>OZ026836.1:27635000-28235000 GCA_964023205.1 Lutraria lutraria
CGTGAACTTGGCGCCTAGCGGCTTAACTATGAAAAAGTGAATACATTTCTGAGCGATTGGGTGTTTAATATTCCGGGTCGGTGAAAAACTAAGTTTTCGGCGAAATTGCGTACCTACGATAAATTGACTTTTTGCGACTTTTTGCCATCCAAATAGTTTCTAATGCTTATAGTACGTGATTCTGATGAATTTCTGGGCGATTGGGGGTAAAAAATTCAAGGCCGCTATACCGCGGAAAACGTGAAGTTGGCGGCCTAGCTGCCTAGCGGCGTAACTATGAAAAAGTGAATACATTTCTGAGCGATTGGGTGTTTAATATTCCCGGTCGGTGAAAAAAACTAAGTTTTCGACGAAATTGCGTACCTACGATAAAGTGACTTTTTTGCGACTTTTTGCCATCCAAAAGAGTTTCTAATGCTTATAGAACGTGATTCTGATGATTTCTGGGCGATTGGGGGTATACAATTCTAGACCGCTAGGCCGCGGAAAACGTGAAGTTGGCGGCCTAGCGGCCTAGCGGCGTAACTATGAAAAAGTGAATACATTTCTGAGCGATTGGGTGTTTAATATTCCGGGTCGGTGAAAAAACAAAGTTAATGGCGAAATTGCGTACCTACGATAAAGTGACTTTTTTGCGACTTTTTGCCATCCAAAAGAGTTTCTAATGCTTATAGTACGTGATTCTGATGAATTTCTGGGCGATTGGGGGTATAAAATTCTAGGCAGCTAGGCCGCGGAAAACGTGAAGTTGGCGGCCTAGCGGCCTAGCGGCGTAACTATGAAAAAGTGAATACATTTCTGAGCGATTGGGTGTTTAATATTCCGGGTCGGTGAAAAAACTAAGTTTTCGGCGAAATTGCGTATCTACGATAAAGTGACTTTTTGCGACTTTTTGCCATCCAAAATAGTTTCTAATGCTTATAGTACGTGATTCTGATGCATTTCTGGGCGATTGGGGGTATACAATTCTAGGCCGCTAGGCCGCGGAAAACGTGAAGTTGGCGGCCTAACGGCCTAGCGGCGTAACTATGAAAAAGTGAATACATTTCTGAGCGATTGGGTGTTTAATATTCCGGGTCGGTGAAAAAACTAAGTTTTCGACGAAATTGCGTACCTACGATAAAGTGACTTTTTTGCGACTTTTTGCCATCCGAAATAGTTTCTAATGCTTATAGAACGTGATTCTGATGCATTTCTGGCAATTGGGGGTATAAAATTCTAGGCCGCTAGGCCGCGGAAAACGTGAAGTTGGCGGCCTAGCGGCCTAGCGGCGTAACTATGAAAAAGTGAATACATTTCTGAGCGATTGGGTGTTTAATATTCCGGGTCGGTGAAAAAACTAAGTTTTCGGCGAAATTGCGTACCTACGATAAATTGACTTTTTTGCGAGTTTTTGCCATCCAAAATAGTTTCTAATGCTTATAGTACGTGATTCTGATGAATTTCTGGCGATTGGGGTAAAAAATTCAAGGCCGCTAGGCCGCGGAAAACGTGAAGTTGGCGGCCTAGCTGCCTAGCGGCGTAACTATGAAAAATTGAATACATTTCTGAGCGATTGGGTGTTTAATATTCCCGGTCGGTGAAAAAAACTAAGTTTTCGACGAAATTGCGTACCTACGATAAAGTGACTTTTTTGCGACTTTTTGCCATCCAAAAGAGTTTCTAATGCTTATAGAACGTGATTCTGATGCATTTCTGGGCGATTGGGGGTATACAATTCTAGACCGCTAGGCCGCGGAAAACGTGAAGTTGGCGGCTTAGCGGCCTAGTGGCGTAACTATGAAAAAGTGAATACATTTCTGAGCGATTGGGTGTTTAATATTCCGGGTCGGTGAAAAAAACTAAGTTTTCGGCGAAATTGCGCACCTACATTAAAGTGACTTTTTTGCGACTTTTTGCCATCCAAAATAGTTTCTAATGCTTATAGAACGTGATTCTGATGCATTTCTAGGCGATTTGGGGTATAAAATTCTAGGCCGCTAGGCCGCGGAAAACGTGAAGTTGGCGGCCTAACGGCCTAGCGGCGTAACTATGAAAAAGTGAATACATTTCTGAGCGATTGGGTGTTTAATATTCCGGGTCGGTGAAAAAACTAAGTTTTCGGCGAAATTGCGTATCTACGATAAAGTGACTTTTTTGCTACTTTTTTCCATCCAAAATAGTTTCTAATGCTTATAGAACGTGATTCTGATGCATTTCTAGGCGATTTGGGGTATAAAATTCTAGGCCGCTAGGCCGCGGAAAACGTGAAGTTGGCGGCCTAGCGGCGTAACTATGAAAAAGTGAATACATTTCTGAGCGATTGGGTGTTTAATATTCCGGGTCGGTGAAAAAACTAAGTTTTCGGCGAAATTGCGTACCTACGATAAAGTGACTTTTTTGCTACTTTTTCCATCAAAAGAGTTTCTAATGCTTATAGAACGTGATTCTGATGCATTTCTGGCGATTGGGGGTATACAATTCTAGGCCGCTAGGCCGCGGAAAACGTGAAGTTGACGGCCTAGCGGCCTAGCGGCGTAACTATGAAAAAGTGAATACATTTCTGAGCGATTGGGTGTTTAATATTCCGGGTCGGTGAAAAAACTAAGTTAATGGCGAAATTGCGCACCTACGATAAAGTGACTTTTTTGCGACTTTTTGCATCCAAAATAGTTTCTAATGCTTATAGAACGTGATTCTGATGCATTTCTGGGCGATTGGGGGTATAAAATTCTAGGCCGCTAGGCCGCGGAAAAACGTGAACTTGGCGGCCTAGCGGCTTAACTATGAAAAAGTGAATACATTTCTGAGCGATTGGGTGTTTAATATTCCGGGTCGGTGAAAAAACTAAGTTTTCGGCGAAATTGCGTACCTACGATAAATTGACTTTTTGCGACTTTTTGCCATCCAAAATAGTTTCTAATGCTTATAGTACGTGATTCTGATGAATTTCTGGGCGATTGGGGGTAAAAAATTCAAGGCCGCTATACCGCGGAAAACGTGAAGTTGGCGGCCTAGCTGCCTAGCGGCGTAACTATGAAAAAGTGAATACATTTCTGAGCGATTGGGTGTTTAATATTCCTGGTCGGTGAAAAAAAACTAAGTTTCGACGAAATTGCGTACCTACGATAAAGTGACTTTTTTGCGACTTTTTGCCATCCAAAAGAGTTTCTAATGCTTATAGAACGTGATTCTGATGATTTCTGGGCGATTGGGGGTATACAATTCTAGACCGCTAGGCCGCGGAAAACGTGAAGTTGGCGGCTTAGCGGCCTAGTGGCGTAACTATGAAAAAGTGAATACATTTCTGAGCGATTGGGTGTTTAATATTCCGGGTCGGTGAAAAAACTAAGTTTTCGGCGAAATTGCGCACCTACATTAAAGTGACTTTTTTGCGACTTTTTGCCATCCAAAATAGTTTCTAATGCTTATAGAACGTGATTCTGATGCATTTCTAGGCGATTTGGGGTATAAAATTCTAGGCCGCTAGGCCGCGGAAAACGTGAAGTTGGCGGCCTAACGGCCTAGCGGCGTAACTATGAAAAAGTGAATACATTTCTGAGCGATTGGGTGTTTAATATTCCGGGTCGGTGAAAAAACTAAGTTTTCGGCGAAATTGCGTATCTACGATAAAGTGACTTTTTTGCTACTTTTTCCATCCAAAATAGTTTCTAATGCTTATAGAACGTGATTCTGATGCATTTCTGGGCGATTGGGGGTATAAAATTCAAGGCCGCTATGCCGCGGGAAACGTGAAGTTGGCGGCCTAGCGGCCTAGCGGCGTAACTATGAAAAAGTGAATACATTTCTGAGCGATTGGGTGTTTAATAATCCGGGTCGGTGAAAAAAACTAAGTTTTCGGCGAAATTGCGTACCTACGATAAAGTGACTTTTTTGCGACTTTTTGCCATCCAAAATAGTTTCTAATGCTTATAGTACGTGATTCTGATGCATTTCTGGGCGATTGGGGGTATATAATTCTAGGCCGCTAGGCCGCGGAAAACGTGAAGTTGGCGGCCTAGCGGCCTAGCGGCGTAACTATGAAAAAGTGAATACATTTCTGAGCGATTGGGTGTTTAATATTCCGGGTCGGTGAAAAAACTAAGTTTTCGACGAAATTGCGTACCTACGATAAAGTGACTTTTTTGCGACTTTTTGCCATCCGAAATAGTTTCTAATGCTTATAGAACGTGATTCTGATGCATTTCTGGGCAATTGGGGGTATAAAATTCTAGGCCGCTAGGCCGCGGAAAACGTGAAGTTGGCGGCCTAGCGGCCTAGCGGCGTAACTATGAAAAAGTGAATACATTTCTGAGCGATTGGGTGTTTAATATTCCGGGTCGGTGAAAAAAACAAAGTTAATGGCGAAATTGCGTACGTACGATAAAGTGACTTTTTTGCGACTTTTTGCCATCCAAAATAGTTTCTAATGCTTATAGTACGTGATTCTGATGAATTTCTGGGCGATTGGGGGTATAAAATTCTAGGCAGCTAGGCCGCGGAAAACGTGAAGTTGGCGGCCTAGCGGCCTAGCGGCGTAACTATGAAAAAGTGAATACATTTCTGAGCGATTGGGTGTTTAATATTCCGGGTCGGTGAAAAAACTAAGTTTTCGTCGAAATTGCGTATCTACGATAAAGTGACTTTTTTGCTACTTTTTCCATCCAAAATAGTTTCTAATGCTTATAGAACGTGATTCTGATGCATTTCTGGGCGATTGGGGGTATAAAATTCTAGGCCGCTAGGCCGCGGAAAACGTAAAGTTGGCGGCCTAGCGGTCTAGCGGCGTAACTATGAAAAAGTGAATACATTTCTGAGCGATTGGGTGTTTAATATTCCGGGTCGGTGAAAAAAACTAAGTTTTCGGCGAAATTGCGTACCTACGATAAAGTGACTTTTTTGCGACTTTTTGCCATCCAAAATAGTTTCTAATGCTTATAGTACGTGATTCTGATGCATTTCTGGGCGATTGGGGGTATACAATTCTAGCCGCTAGGCCGCGGAAAACGTGAAGTTGGCGGCCTAACGGCCTAGCGGCGTAACTATGAAAAAGTGAATACATTTCTGAGCGATTGGGTGTTTAATATTCCGGGTCGGTGAAAAAACTAAGTTTTCGACGAAATTGCGTACCTACGATAAAGTGACTTTTTTGCGACTTTTTGCCATCCGAAATAGTTTCTAATGCTTATAGAACGTGATTCTGATGCATTTCTGGGCAATTGGGGGTATAAAATTCTAGGCCGCTAGGCCGCGGAAAACGTGAAGTTGGCGGCCTAGCGGCCTAGCGGCGTAACTATGAAAAAGTGAATACATTTCTGAGCGATTGGGTGTTTAATATTCCGGGTCGGTGAAAAAACTAAGTTTTCGGCGAAATTGCGTACCTACGATAAATTGACTTTTTTGCGACTTTTTGCCATCCAAAATAGTTTCTAATGCTTATAGTACGTGATTCTGATGAATTTCTGGGCGATTGGGGGTAAAAAATTCAAGGCCGCTAGGCCGCGGAAAACGTGAAGTTGGCGGCCTAGCTGCCTAGCGGCGTAACTATGAAAAAGTGAATACATTTCTGAGCGATTGGGTGTTTAATATTCCCGGTCGGTGAAAAAAACTAAGTTTTCGACGAAATTGCGTACCTACGATAAAGTGACTTTTTTGCGACTTTTTGCCATCCAAAAGAGTTTCTAATGCTTATAGAACGTGATTCTGATGCATTTCTGGGCGATTGGGGGTATACAATTCTAGACCGCTAGGCCGCGGAAAACGTGAAGTTGGCGGCTTAGCGGCCTAGTGGCGTAACTATGAAAAAGTGAATACATTTCTGAGCGATTGGGTGTTTAATATTCCGGGTCGGTGAAAAAACTAAGTTTTCGGCGAAATTGCGCACCTACATTAAAGTGACTTTTTTGCGACTTTTTGCCATCCAAAATAGTTTCTAATGCTTATAGAACGTGATTCTGATGCATTTCTAGGCGATTTGGGGTATAAAATTCTAGGCCGCTAGGCCGCGGAAAACGTGAAGTTGGCGGCCTAACGGCCTAGCGGCGTAACTATGAAAAAGTGAATACATTTCTGAGCGATTGGGTGTTTAATATTCCGGGTCGGTGAAAAAACTAAGTTTTCGGCGAAATTGCGTATCTACGATAAAGTGACTTTTTTGCGACTTTTTCCATCCAAAATAGTTTCTAATGCTTATAGAACGTGATTCTGATGCATTTCTAGGCGATTTGGGGTATAAAATTCTAGGCCGCTAGGCCGCGGAAAACGTGAAGTTGGCGGCCTAGCGGCGTAACTATGAAAAAGTGAATACATTTCTGAGCGATTGGGTGTTTAATATTCCGGGTCGGTGAAAAAACTAAGTTTTCGGCGAAATTGCGTACCTACGATAAAGTGACTTTTTTGCGACTTTTTGCCATCCAAAATAGTTTCTAATGCTTATAGTACGTGATTCTGATGAATTTCTGGGCGATTGGGGGTATAAAATTCTAGGCAGCTAGGCCGCGGAAAACGTGAAGTTGGCGGCCTAGCGGCCTAGCGGCGTAACTATGAAAAAGTGAATACATTTCTGAGCGATTGGGTGTTTAATATTCCGGGTCGGTGAAAAAACTAAGTTTTCGTCGAAATTGCGTATCTACGATAAAGTGACTTTTTTGCTACTTTTTCCATCCAAAATAGTTTCTAATGCTTATAGAACGTGATTCTGATGCATTTCTGGGCGATTGGGGGTATAAAATTCTAGGCCGCTAGGCCGCGGAAAACGTAAAGTTGGCGGCCTAGCGGTCTAGCGGCGTAACTATGAAAAAGTGAATACATTTCTGAGCGATTGGGTGTTTAATATTCCGGGTCGGTGAAAAAAACTAAGTTTTCGGCGAAATTGCGTACCTACGATAAAGTGACTTTTTTGCGACTTTTTGCCATCCAAAATAGTTTCTAATGCTTATAGTACGTGATTCTGATGCATTTCTGGGCGATTGGGGGTATACAATTCTAGGCCGCTAGGCCGCGGAAAACGTGAAGTTGGCGGCCTAACGGCCTAGCGGCGTAACTATGAAAAAGTGAATACATTTCTGAGCGATTGGGTGTTTAATATTCCGGGTCGGTGAAAAAACTAAGTTTTCGACGAAATTGCGTACCTACGATAAAGTGACTTTTTTGCGACTTTTTGCCATCCGAAATAGTTTCTAATGCTTATAGAACGTGATTCTGATGCATTTCTGGGCGATTGGGGGTAAAAAATTCAAGGCCGCTAGGCCGCGGAAAACGTGAAGTTGGCGGCCTAGCTGCCTAGCGGCGTAACTATGAAAAAGTGAATACATTTCTGAGCGATTGGGTGTTTAATATTCCCGGTCGGTGAAAAAAACTAAGTTTTCGACGAAATTGCGTACCTACGATAAAGTGACTTTTTTGCGACTTTTTGCCATCCAAAAGAGTTTCTAATGCTTATAGAACGTGATTCTGATGCATTTCTGGGCGATTGGGGGTATACAATTCTAGACCGCTAGGCCGCGGAAAACGTGAAGTTGGCGGCTTAGCGGCCTAGTGGCGTAACTATGAAAAAGTGAATACATTTCTGAGCGATTGGGTGTTTAATATTCCGGGTCGGTGAAAAAACTAAGTTTTCGGCGAAATTGCGCACCTACATTAAAGTGACTTTTTTGCGACTTTTTGCCATCCAAAATAGTTTCTAATGCTTATAGAACGTGATTCTGATGCATTTCTAGGCGATTTGGGGTATAAAATTCTAGGCCGCTAGGCCGCGGAAAACGTGAAGTTGGCGGCCTAACGGCCTAGCGGCGTAACTATGAAAAAGTGAATACATTTCTGAGCGATTGGGTGTTTAATATTCCGGGTCGGTGAAAAAACTAAGTTTTCGGCGAAATTGCGTATCTACGATAAAGTGACTTTTTTGCGACTTTTTCCATCCAAAATAGTTTCTAATGCTTATAGAACGTGATTCTGATGCATTTCTAGGCGATTTGGGGTATAAAATTCTAGGCCGCTAGGCCGCGGAAAACGTGAAGTTGGCGGCCTAGCGGCGTAACTATGAAAAAGTGAATACATTTCTGAGCGATTGGGTGTTTAATATTCCGGGTCGGTGAAAAAACTAAGTTTTCGGCGAAATTGCGTACCTACGATAAAGTGACTTTTTTGCTACTTTTTCCATCCAAAAGAGTTTCTAATGCTTATAGAACGTGATTCTGATGCATTTCTGGGCGATTGGGGGTATACAATTCTAGGCCGCTAGGCCGCGGAAAACGTGAAGTTGACGGCCTAGCGGCCTAGCGGCGTAACTATGAAAAAGTGAATACATTTCTGAGCGATTGGGTGTTTAATATTCCGGGTCGGTGAAAAAACTAAGTTAATGGCGAAATTGCGCACCTACGATAAAGTGACTTTTTTGCGACTTTTTGCCATCCAAAATAGTTTCTAATGCTTATAGAACGTGATTCTGATGCATTTCTGGGCGATTGGGGGTATAAAATTCTAGGCCGCTAGGCCGCGGAAAACGTGAACTTGGCGGCCTAGCGGCTTAACTATGAAAAAGTGAATACATTTCTGAGCGATTGGGTGTTTAATATTCCGGGTCGGTGAAAAAACTAAGTTTTCGGCGAAATTGCGTACCTACGATAAATTGACTTTTTTGCGACTTTTTGCCATCCAAAATAGTTTCTAATGCTTATAGTACGTGATTCTGATGAATTTCTGGGCGATTGGGGGTAAAAAATTCAAGGCCGCTATACCGCGGAAAACGTGAAGTTGGCGGCCTAGCTGCCTAGCGGCGTAACTATGAAAAAGTGAATACATTTCTGAGCGATTGGGTGTTTAATATTCCCGGTCGGTGAAAAAAACTAAGTTTTCGACGAAATTGCGTACCTACGATAAAGTGACTTTTTTGCGACTTTTTGCCATCCAAAAGAGTTTCTAATGCTTATAGAACGTGATTCTGATGATTTCTGGGCGATTGGGGGTATACAATTCTAGACCGCTAGGCCGCGGAAAACGTGAAGTTGGCGGCTTAGCGGCCTAGTGGCGTAACTATGAAAAAGTGAATACATTTCTGAGCGATTGGGTGTTTAATATTCCGGGTCGGTGAAAAAACTAAGTTTTCGGCGAAATTGCGCACCTACATTAAAGTGACTTTTTTGCGACTTTTTGCCATCCAAAATAGTTTCTAATGCTTATAGAACGTGATTCTGATGCATTTCTAGGCGATTTGGGGTATAAAATTCTAGGCCGCTAGGCCGCGGAAAACGTGAAGTTGGCGGCCTAACGGCCTAGCGGCGTAACTATGAAAAAGTGAATACATTTCTGAGCGATTGGGTGTTTAATATTCCGGGTCGGTGAAAAAACTAAGTTTTCGGCGAAATTGCGTATCTACGATAAAGTGACTTTTTTGCTACTTTTTCCATCCAAAATAGTTTCTAATGCTTATAGAACGTGATTCTGATGCATTTCTGGGCGATTGGGGGTATAAAATTCAAGGCCGCTATGCCGCGGGAAACGTGAAGTTGGCGGCCTAGCGGCCTAGCGGCGTAACTATGAAAAAGTGAATACATTTCTGAGCGATTGGGTGTTTAATATTCCGGGTCGGTGAAAAAAACTAAGTTTTCGGCGAAATAGCGTACCTACGATAAAGTGACTTTTTTGCGACTTTTTGCCATCCAAAATAGTTTCTAATGCTTATAGTACGTGATTCTGATGCATTTCTGGGCGATTGGGGGTATACAATTCTAGGCCGCTAGGCCGCGGAAAACGTGAAGTTGGCGGCCTAGCGGCCTAGCGGCGTAACTATGAAAAAGTGAATACATTTCTGAGCGATTGGGTGTTTAATATTCCGGGTCGGTGAAAAAACTAAGTTTTCGACGAAATTGCGTACCTACGATAAAGTGACTTTTTTGCGACTTTTTGCCATCCGAAATAGTTTCTAATGCTTATAGAACGTGATTCTGATGCATTTCTGGGCAATTTGGGGTATAAAATTCTAGGCCGCTAGGCCGCGGAAAACGTGAAGTTGGCGGCCTAGCGGCCTAGCGGCGTAACTATGAAAAAGTGAATACATTTCTGAGCGATTGGGTGTTTAATATTCCGGGTCGGTGAAAAAACAAAGTTAATGGCGAAATTGCGTACCTACGATAAAGTGACTTTTTTGCGACTTTTTGCCATCCAAAATAGTTTCTAATGCTTATAGTACGTGATTCTGATGAATTTCTGGGCGATTGGGGGTATAAAATTCTAGGCAGCTAGGCCGCGGAAAACGTGAAGTTGGCGGCCTAGCGGCCTAGCGGCGTAACTATGAAAAAGTGAATACATTTCTGAGCGATTGGGTGTTTAATATTCCGGGTCGGTGAAAAAACTAAGTTTTCGGCGAAATTGCGTATCTACGATAAAGTGACTTTTTTGCTACTTTTTCCATCCAAAATAGTTTCTAATGCTTATAGAACGTGATTCTGATGCATTTCTGGGCGATTGGGGGTATAAAATTCTAGGCCGCTAGGCCGCGGAAAACGTAAAGTTGGCGGCCTAGCGGTCTAGCGGCGTAACTATGAAAAAGTGAATACATTTCTGAGCGATTGGGTGTTTAATATTCCGGGTCGGTGAAAAAAACTAAGTTTTCGGCGAAATTGCGTACCTACGATAAAGTGACTTTTTTGCGACTTTTTGCCATCCAAAATAGTTTCTAATGCTTATAGTACGTGATTCTGATGCATTTCTGGGCGATTGGGGGTATACAATTCTAGGCCGCTAGGCCGCGGAAAACGTGAAGTTGGCGGCCTAACGGCCTAGCGGCGTAACTATGAAAAAGTGAATACATTTCTGAGCGATTGGGTGTTTAATATTCCGGGTCGGTGAAAAAACTAAGTTTTCGACGAAATTGCGTACCTACGATAAAGTGACTTTTTTGCGACTTTTTGCCATCCGAAATAGTTTCTAATGCTTATAGAACGTGATTCTGATGCATTTCTGGGCAATTGGGGGTATAAAATTCTAGGCCGCTAGGCCGCGGAAAACGTGAAGTTGGCGGCCTAGCGGCCTAGCGGCGTAACTATGAAAAAGTGAATACATTTCTGAGCGATTGGGTGTTTAATATTCCGGGTCGGTGAAAAAACTAAGTTAATGGCGAAATTGCGTACCTACGATAAAGTGACTTTTTTGCGACTTTTTGCCATCCAAAATAGTTTCTAATGCTTATAGTACGTGATTCTGATGAATTTCTGGGCGATTGGGGGTATAAAATTCTAGGCCGCTAGGCCGCGGAAAACGTGAAGTTGGCGGCCTAGCGACCTAGCGGCGTAACTATGAAAAAGTGAATACATTTCTGAGCGATTGGGTGTTTAATATTCCGGGTCGGTGAAAAAACTAAGTTTTCGACGAAATTGCGTACCTACGATAAAGTGACTTTTTTGCGACTTTTTGCCATCCGAAATAGTTTCTAATGCTTATAGAACGTGATTCTGATGCATTTCTGGGCGATTGGGGGTATAAAATTCTAGGCCGCTAGGCCGCGGAAAACGTGAAGTTGGCGGCCTAGCGGCCTAGCGGCGTAACTATGAAAAAGTGAATACATTTCTGAGCGATTGGGTGTTTAATATTCCGGGTCGGTGAAAAAACTAAGTTAATGGCGAAATTGCGTACCTACGATAAAGTGACTTTTTTGCGACTTTTTGCCATCCAAAATAGTTTCTAATGCTTATAGTACGTGATTCTGATGAATTTCTGGGCGATTGGGGGTATAAAATTCTAGGCCGCTAGGCCGCGGAAAACGTGAAGTTGGCGGCCTAGCGACCTAGCGGCGTAACTATGAAAAAGTGAATACATTTCTGAGCGATTGGGTGTTTAATATTCCGGGTCGGTGAAAAAACTAAGTTTTCGGCGAAATTGCGTATCTACGATAAAGTGACTTTTTTGCTACTTTTTCCATCCAAAATAGTTTCTAATGCTTATAGAACGTGATTCTGATGCATTTCTGGGCGATTGGGGGTATAAAATTCTAGGCCGCTAGGCCGCGGAAAACGTAAAGTTGGCGGCCTAGCGGCGTAACTATGAAAAAGTGAATACATTTCTGAGCGATTGGGTGTTTAATATTCCGGGTCGGTGAAAAAACTAAGTTAATGGCGAAATTGCGTACCTACGATAAAGTGACTTTTTTGCGACTTTTTGCCATCCAAAATAGTTTCTAATGCTTATAGAACGTGATTCTGATGCATTTCTGGGCGATTGGGGGTATAAAATTCTAGGCCGCTAGGCCGCGGAAAACGTGAAGTTGGCGGCCTAGCGGCGTAACTATGAAAAAGTGAATACATTTCTGAGCGATTGGGTGTTTAATATTCCGGGTCGGTGAAAAAACTAAGTTTTCGGCGAAATTGCGTACCTACGATAAAGTGATTTTTTTAGACTTTTTCCATCCAAAATAGTTTCTAATGCTTACAGAACGTGATTCTGATGCATTTCTGGGCGATTGGGGGTATAAAATTCTAGGCCACTTAGCCGCGGAAAACGTGAAGTTGGCGGCCTAGCGGCCTAGCGGCGTAACTATGAAAAAGTGAATACATTTCTGAGCGATTGGGTGTTTAATATTCCGGGGCGGTGAAAAAACTAAGTTTTCGGCGAAATTGCGTACCTACGATAAAGTGACTTTTTTGCGACTTTTTGCCATCCAAAATAGTTTCTAATGCTTATAGTACGTGATTCTGATGAATTTCTGGGCGATTGGGGGTATAAAATTCTAGGCCGCTAGGCCGCGGAAAACGTGAAGTTGGCGGCCTAGCGGCCTAGCGGCGTAACTATGAAAAAGTGAATACATTTCTGAGCGATTGGGTGTTTAATATTCCGGGTCGGTGAAAAAACTAAGTTTTCGGCGAAATTGCGTATCTACGATAAAGTGACTTTTTTGCTACTTTTTCCATCCAAAATAGTTTCTAATGCTTATAGAACGTGATTCTGATGCATTTCTGGGCGATTGGGGGTATACAATTCTAGGCCGCTAGGCCGCGGAAAACGTAAAGTTGGCGGCCTAGCGGCGTAACTATGAAAAAGTGAATACATTTCTGAGCGATTGGGTGTTTAATATTCCGGGTCGGTGAAAAAACTAAGTTTTCGACGAAATTGCGTACCTACGATAAAGTGACTTTTTTGCGACTTTTTGCCATCCGAAATAGTTTCTAATGCTTATAGAACGTGATTCTGATGCATTTCTGGGCGATTGGGGGTATAAAATTCTAAGCCGCTAGGCCGCGGAAAACGTGAACTTGGCGGCCTAGCGGCCTAACTATGAAAAAGTGAATACATTTCTGAGCGATTGGGTGTTTAATATTCCGGGTCGGTGAAAAAACTAAGTTAATGGCGAAATTGCGTACCTACGATAAAGTGACTTTTTTGCGACTTTTTGCCATCCGAAATAGTTTCTAATGCTTATAGAACGTGATTCTGATGCATTTCTGGGCGATTGGGGGTATAAAATTCTAGGCCACTTAGCCGCGGAAAACGTGAAGTTGGCGGCCTAGCGGCCTAGCGGCGTAACTATGAAAAAGTAAATACATTTCTGAGCGATTGGGTGTTTAATATTCCGGGTCGGTGAAAAAACTAAGTTTTCGGCGAAATTGCGTACCTACGATAAAGTGACTTTTTTGCGACTTTTTGCCATCCAAAATAGTTTCTAATGCTTATAGTACGTGATTCTGATGAATTTCTGGGCGATTGGGGGTATAAAATTCTAGGCCGCTAGGCCGCGGAAATCGTGAAGTTGGCGGCCTAGCGGCCTAGCGGCGTAACTATGAAAAAGTGAATACATTTCTGAGCGATTGGGTGTTTAATATTCCGGGTCGGTGAAAAAACTAAGTTTTCGGCGAAATTGCGTATCTACGATAAAGTGACTTTTTTGCTACTTTTTCCATCCAAAATAGTTTCTAATGCTTATAGAACGTGATTCTGATGCATTTCTGGGCGATTGGGGGTATACAATTCTAGGCCGCTAGGCCGCGGAAAACGTAAAGTTGGCGGCCTAGCGGCGTAACTATGAAAAAGTGAATACATTTCTGAGCGATTGGGTGTTTAATATTCCGGGTCGGTGAAAAAACTAAGTTTTCGACGAAATTGCGTACCTACGATAAAGTGACTTTTTTGCGACTTTTTGCCATCCGAAATAGTTTCTAATGCTTATAGAACGTGATTCTGATTCATTTCTGGGCGATTGGGGGTATAAAAGTCTAGGCCGCTAGGCCGCGGAAAACGTGAAGTTGGCGGCCTAGCGGCCTAGCGGCGTAACTATGAAAAAGTGAATACATTTCTGAGCGATTGGGTGTTTAATATTCCGGGTCGGTGAAAAAACTAAGTTAATGGCGAAATTGCGTACCTACGATAAAGTGACTTTTTTGCGGCTTTTTGCCATCCAAAATAGTTTCTAATGCTTATAGAACGTGATTCTGATGCATTTCTGGGCGATTGGGGGTATAAAATTCTGGGCCGCTAGGCCGCGGAAAACGTGAAGTTGGCGGCCTAGCGGCGTAACTATGAAAAAGTGAATACATTTCTGAGCGATTGGGTGTTTAATATTCCGGGTCGGTGAAAAAACTAAGTTAATGGCGAAATTGCGTACCTACGATAAAGTGACTTTTTGCGACTTTTTGCCATCCAAAATAGTTTCTAATGCTTATAGTACGTGATTCTGATGAATTTCTGGGCGATTGGGGGTATAAAATTCTAGGCCGCTAGGCCGCGGAAAACGTGAAGTTGGCGGCCTAGCGTCATAGCGGCGTTACTATGAAAAAGTGAATACATTTCCGAGCGATTGGGTGTTTAATATTCCGGGTCGGTGAATAAACTAAGTTTTCGACGAAATTGCGTACCTACGATAAAGTGACTTTTTTGCGACTTTTTGCCATCCAAAATAGTTTCTAATGCTTATAGAACGTGATTCTGATGCATTTCTGGGCGATTGGGGGTATAAAATTCTAGGCCGCTTAGCCGCGGAAAACGTGAAGTTGGCGGCCTAGCGGCCTAGCGGCGTAACTATGAAAAAGTGAATATATTTCTGAGCGATTGGGTGTTTAATATTCCGGGTCGGTGAAAAAACTAAGTTTTCGGCGAAATTGCGTACATACGATAAAGTGAATTTTTTAGACTTTTTCCATCCAAAATAGTTTCTAATGCTTACAGAACGTGATTCTGATGCATTTCTGGGCGATTGGGGGTATAAAATTCTAGGCCGCTAGGCCGCGGAAAACGTGAAGTTGGCGGCCTAACGGCCTAGCGGCGTAACTATGAAAAAGTGAATACATTTCTGAGCGATTGGGTGTTTAATATTCCGGGTCGGTGAAAAAACTAAGTTTTCGGCGAAATTGCGTATCTACGATAAAGTGACTTTTTTGCGACTTTTTCCGTCCAAAATAGTTTCTAATGCTTATAGAACGTGATTCTGATGCATTTCTAGGCGATTTGGGGTATAAAATTCTAGGCCGCTAGGCCGCGGAAAACGTGAAGTTGGCGGCCTAGCGGCGTAACTATGAAAAAGTGAATACATTTCTGAGCGATTGGGTGTTTAATATTCCGGGTCGGTGAAAAAACTAAGTTTTCGGCGAAATTGCGTACCTACGATAAAGTGACTTTTTTGCTACTTTTTCCATCCAAAAGAGTTTCTAATGCTTATAGAACGTGATTCTGATGCATTTCTGGGCGATTGGGGGTATACAATTCTAGGCCGCTAGGCCGCGGAAAACGTGAAGTTGACGGCCTAGCGGCCTAGCGGCGTAACTATGAAAAAGTGAATACATTTCTGAGCGATTGGGTGTTTAATATTCCGGGTCGGTGAAAAAACTAAGTTAATGGCGAAATTGCGCACCTACGATAAAGTGACTTTTTTGCGACTTTTTGCCATCCAAAATAGTTTCTAATGCTTATAGAACGTGATTCTGATGCATTTCTGGGCGATTGGGGGTATAAAATTCTAGGCCGCTAGGCCGCGGAAAACGTGAACTTGGCGGCCTAGCGGCTTAACTATGAAAAAGTGAATACATTTCTGAGCGATTGGGTGTTTAATATTCCGGGTCGGTGAAAAAACTAAGTTTTCGGCAAAATTGCGTACCTACGATAAATTGACTTTTTTGCGACTTTTTGCCATCCAAAATAGTTTCTAATGCTTATAGTACGTGATTCTGATGAATTTCTGGGCGATTGGGGGTAAAAAATTCAAGGCCGCTATACCGCGGAAAACGTGAAGTTGGCGGCCTAGCTGCCTAGCGGCGTAACTATGAAAAAGTGAATACATTTCTGAGCGATTGGGTGTTTAATATTCCCGGTCGGTGAAAAAAACTAAGTTTTCGACGAAATTGCGTACCTACGATAAAGTGACTTTTTTGCGACTTTTTGCCATCCAAAAGAGTTTCTAATGCTTATAGAACGTGATTCTGATGCATTTCTGGGCGATTGGGGGTATACAATTCTAGACCGCTAGGCCGCGGAAAACGTGAAGTTGGCGGCTTAGCGGCCTAGTGGCGTAACTATGAAAAAGTGAATACATTTCTGAGCGATTGGGTGTTTAATATTCCGGGTCGGTGAAAAAACTAAGTTTTCGGCGAAATTGCGCACCTACATTAAAGTGACTTTTTTGCGACTTTTTGCCATCCAAAATAGTTTCTAATGCTTATAGAACGTGATTCTGATGCATTTCTAGGCGATTTGGGGTATAAAATTCTAGGCCGCTAGGCCGCGGAAAACGTGAAGTTGGCGGCCTAACGGCCTAGCGGCGTAACTATGAAAAAGTGAATACATTTCTGAGCGATTGGGTGTTTAATATTCCGGGTCGGTGAAAAAACTAAGTTTTCGGCGAAATTGCGTATCTACGATAAAGTGACTTTTTTGCTACTTTTTCCATCCAAAATAGTTTCTAATGCTTATAGAACGTGATTCTGATGCATTTCTGGGCGATTGGGGGTATAAAATTCAAGGCCGCTATGCCGCGGGAAACGTGAAGTTGGCGGCCTAGCGGCCTAGCGGCGTAACTATGAAAAAGTGAATACATTTCTGAGCGATTGGGTGTTTAATATTCCGGGTCGGTGAAAAAAACTAAGTTTTCGGCGAAATAGCGTACCTACGATAAAGTGACTTTTTTGCGACTTTTTGCCATCCAAAATAGTTTCTAATGCTTATAGTACGTGATTCTGATGCATTTCTGGGCGATTGGGGGTATACAATTCTAGGCCGCTAGGCCGCGGAAAACGTGAAGTTGGCGGTCTAGCGGCCTAGCGGCGTAACTATGAAAAAGTGAATACATTTCTGAGCGATTGGGTGTTTAATATTCCGGGTCGGTGAAAAAACTAAGTTTTCGACGAAATTGCGTACCTACGATAAAGTGACTTTTTTGCGACTTTTTGCCATCCGAAATAGTTTCTAATGCTTATAGAACGTGATTCTGATGCATTTCTGGGCAATTTGGGGTATAAAATTCTAGGCCGCTAGGCCGCGGAAAACGTGAAGTTGGCGGCCTAGCGGCCTAGCGGCGTAACTATGAAAAAGTGAATACATTTCTGAGCGATTGGGTGTTTAATATTCCGGGTCGGTGAAAAAACAAAGTTAATGGCGAAATTGCGTACCTACGATAAAGTGACTTTTTTGCGACTTTTTGCCATCCAAAATAGTTTCTAATGCTTATAGTACGTGATTCTGATGAATTTCTGGGCGATTGGGGGTATAAAATTCTAGGCAGCTAGGCCGCGGAAAACGTGAAGTTGGCGGCCTAGCGGCCTAGCGGCGTAACTATGAAAAAGTGAATACATTTCTGAGCGATTGGGTGTTTAATATTCCGGGTCGGTGAAAAAACTAAGTTTTCGGCGAAATTGCGTATCTACGATAAAGTGACTTTTTTGCTACTTTTTCCATCCAAAATAGTTTCTAATGCTTATAGAACGTGATTCTGATGCATTTCTGGGCGATTGGGGGTATAAAATTCTAGGCCGCTAGGCCGCGGAAAACGTAAAGTTGGCGGCCTAGCGGTCTAGCGGCGTAACTATGAAAAAGTGAATACATTTCTGAGCGATTGGGTGTTTAATATTCCGGGTCGGTGAAAAAAACTAAGTTTTCGGCGAAATTGCGTACCTACGATAAAGTGACTTTTTTGCGACTTTTTGCCATCCAAAATAGTTTCTAATGCTTATAGTACGTGATTCTGATGCATTTCTGGGCGATTGGGGGTATACAATTCTAGGCCGCTAGGCCGCGGAAAACGTGAAGTTGGCGGCCTAACGGCCTAGCGGCGTAACTATGAAAAAGTGAATACATTTCTGAGCGATTGGGTGTTTAATATTCCGGGTCGGTGAAAAAACTAAGTTTTCGACGAAATTGCGTACCTACGATAAAGTGACTTTTTTGCGACTTTTTGCCATCCGAAATAGTTTCTAATGCTTATAGAACGTGATTCTGATGCATTTCTGGGCAATTGGGGGTATAAAATTCTAGGCCGCTAGGCCGCGGAAAACGTGAAGTTGGCGGCCTAGCGGCCTAGCGGCGTAACTATGAAAAAGTGAATACATTTCTGAGCGATTGGGTGTTTAATATTCCGGGTCGGTGAAAAAACTAAGTTTTCGGCGAAATTGCGTACCTACGATAAAGTGACTTTTTTGCGACTTTTTTCCATCCAAAAGAGTTTCTAATGCTTATAGAACGTGATTCTGATGCATTTCTGGGCGATTGGGGGTATACAATTCTAGGCCGCTAGGCCGCGGAAAACGTGAAGTTGACGGCCTAGCGGCCTAGCGGCGTAACTATGAAAAAGTGAATACATTTCTGAGCGATTGGGTGTTTAATATTCCGGGTCGGTGAAAAAACTAAGTTAATGGCGAAATTGCGCACCTACGATAAAGTGACTTTTTTGCGACTTTTTGCCATCCAAAATAGTTTCTAATGCTTATAGAACGTGATTCTGATGCATTTCTGGGCGATTGGGGGTATAAAATTCTAGGCCGCTAGGCCGCGGAAAACGTGAACTTGGCGGCCTAGCGGCTTAACTATGAAAAAGTGAATACATTTCTGAGCGATTGGGTGTTTAATATTCCGGGTCGGTGAAAAAACTAAGTTTTCGGCGAAATTGCGTACCTACGATAAATTGACTTTTTTGCGACTTTTTGCCATCCAAAATAGTTTCTAATGCTTATAGTACGTGATTCTGATGAATTTCTGGGCGATTGGGGGTAAAAAATTCAAGGCCGCTATACCGCGGAAAACGTGAAGTTGGCGGCCTAGCTGCCTAGCGGCGTAACTATGAAAAAGTGAATACATTTCTGAGCGATTGGGTGTTTAATATTCCCGGTCGGTGAAAAAAACTAAGTTTTCGACGAAATTGCGTACCTACGATAAAGTGACTTTTTTGCGACTTTTTGCCATCCAAAAGAGTTTCTAATGCTTATAGAACGTGATTCTGATGATTTCTGGGCGATTGGGGGTATACAATTCTAGACCGCTAGGCCGCGGAAAACGTGAAGTTGGCGGCTTAGCGGCCTAGTGGCGTAACTATGAAAAAGTGAATACATTTCTGAGCGATTGGGTGTTTAATATTCCGGGTCGGTGAAAAAACTAAGTTTTCGGCGAAATTGCGCACCTACATTAAAGTGACTTTTTTGCGACTTTTTGCCATCCAAAATAGTTTCTAATGCTTATAGAACGTGATTCTGATGCATTTCTAGGCGATTTGGGGTATAAAATTCTAGGCCGCTAGGCCGCGGAAAACGTGAAGTTGGCGGCCTAACGGCCTAGCGGCGTAACTATGAAAAAGTGAATACATTTCTGAGCGATTGGGTGTTTAATATTCCGGGTCGGTGAAAAAACTAAGTTTTCGGCGAAATTGCGTATCTACGATAAAGTGACTTTTTTGCTACTTTTTCCATCCAAAATAGTTTCTAATGCTTATAGAACGTGATTCTGATGCATTTCTGGGCGATTGGGGGTATAAAATTCAAGGCCGCTATGCCGCGGGAAACGTGAAGTTGGCGGCCTAGCGGCCTAGCGGCGTAACTATGAAAAAGTGAATACATTTCTGAGCGATTGGGTGTTTAATATTCCGGGTCGGTGAAAAAAACTAAGTTTTCGGCGAAATAGCGTACCTACGATAAAGTGACTTTTTTGCGACTTTTTGCCATCCAAAATAGTTTCTAATGCTTATAGTACGTGATTCTGATGCATTTCTGGGCGATTGGGGGTATACAATTCTAGGCCGCTAGGCCGCGGAAAACGTGAAGTTGGCGGCCTAGCGGCCTAGCGGCGTAACTATGAAAAAGTGAATACATTTCTGAGCGATTGGGTGTTTAATATTCCGGGTCGGTGAAAAAACTAAGTTTTCGACGAAATTGCGTACCTACGATAAAGTGACTTTTTTGCGACTTTTTGCCATCCGAAATAGTTTCTAATGCTTATAGAACGTGATTCTGATGCATTTCTGGGCAATTTGGGGTATAAAATTCTAGGCCGCTAGGCCGCGGAAAACGTGAAGTTGGCGGCCTAGCGGCCTAGCGGCGTAACTATGAAAAAGTGAATACATTTCTGAGCGATTGGGTGTTTAATATTCCGGGTCGGTGAAAAAACAAAGTTAATGGCGAAATTGCGTACCTACGATAAAGTGACTTTTTTGCGACTTTTTGCCATCCAAAATAGTTTCTAATGCTTATAGTACGTGATTCTGATGAATTTCTGGGCGATTGGGGGTATAAAATTCTAGGCAGCTAGGCCGCGGAAAACGTGAAGTTGGCGGCCTAGCGGCCTAGCGGCGTAACTATGAAAAAGTGAATACATTTCTGAGCGATTGGGTGTTTAATATTCCGGGTCGGTGAAAAAACTAAGTTTTCGGCGAAATTGCGTATCTACGATAAAGTGACTTTTTTGCTACTTTTTCCATCCAAAATAGTTTCTAATGCTTATAGAACGTGATTCTGATGCATTTCTGGGCGATTGGGGGTATAAAATTCTAGGCCGCTAGGCCGCGGAAAACGTAAAGTTGGCGGCCTAGCGGTCTAGCGGCGTAACTATGAAAAAGTGAATACATTTCTGAGCGATTGGGTGTTTAATATTCCGGGTCGGTGAAAAAAACTAAGTTTTCGGCGAAATTGCGTACCTACGATAAAGTGACTTTTTTGCGACTTTTTGCCATCCAAAATAGTTTCTAATGCTTATAGTACGTGATTCTGATGCATTTCTGGGCGATTGGGGGTATACAATTCTAGGCCGCTAGGCCGCGGAAAACGTGAAGTTGGCGGCCTAACGGCCTAGCGGCGTAACTATGAAAAAGTGAATACATTTCTGAGCGATTGGGTGTTTAATATTCCGGGTCGGTGAAAAAACTAAGTTTTCGACGAAATTGCGTACCTACGATAAAGTGACTTTTTTGCGACTTTTTGCCATCCGAAATAGTTTCTAATGCTTATAGAACGTGATTCTGATGCATTTCTGGGCAATTGGGGGTATAAAATTCTAGGCCGCTAGGCCGCGGAAAACGTGAAGTTGGCGGCCTAGCGGCCTAGCGGCGTAACTATGAAAAAGTGAATACATTTCTGAGCGATTGGGTGTTTAATATTCCGGGTCGGTGAAAAAACTAAGTTTTCGACGAAATTGCGTACCTACGATAAAGTGACTTTTTTGCGACTTTTTGCCATCCGAAATAGTTTCTAATGCTTATAGAACGTGATTCTGATGCATTTCTGGGCGATTGGGGGTATAAAATTCTAGGCCGCTAGGCCGCGGAAAACGTGAAGTTGGCGGCCTAGCGGCCTAGCGGCGTAACTATGAAAAAGTGAATACATTTCTGAGCGATTGGGTGTTTAATATTCCGGGTCGGTGAAAAAACTAAGTTAATGGCGAAATTGCGTACCTACGATAAAGTGACTTTTTTGCGACTTTTTGCCATCCAAAATAGTTTCTAATGCTTATAGTACGTGATTCTGATGAATTTCTGGGCGATTGGGGGTATAAAATTCTAGGCCGCTAGGCCGCGGAAAACGTGAAGTTGGCGGCCTAGCGACCTAGCGGCGTAACTATGAAAAAGTGAATACATTTCTGAGCGATTGGGTGTTTAATATTCCGGGTCGGTGAAAAAACTAAGTTTTCGGCGAAATTGCGTATCTACGATAAAGTGACTTTTTTGCTACTTTTTCCATCCAAAATAGTTTCTAATGCTTATAGAACGTGATTCTGATGCATTTCTGGGCGATTGGGGGTATAAAATTCTAGGCCGCTAGGCCGCGGAAAACGTAAAGTTGGCGGCCTAGCGGCGTAACTATGAAAAAGTGAATACATTTCTGAGCGATTGGGTGTTTAATATTCCGGGTCGGTGAAAAAACTAAGTTAATGGCGAAATTGCGTACCTACGATAAAGTGACTTTTTTGCGACTTTTTGCCATCCAAAATAGTTTCTAATGCTTATAGAACGTGATTCTGATGCATTTCTGGGCGATTGGGGGTATAAAATTCTAGGCCGCTAGGCCGCGGAAAACGTGAAGTTGGCGGCCTAGCGGCGTAACTATGAAAAAGTGAATACATTTCTGAGCGATTGGGTGTTTAATATTCCGGGTCGGTGAAAAAACTAAGTTTTCGGCGAAATTGCGTACCTACGATAAAGTGATTTTTTTAGACTTTTTCCATCCAAAATAGTTTCTAATGCTTACAGAACGTGATTCTGATGCATTTCTGGGCGATTGGGGGTATAAAATTCTAGGCCACTTAGCCGCGGAAAACGTGAAGTTGGCGGCCTAGCGGCCTAGCGGCGTAACTATGAAAAAGTGAATACATTTCTGAGCGATTGGGTGTTTAATATTCCGGGGCGGTGAAAAAACTAAGTTTTCGGCGAAATTGCGTACCTACGATAAAGTGACTTTTTTGCGACTTTTTGCCATCCAAAATAGTTTCTAATGCTTATAGTACGTGATTCTGATGAATTTCTGGGCGATTGGGGGTATAAAATTCTAGGCCGCGGAAAACGTGAAGTTGGCGGCCTAGCGGCCTAGCGGCGTAACTATGAAAAAGTGAATACATTTCTGAGCGATTGGGTGTTTAATATTCCGGGTCGGTGAAAAAACTAAGTTTTCGGCGAAATTGCGTATCTACGATAAAGTGACTTTTTTGCTACTTTTTCCATCCAAAATAGTTTCTAATGCTTATAGAACGTGATTCTGATGCATTTCTGGGCGATTGGGGGTATACAATTCTAGGCCGCTAGGCCGCGGAAAACGTAAAGTTGGCGGCCTAGCGGCGTAACTATGAAAAAGTGAATACATTTCTGAGCGATTGGGTGTTTAATATTCCGGGTCGGTGAAAAAACTAAGTTTTCGACGAAATTGCGTACCTACGATAAAGTGACTTTTTTGCGACTTTTTGCCATCCGAAATAGTTTCTAATGCTTATAGAACGTGATTCTGATGCATTTCTGGGCGATTGGGGGTATAAAATTCTAAGCCGCTAGGCCGCGGAAAACGTGAACTTGGCGGCCTAGCGGCCTAACTATGAAAAAGTGAATACATTTCTGAGCGATTGGGTGTTTAATATTCCGGGTCGGTGAAAAAACTAAGTTAATGGCGAAATTGCGTACCTACGATAAAGTGACTTTTTTGCGACTTTTTGCCATCCGAAATAGTTTCTAATGCTTATAGAACGTGATTCTGATGCATTTCTGGGCGATTGGGGGTATAAAATTCTAGGCCACTTAGCCGCGGAAAACGTGAAGTTGGCGGCCTAGCGGCCTAGCGGCGTAACTATGAAAAAGTAAATACATTTCTGAGCGATTGGGTGTTTAATATTCCGGGTCGGTGAAAAAACTAAGTTTTCGGCGAAATTGCGTACCTACGATAAAGTGACTTTTTTGCGACTTTTTGCCATCCAAAATAGTTTCTAATGCTTATAGTACGTGATTCTGATGAATTTCTGGGCGATTGGGGGTATAAAATTCTAGGCCGCTAGGCCGCGGAAATCGTGAAGTTGGCGGCCTAGCGGCCTAGCGGCGTAACTATGAAAAAGTGAATACATTTCTGAGCGATTGGGTGTTTAATATTCCGGGTCGGTGAAAAAACTAAGTTTTCGGCGAAATTGCGTATCTACGATAAAGTGACTTTTTTGCTACTTTTTCCATCCAAAATAGTTTCTAATGCTTATAGAACGTGATTCTGATGCATTTCTGGGCGATTGGGGGTATACAATTCTAGGCCGCTAGGCCGCGGAAAACGTAAAGTTGGCGGCCTAGCGGCGTAACTATGAAAAAGTGAATACATTTCTGAGCGATTGGGTGTTTAATATTCCGGGTCGGTGAAAAAACTAAGTTTTCGACGAAATTGCGTACCTACGATAAAGTGACTTTTTTGCGACTTTTTGCCATCCGAAATAGTTTCTAATGCTTATAGAACGTGATTCTGATTCATTTCTGGGCGATTGGGGGTATAAAAGTCTAGGCCGCTAGGCCGCGGAAAACGTGAAGTTGGCGGCCTAGCGGCCTAGCGGCGTAACTATGAAAAAGTGAATACATTTCTGAGCGATTGGGTGTTTAATATTCCGGGTCGGTGAAAAAACTAAGTTAATGGCGAAATTGCGTACCTACGATAAAGTGACTTTTTTGCGGCTTTTTGCCATCCAAAATAGTTTCTAATGCTTATAGAACGTGATTCTGATGCATTTCTGGGCGATTGGGGGTATAAAATTCTGGGCCGCTAGGCCGCGGAAAACGTGAAGTTGGCGGCCTAGCGGCGTAACTATGAAAAAGTGAATACATTTCTGAGCGATTGGGTGTTTAATATTCCGGGTCGGTGAAAAAACTAAGTTAATGGCGAAATTGCGTACCTACGATAAAGTGACTTTTTGCGACTTTTTGCCATCCAAAATAGTTTCTAATGCTTATAGTACGTGATTCTGATGAATTTCTGGGCGATTGGGGGTATAAAATTCTAGGCCGCTAGGCCGCGGAAAACGTGAAGTTGGCGGCCTAGCGTCATAGCGGCGTTACTATGAAAAAGTGAATACATTTCCGAGCGATTGGGTGTTTAATATTCCGGGTCGGTGAATAAACTAAGTTTTCGACGAAATTGCGTACCTACGATAAAGTGACTTTTTTGCGACTTTTTGCCATCCAAAATAGTTTCTAATGCTTATAGAACGTGATTCTGATGCATTTCTGGGCGATTGGGGGTATAAAATTCTAGGCCGCTTAGCCGCGGAAAACGTGAAGTTGGCGGCCTAGCGGCCTAGCGGCGTAACTATGAAAAAGTGAATATATTTCTGAGCGATTGGGTGTTTAATATTCCGGGTCGGTGAAAAAACTAAGTTTTCGGCGAAATTGCGTACATACGATAAAGTGAATTTTTTAGACTTTTTCCATCCAAAATAGTTTCTAATGCTTACAGAACGTGATTCTGATGCATTTCTGGGCGATTGGGGGTATAAAATTCTAGGCCGCTAGGCCGCGGAAAACGTGAAGTTGGCGGCCTAGCGGCCTAGCGGCGTAACTATGAAAAAGTGAATACATTTCTGAGCGATTGGGTGTTTAATATTCCGGGTCGGTGAAAAAACTAAGTTTTCGGCGAAATTGCGTACCTACGATAAAGTGACTTTTTTGCGACTTTTTGCCATCCAAAATAGTTTCTAATGCTTATAGTACGTGATTCTGATGAATTTCTGGGCGATTGGGGGTATAAAATTCTAGGCCGCTAGGCCGCGGAAAACGTGAAGTTGGCGGCCTAGCGGCCTAGCGGCGTAACTATGAAAAAGTGAATACATTTCTGAGCGATTGGGTGTTTAATATTCCGGGTCGGTGAAAAAACTAAGTTTTCGGCGAAATTGCGTACCTACGATAAAGTGACTTTTTTGCTACTTTTTCCATCCAAAAGAGTTTCTAATGCTTATATAACGTGATTCTGATGCATTTCTGGGCGATTGGGGGTATACAATTCTAGGCCGCTAGGCCGCGGAAAACGTGAACTTGGCGGCCTAGCGGCGTAACTATATGAAAAAGTGAATACATTTCTGAGCGATTGGGTGTTTAATATTCCGGGTCGGTGAAAAAACTAAGTTTTCGGCGAAATTGCGTTCCTACGATAAAGTGACTTTTTTGCGACTTTTTGCCATCCAAAATAGTTTCTAATGCTTATAGTACGTGATTCTGATGAATTTCTGGGCGATTGGGGGTATACAATTCAAGGCCGCTATGCCGCGGAAAACGTGAAGTTGGCGGCCTAGCGGCCTAGCGGCGTAACTATGAAAAAGTGAATACATTTCTGAGCGATTGGGTGTTTAATATTCCGGGTCGGTGAAAAAAACTAAGTTTTCGGCGAAATTGCGTACCTACGATAAAGTGACTTTTTTGCGACTTTTTGCCATCCAAAATAGTTTCTAATGCTTATAGTACGTGATTCTGATGCATTTCTGGGCGATTGGGGGTATACAATTCTAGGCCGCTAGGCCGCGGAAAACATGAAGTTGGCGGCCTAGCGGCCTAGCGGCGTAACTATGAAAAAGTGAATACATTTCTGATCGATTGGGTGTTTAATATTCCGGGTCGGTGAAAAAACTAAGTTTTCGGCGAAATTGCGTATCTACGATAAAGTGACTTTTTTGCTACTTTTTCCATCCAAAATAGTTTCTAATGCTTATAGAACGTGATTCTGATGCATTTCTGGGCGATTTGGGGTATAAAATTCTAGGCCGCTAGGCCGCGGAAAACGTAAAGTTGGCGGCCTAGCGGCGTAACTATGAAAAAGTGAATACATTTCTGAGCGATTGGGTGTTTAATATTCCGGGTCGGTGAAAAAACTAAGTTAATGGCGAAATTGCGTACCTACGATAAAGTGACTTTTTGCGACTTTTTGCCATCCAAAATAGTTTCTAATGCTTATAGTACGTGATTCTGATGAATTTCTGGGCGATTGGGGGTATAAAATTCTAGGCCGCTAGGCCGCGGAAAACGTGAAGTTGGCGGCCTAGCGTCATAGCGGCGTTACTATGAAAAAGTGAATACATTTCCGAGCGATTGGGTGTTTAATATTCCGGGTCGGTGAATAAACTAAGTTTTCGACGAAATTGCGTACCTACGATAAAGTGACTTTTTTGCGACTTTTTGCCATCCAAAATAGTTTCTAATGCTTATAGAACGTGATTCTGATGCATTTCTGGGCGATTGGGGGTATAAAATTCTAGGCCGCTTAGCCGCGGAAAACGTGAAGTTGGCGGCCTAGCGGCCTAGCGGCGTAACTATGAAAAAGTGAATATATTTCTGAGCGATTGGGTGTTTAATATTCCGGGTCGGTGAAAAAACTAAGTTTTCGGCGAAATTGCGTACATACGATAAAGTGAATTTTTTAGACTTTTTCCATCCAAAATAGTTTCTAATGCTTACAGAACGTGATTCTGATGCATTTCTGGGCGATTGGGGGTATAAAATTCTAGGCCGCTAGGCCGCGGAAAACGTGAAGTTGGCGGCCTAGCGGCCTAGCGGCGTAACTATGAAAAAGTGAATACATTTCTGAGCGATTGGGTGTTTAATATTCCGGGTCGGTGAAAAAACTAAGTTTTCGGCGAAATTGCGTACCTACGATAAAGTGACTTTTTTGCGACTTTTTGCCATCCAAAATAGTTTCTAATGCTTATAGTACGTGATTCTGATGAATTTCTGGGCGATTGGGGGTATAAAATTCTAGGCCGCTAGGCCGCGGAAAACGTGAAGTTGGCGGCCTAGCGGCCTAGCGGCGTAACTATGAAAAAGTGAATACATTTCTGAGCGATTGGGTGTTTAATATTCCGGGTCGGTGAAAAAACTAAGTTTTCGGCGAAATTGCGTACCTACGATAAAGTGACTTTTTTGCTACTTTTTCCATCCAAAAGAGTTTCTAATGCTTATATAACGTGATTCTGATGCATTTCTGGGCGATTGGGGGTATACAATTCTAGGCCGCTAGGCCGCGGAAAACGTGAACTTGGCGGCCTAGCGGCGTAACTATATGAAAAAGTGAATACATTTCTGAGCGATTGGGTGTTTAATATTCCGGGTCGGTGAAAAAACTAAGTTTTCGGCGAAATTGCGTTCCTACGATAAAGTGACTTTTTTGCGACTTTTTGCCATCCAAAATAGTTTCTAATGCTTATAGTACGTGATTCTGATGAATTTCTGGGCGATTGGGGGTATACAATTCAAGGCCGCTATGCCGCGGAAAACGTGAAGTTGGCGGCCTAGCGGCCTAGCGGCGTAACTATGAAAAAGTGAATACATTTCTGAGCGATTGGGTGTTTAATATTCCGGGTCGGTGAAAAAAACTAAGTTTTCGGCGAAATTGCGTACCTACGATAAAGTGACTTTTTTGCGACTTTTTGCCATCCAAAATAGTTTCTAATGCTTATAGTACGTGATTCTGATGCATTTCTGGGCGATTGGGGGTATACAATTCTAGGCCGCTAGGCCGCGGAAAACATGAAGTTGGCGGCCTAGCGGCCTAGCGGCGTAACTATGAAAAAGTGAATACATTTCTGATCGATTGGGTGTTTAATATTCCGGGTCGGTGAAAAAACTAAGTTTTCGGCGAAATTGCGTATCTACGATAAAGTGACTTTTTTGCTACTTTTTCCATCCAAAATAGTTTCTAATGCTTATAGAACGTGATTCTGATGCATTTCTGGGCGATTTGGGGTATAAAATTCTAGGCCGCTAGGCCGCGGAAAACGTAAAGTTGGCGGCCTAGCGGCGTAACTATGAAAAAGTGAATACATTTCTGAGCGATTGGGTGTTTAATATTCCGGGTCGGTGAAAAAACTAAGTTAATGGCGAAATTGCGTACCTACGATAAAGTGACTTTTTTGCGACTTTTTGCCATCCGAAATAGTTTCTAATGCTTATAGAACGTGATTCTGATGCATTTCTGGGCGATTGGGGGTATAAAATTCTAGGCCGCTAGGCCGCGGAAAACGTGAAGTTGGCGGCCTAGCGGCCTAACGGCGTAACTATGAAAAAGTGAATTTTTGCGACTTTTTCCGTCCAAAATCGTTTCTAATGCATGTAGAATGTGATTCTGATACATTTCTGAGCGATTGGGTGTTTAATATTCAGGGTCGGTGAAAAAACTAAGTTTTCGGCGAAATTGCGTACCTACGATAAAGTGATTTTTTTTAGACTTTTTCCATCCAAAATAGTTTCTAATGCTTATAGAACGTGATTCTGATGCATTTCTGGGCGATTGGGGGTATAAAATTCTAGGCCGCTAGGCCGCGAAATACGTGAAGTTGGCGGCCTAGCGGCCTAGAGGTGTAACTATGAAAAAGTGAATTTTGCGACTTTTTCCATCCAAAATCGTTTCTAATGCATGTAGAATGTGATTCTGATACATTTCTGAGCGACTGGGTGTTTAATATTCCGGGTCGGTGAAAAAACTAAGTTTTCGGCGAAATTGCGTACCTACGATAAAGTGACTTTTTTACTACTTTTTCCATCCAAAATTGTTTCTAATGCTTATAGAACGTGATTCTGATGCATTTCTGGGCGATTGGGGGTATACAATTCTAGGCCGCTAGGCCGCGGAAAACGTAAAGTTGGCGGCCTAGCGGCCTAGCGGCGTAACTATGAAAAAGTGAATACATTTCTGAGCGATTGGGTGTTTAATATTCCGGGTCGGTGAAAAAACTAAGTTTTCGACGAAATTGCGTACCTACGATAAAGTGACTTTTTTGCGACTTTTTGCCATCCAAAATAGTTTCTAATGCTTATAGAACGTGATTCTGATGCATTTCTGGGCGATTGGGGGTATAAAAGTCTAGGCCGCTTGACCGCGGAAAACGTAAAGTTGGCGGCCTAGCGGCGTAACTATGAAAAAGTGAATACATTTCTGAGCGATTGGGTGTTTAATATTCCGGGTCGGTGAAAAAACTAAGTTTTCGACGAAATTGCGTACCTACGATAAAGTGACTTTTTTGCGACTTTTTGCCATCCGAAATAGTTTCTAATGCTTATAGAACGTGATTCTGATGCATTTCTGGGCGATTGGGGGTATAAAAGTCTAGGCCGCTAGGCCGCGGAAAACGTGAAGTTGGCGGCCTAGCGGCCTAGCGGCGTAACTATGAAAAAGTGAATACATTTCTGAGCGATTGGGTGTTTAATATTCCGTGTCGGTGAAAAAACTAAGTTAATGGCGAAATTGCGTACCTACGATAAAGTGACTTTTTTGCGACTTTTTGCCATCCAAAATAGTTTCTAATGCTTATAGAACGTGATTCTGATGCATTTCTGGGCGATTGGGGGTATAAAATTCTAGGCCGCTAGGCCGCGGAAAACGTGAACTTGGCGGCCTAGCGGCGTAACTATGAAAAAGTGAATACATTTCTGAGCGATTGGGTGTTTAATATTCCGGGTCGGTGAAAAAACTAAGTTTTCGGCGAAGTTGCGTACCTACGATAAAGTGACTTTTTTGCGACTTTTTGCCATCCAAAATAGTTTCTAATGCTTATAGTACGTGATTCTGATGAATTTCTGGGCGATTGGGGGTATAAAATTCAAGGCCGCTATGCCGCGGAAAACGTGAAGTTGGCGGCCTAGCGGCCTAGCGGCGTAACTATGAAAAAGTGAATACATTTCTGAGCGATTGGGTGTTTAATATTCCGGGTCGGAGAAAAAACTAAGTTTTCGGCGAAATTGCGTACCTACGATAAAATGACTTTTTTACTACTTTTTCCATCCAAAATTGTTTCTAATGCTTATAGAACGTGATTCTGATGCATTTCTGGGCGATTGGGGGTATAAAATTCTAGGCCGCTAGGCCGCGGAAAACGTGAAGTTGGCGGCCTAGCGGCGTAACTATGAAAAAGTGAATACATTTCTGAGCGATTGGGTGTTTAATATTCCGGGTCGGTGAAAAAACTAAGTTTTCGGCGAAATTGCGTACCTACGATAAAGTGATTTTTTTAGACTTTTTCCTTCCAAAATAGTTTCTAATGCTTACAGAACGTGATTCTGATGCATTTCTGGGCGATTGGGGGTATACAATTCTAGGCCGCTAGGCCGCTGAAAACGTGAAGTTGGCGGCCTAGCGGCCTAGAGTTGTAACTATGAAAAAGTGAATTTTGCGACTTTTTCCGTCCAAAATCGCTTCTAATGCATGTAGAATGTGATTCTGATACATTTCTGAGCGACTGGGTGTTAAATATTCAGGGTCGGTGAAAAAACTAAGTTTTCGGCGAAATTGCGTACCTACGATAAAGTGACTTTTTTACTACTTTTTCCATCCAAAATTGTTTCTAATGCTTATAGAACGTGATTCTGATGCATTTCTGGGCGATTGGGGGTATAAAATTCTAGGCCGCTAGGCCGCGGAAAACGTGAAGTTGGCGGCCTAGCGGCCTAGCGGCCTAGCGGCGTAACTATGAAAAAGTGAATACATTTCTGAGCGATTGGGTGTTTAATATTCCGGGTCGGTGAAAAAACTAAGTTTTCGGCGAAATTGCGTATCTACGATAAAGTGACTTTTTTGCTACTTTTTCCATCCAAAATAGTTTCTAATGCTTATAGAACGTGATTCTGATGCATTTCTGGGCGATTGGGGGTATAAAATTCTAGGCCGCTAGGCCGCGGAAAACGTAAAGTTGGCGGCCTAGCGACCTAGAGGCGTAACTATGAAAAAGTGAATACATTTCTGAGCGATTGGGTGTTTAATATTCCGGGTCGGTGAAAAAACTAAGTTAATGGCGAAATTGCGTACCTACGATAAAGTGACTTTTTTGCGACTTTTTGCCATCCAAAATAGTTTCTAATGCTTATAGAACGTGATTCTGATGCATTTCTGGGCGATTGGGGGTATAAAATTCTAGGCCGCTAGGCCGCGGAAAACGTGAAGTTGGCGGCCTAGCGGCCTAGAGTTGTAACTATGAAAAAGTGAATTTTGCGACTTTTTCCGTCCAAAATCGTTTCTAATGCATGTAGAATGTGATTCTGATACATTTCTGAGCGACTGGGTGTTTAATATTCAGGGTCGGTGAAAAAACTAAGTTTTCGGCGAAATTGCGTACCTACGATAAAGTGACTTTTTTACTACTTTTTCCATCCAAAATTGTTTCTAATGCTTATAGAACGTGATTCTGATGCATTTCTGGGCGATTGGGGGTATAAAATTCTAGGCCGCTAGGCCGCGGAAAACGTGAAGTTGGCGGCCTAGCGGCGTAACTATGAAAACGAGTGAATACATTTCTGAGCGATTGGGTGTTTAATATTCCGGGTCGGTGAAAAAACTAAGTTTTCGACGAAATTGCGTACCTACGATAAAGTGACTTTTTTGCTACTTTTTCCATCCAAAATAGTTTCTAATGCTTATAGAACGTGATTCTGATGCATTTCTGGGCGATTGGGGGTATAAAATTCTAGGCCGCTAGGCCGCGGAAAACGTGAAGTTGGCGGCCTAGCGGCGTAACTATGAAAAAGTGAATACATTTCTGAGCGATTGGGTGTTTAATATTCCGGGTCGGTGAAAAAACTAAGTTTTCGGCGAAATTGCGTACCTACGATAAAATGACTTTTTTACTACTTTTTCCATCCAAAATTGTTTCTAATGCTTATAGAACGTAATTCTGATGCATTTCTGGGCGATTGGGGGTATAAAATTCTAGGCCGCTAGGCCGCGGAAAACGTGAAGTTGGCGGCCTAGCGGCGTAATTATGAAAAAGTGAATACATTTCTGAGCGATTGGGTGTTTAATATTCCGGGTCAGTGAAAAAACTAAGTTTTCGGCGAAATTGCGTACCTACGATAAAGTGACTTTTTGAGACTTTTTGCCATCCAAAATAGTTTCTAATGCTTATAGAACGTGATTCTGATGCATTTCTGGGCGATTGGGGGTATAAAATTCTAGGCCGCTAGGCCGCGGAAAACGTGAAGTTGGCGGCCTAGCAGCCTAGAGTTGTAACTATGAAAAAGTGAATTTTGCGACTTTTTCCGTCCAAAATCGTTTCTAATGCATGTAGAATGTGATTCTGATACATTTCTGAGCGACTGGGTGTTTAATATTCAGGGTCGGTGAAAAAACTAAGTTTTCGGCGAAATTGCGACCTACGATAAAGTGACTTTTTTACTACTTTTTCCATTCAAAATTGTTTCTAATGCTTATAGAACGTGATTCTGATGCATTTCTGGGCGATTGGGGGTATAAAATTCTAGGCCGCTAGGCCGCGGAAAACGTGAAGTTGGCGGCCTAGCGGCGTAACTATGAAAACGAGTGAATACATTTCTGAGCGATTGGGTGTTTAATATTCCGGGTCGGTGAAAAAACTAAGTTTTCGGCGCAATTGCGTACCTACGATAAAGTGACTTTTTTGCTACTTTTTCCATCCAAAATAGTTTCTAATGCTTATAGAACGTGATTCTGATGCATTTCTGGGCGATTGGGGGTATACAATTCTAGGCCGCTAGGCCGCGGAAAACGTGAAGTTGGCGGCCTAGCGGCGTAACTATGAAAAAGTGAATACATTTCTGAGCGATTGGGTGTTTAATATTCCGGGTCGGTGAAAAAACTAAGTTTTCGGCGAAATTGCGTACCTACGATAAAATGACTTTTTTACTACTTTTTCCATCCAAAATTGTTTCTAATGCTTATAGAACGTGATTCTGATGCATTTCTGGGCGATTGGGGGTATAAAATTCTAGGCCGCTAGGCCGCGGAAAACGTGAAGTTGGCGGCCTAGCGGCGTAACTATGAAAAAGTGAATACATTTCTGAGCGATTGGGTGTTTAATATTCCGGGTCGGTGAAAAAACTAAGTTTTCGGCGAAATTGCGTACCTACGATAAAGTGACTTTTTGAGACTTTTTGCCATCCAAAATAGTTTCTAATGCTTATAGAACGTGATTCTGATGCATTTCTGGGCGATTGGGGGTATAAAATTCTAGGCCGCTAGGCCGCGGAAAACCTGAAGTTGGCGGCCTAGCGGCCTAGCGGCGTAACTATGAAAAAGTGAATACATTTCTGAGCGATTGGGTGTTTAATATTCCGGGTCGGTGAAAAAACTAAGTTTTCGGCGAAATTGCGTACCTACGATAAAGTGACTCTTTTGCGACTTTTTGCCATCATAAATAGTTTCTAATGCTTATAGAACGTGATTCTGATGCATTTCTGGGCGATTGGGGTATACATTTCTATGCCGCTAGGCCGTTGAAAACGTGAAGTTGGCGGCCTAGCGGCGTAACTATAAAAAAGTGATTTTTTGCGAATTTTTCCGTCCAAAATCGTTTCTAATGCATGTAGAATGTGATTCTGATACATTTCTGAGCGATTGGGTGTTTAATATTCCGGGTCGGTGAAAAAAACTAAGTTTTCGGCGAAATTGCGTACCTACGATAAAGTGACTTTTTTGCGACTTTTTGCCATCCAAAATAGTTTCTAATGCTTATAGTACGTGATTCTGATGCATTTCTGGGCGATTGGGGGTATACAATTCTAGGCCGCTAGGCCGCGGAAAACGTGAAGTTGGCGGCCTAACGGCCTAGCGGCGTAACTATGAAAAAGTGAATACATTTCTGAGCGATTGGGTGTTTAATATTCCGGGTCGGTGAAAAAACTAAGTTTTCGACGAAATTGCGTACCTACGATAAAGTGACTTTTTTGCGACTTTTTGCCATCCGAAATAGTTTCTAATGCTTATAGAACGTGATTCTGATGCATTTCTGGGCAATTGGGGGTATAAAATTCTAGGCCGCTAGGCCGCGGAAAACGTGAAGTTGGCGGCCTAGAGGCCTAGCGGCGTAACTATGAAAAAGTGAATACATTTCTGAGCGATTGGGTGTTTAATATTCCGGGTCGGTGAAAAAACTAAGTTAATGGCGAAATTGCGTACCTACGATAAAGTGACTTTTTTGCGACTTTTTGCCATCCAAAATAGTTTCTAATGCTTATAGTACGTGATTCTGATGAATTTCTGGGCGATTGGGGGTATAAAATTCTAGGCCGCTAGGCCGCGGAAAACGTGAAGTTGGCGGCCTAGCGACCTAGCGGCGTAACTATGAAAAAGTGAATACATTTCTGAGCGATTGGGTGTTTAATATTCCGGGTCGGTGAAAAAACTAAGTTTTCGACGAAATTGCGTACCTACGATAAAGTGACTTTTTTGCGACTTTTTGCCATCCGAAATAGTTTCTAATGCTTATAGAACGTGATTCTGATGCATTTCTGGGCGATTGGGGGTATAAAATTCTAGGCCGCTAGGCCGCGGAAAACGTGAAGTTGGCGGCCTAGCGGCCTAGCGGCGTAACTATGAAAAAGTGAATACATTTCTGAGCGATTGGGTGTTTAATATTCCGGGTCGGTGAAAAAACTAAGTTAATGGCGAAATTGCGTACCTACGATAAAGTGACTTTTTTGCGACATTTTGCCATCCAAAATAGTTTCTAATGCTTATAGAACGTGATTCTGATGCATTTCTGGGCGATTGGGGGTATAAAATTCTAGGCCGCTAGGCCGCGGAAAACGTGAAGTTGGCGGCCTAGCGGCGTAACTATGAAAAAGTGAATACATTTCTGAGCGATTGGGTGTTTAATATTCCGGGTCGGTGAAAAAACTAAGTTTTCGGCGAAATTGCGTACCTACGATAAAGTGATTTTTTTAGACTTTTTCCATCCAAAATAGTTTCTAATGCTTACAGAACGTGATTCTGATGCATTTCTGGGCGATTGGGGGTATAAAATTCTAGGCCACTTAGCCGCGGAAAACGTGAAGTTGGCGGCCTAGCGGCCTAGCGGCGTAACTATGAAAAAGTGAATACATTTCTGAGCGATTGGGTGTTTAATATTCCGGGGCGGTGAAAAAACTAAGTTTTCGGCGAAATTGCGTACCTACGATAAAGTGACTTTTTTGCGACTTTTTGCCATCCAAAATAGTTTCTAATGCTTATAGTACGTGATTCTGATGAATTTCTGGGCGATTGGGGGTATAAAATTCTAGGCCGCTAGGCCGCGGAAAACGTGAAGTTGGCGGCCTAGCGGCCTAGCGGCGTAACTATGAAAAAGTGAATACATTTCTGAGCGATTGGGTGTTTAATATTCCGGGTCGGTGAAAAAACTAAGTATTCGGCGAAATTGCGTATCTACGATAAAGTGACTTTTTTGCTACTTTTTCCATCCAAAATAGTTTCTAATGCTTATAGAACGTGATTCTGATGCATTTCTGGGCGATTGGGGGTATACAATTCTAGGCCGCTAGGCCGCGGAAAACGTAAAGTTGGCGGCCTAGCGGCGTAACTATGAAAAAGTGAATACATTTCTGAGCGATTGGGTGTTTAATATTCCGGGTCGGTGAAAAAACTAAGTTTTCGACGAAATTGCGTACCTACGATAAAGTGACTTTTTTGCGACTTTTTGCCATCCGAAATAGTTTCTAATGCTTATAGAACGTGATTCTGATGCATTTCTGGGCGATTGGGGGTATAAAATTCTAAGCCGCTAGGCCGCGGAAAACGTGAACTTGGCGGCCTAGGGGCCTAACTATGAAAAAGTGAATACATTTCTGAGCGATTGGGTGTTTAATATTCCGGGTCGGTGAAAAAACTAAGTTAATGGCGAAATTGCGTACCTACGATAAAGTGACTTTTTTGCGACTTTTTGCCATCCGAAATAGTTTCTAATGCTTATAGAACGTGATTCTGATGCATTTCTGGGCGATTGGGGGTATAAAATTCTAGGCCACTTAGCCGCGGAAAACGTGAAGTTGGCGGCCTAGCGGCCTAGCGGCGTAACTATGAAAAAGTAAATACATTTCTGAGCGATTGGGTGTTTAATATTCCGGGTCGGTGAAAAAACTAAGTTTTCGGCGAAATTGCGTACCTACGATAAAGTGACTTTTTTGCGACTTTTTGCCATCCAAAATAGTTTCTAATGCTTATAGTACGTGATTCTGATGAATTTCTGGGCGATTGGGGGTATAAAATTCTAGGCCGCTAGGCCGCGGAAAACGTGAAGTTGGCGGCCTAGCGGCCTAGCGGCGTAACTATGAAAAAGTGAATACATTTCTGAGCGATTGGGTGTTTAATATTCCGGGTCGGTGAAAAAACTAAGTTTTCGGCGAAATTGCGTATCTACGATAAAGTGACTTTTTTGCTACTTTTTCCATCCAAAATAGTTTCTAATGCTTATAGAACGTGATTCTGATGCATTTCTGGGCGATTGGGGGTATACAATTCTAGGCCGCTAGGCCGCGGAAAACGTAAAGTTGGCGGCCTAGCGGCGTAACTATGAAAAAGTGAATACATTTCTGAGCGATTGGGTGTTTAATATTCCGGGTCGGTGAAAAAACTAAGTTTTCGACGAAATTGCGTACCTACGATAAAGTGACTTTTTTGCGACTTTTTGCCATCCGAAATAGTTTCTAATGCTTATAGAACGTGATTCTGATTCATTTCTGGGCGATTGGGGGTATAAAAGTCTAGGCCGCTAGGCCGCGGAAAACGTGAAGTTGGCGGCCTAGCGGCCTAGCGGCGTAACTATGAAAAAGTGAATACATTTCTGAGCGATTGGGTGTTTAATATTCCGGGTCGGTGAAAAAACTAAGTTAATGGCGAAATTGCGTACCTACGATAAAGTGACTTTTTTGCGACTTTTTGCCATCCAAAATAGTTTCTAATGCTTATAGAACGTGATTCTGATGCATTTCTGGGCGATTGGGGGTATAAAATTCTGGGCCGCTAGGCCGCGGAAAACGTGAAGTTGGCGGCCTAGCGGCGTAACTATGAAAAAGTGAATACATTTCTGAGCGATTGGGTGTTTAATATTCCGGGTCGGTGAAAAAACTAAGTTAATGGCGAAATTGCGTACCTACGATAAAGTGACTTTTTGCGACTTTTTGCCATCCAAAATAGTTTCTAATGCTTATAGTACGTGATTCTGATGAATTTCTGGGCGATTGGGGGTATAAAATTCTAGGCCGCTAGGCCGCGGAAAACGTGAAGTTGGCGGCCTAGCGTCATAGCGGCGTTACTATGAAAAAGTGAATACATTTCCGAGCGATTGGGTGTTTAATATTCCGGGTCGGTGAATAAACTAAGTTTTCGACGAAATTGCGTACCTACGATAAAGTGACTTTTTTGCGACTTTTTGCCATCCAAAATAGTTTCTAATGCTTATAGAACGTGATTCTGATGCATTTCTGGGCGATTGGGGGTATAAAATTCTAGGCCGCTTAGCCGCGGAAAACGTGAAGTTGGCGGCCTAGCGGCCTAGCGGCGTAACTATGAAAAAGTGAATATATTTCTGAGCGATTGGGTGTTTAATATTCCGGGTCGGTGAAAAAACTAAGTTTTCGGCGAAATTGCGTACATACGATAAAGTGAATTTTTTAGACTTTTTCCATCCAAAAAAGTTTCTAATGCTTACAGAACGTGATTCTGATGCATTTCTGGGCGATTGGGGGTATAAAATTCTAGGCCGCTAGGCCGCGGAAAACGTGAAGTTGGCGGCCTAGCGGCCTAGCGGCCTAGCGGCGTAACTATGAAAAAGTGAATACATTTCTGAGCGATTGGGTGTTTAATATTCCGGGTCGGTGAAAAAACTAAGTTTTCGGCGAAATTGCGTACCTACGATAAAGTGACTTTTTTGCGACTTTTTGCCATCCAAAATAGTTTCTAATGCTTATAGTACGTGATTCTGATGAATTTCTGGGCGATTGGGGGTATAAAATTCTAGGCCGCTAGGCCGCGGAAAACGTGAAGTTGGCGGCCTAGCGGCCTAGCGGCGTAACTATGAAAAAGTGAATACATTTCTGAGCGATTGGGTGTTTAATATTCCGGGTCGGTGAAAAAACTAAGTTTTCGGCGAAATTGCGTACCTACGATAAAGTGACTTTTTTGCTACTTTTTCCATCCAAAAGAGTTTCTAATGCTTATATAACGTGATTCTGATGCATTTCTGGGCGATTGGGGGTATACAATTCTAGGCCGCTAGGCCGCGGAAAACGTGAACTTGGCGGCCTAGCGGCGTAACTATATGAAAAAGTGAACACATTTCTGAGCGATTGGGTGTTTAATATTCCGGGTCGGTGAAAAAACTAAGTTTTCGGCGAAATTGCGTTCCTACGATAAAGTGACTTTTTTGCGACTTTTTGCCATCCAAAATAGTTTCTAATGCTTATAGTACGTGATTCTGATGAATTTCTGGGCGATTGGGGGTATACAATTCAAGGCCGCTATGCCGCGGAAAACGTGAAGTTGGCGGCCTAGCGGCCTAGCGGCGTAACTATGAAAAAGTGAATACATTTCTGAGCGATTGGGTGTTTAATATTCCGGGTCGGTGAAAAAAACTAAGTTTTCGGCGAAATTGCGTACCTACGATAAAGTGACTTTTTTGCGACTTTTTGCCATCCAAAATAGTTTCTAATGCTTATAGTACGTGATTCTGATGCATTTCTGGGCGATTGGGGGTATACAATTCTAGGCCGCTAGGCCGCGGAAAACGTGAAGTTGGCGGCCTAGCGGCCTAGCGGCGTAACTATGAAAAAGTGAATACATTTCTGATCGATTGGGTGTTTAATATTCCGGGTCGGTGAAAAAACTAAGTTTTCGGCGAAATTGCGTATCTACGATAAAGTGACTTTTTTGCTACTTTTTCCATCCAAAATAGTTTCTAATGCTTATAGAACGTGATTCTGATGCATTTCTGGGCGATTTGGGGTATAAAATTCTAGGCCGCTAGGCCGCGGAAAACGTAAAGTTGGCGGCCTAGCGGCGTAACTATGAAAAAGTGAATACATTTCTGAGCGATTGGGTGTTTAATATTCCGGGTCGGTGAAAAAACTAAGTTAATGGCGAAATTGCGTACCTACGATAAAGTGACTTTTTTGCGACTTTTTGCCATCCGAAATAGTTTCTAATGCTTATAGAACGTGATTCTGATGCATTTCTGGGCGATTGGGGGTATAAAATTCTAGGCCGCTAGGCCGCGGAAAACGTGAAGTTGGCGGCCTAGCGGCCTAACGGCGTAACTATGAAAAAGTGAATTTTTGCGACTTTTTCCGTCCAAAATCGTTTCTAATGCATGTAGAATGTGATTCTGATACATTTCTGAGCGATTGGGTGTTTAATATTCAGGGTCGGTGAAAAAACTAAGTTTTCGGCGAAATTGCGTACCTACGATAAAGTGATTTTTTTTAGACTTTTTCCATCCAAAATAGTTTCTAATGCTTATAGAACGTGATTCTGATGCATTTCTGGGCGATTGGGGGTATAAAATTCTAGGCCGCTAGGCCGCGAAATACGTGAAGTTGGCGGCCTAGCGGCCTAGAGGTGTAACTATGAAAAAGTGAATTTTGCGACTTTTTCCATCCAAAATCGTTTCTAATGCATGTAGAATGTGATTCTGATACATTTCTGAGCGACTGGGTGTTTAATATTCCGGGTCGGTGAAAAAACTAAGTTTTCGGCGAAATTGCGTACCTACGATAAAGTGACTTTTTTACTACTTTTTCCATCCAAAATTGTTTCTAATGCTTATAGAACGTGATTCTGATGCATTTCTGGGCGATTGGGGGTATACAATTCTAGGCCGCTAGGCCGCGGAAAACGTAAAGTTGGCGGCCTAGCGGCCTAGCGGCGTAACTATGAAAAAGTGAATACATTTCTGAGCGATTGGGTGTTTAATATTCCGGGTCGGTGAAAAAACTAAGTTTTCGACGAAATTGCGTACCTACGATAAAGTGACTTTTTTGCGACTTTTTGCCATCCAAAATAGTTTCTAATGCTTATAGAACGTGATTCTGATGCATTTCTGGGCGATTGGGGGTATAAAAGTCTAGGCCGCTAGACCGCGGAAAACGTAAAGTTCGCGGCCTAGCGGCGTAACTATGAAAAAGTGAATACATTTCTGAGCGATTGGGTGTTTAATATTCCGGGTCGGTGAAAAAACTAAGTTTTCGACGAAATTGCGTACCTACGATAAAGTGACTTTTTTGCGACTTTTTGCCATCCGAAATAGTTTCTAATGCTTATAGAACGTGATTCTGATGCATTTCTGGGCGATTGGGGGTATAAAAGTCTAGGCCGCTAGGCCGCGGAAAACGTGAAGTTGGCGGCCTAGCGGCCTAGCGGCGTAACTATGAAAAAGTGAATACATTTCTGAGCGATTGGGTGTTTAATATTCCGTGTCGGTGAAAAAACTAAGTTAATGGCGAAATTGCGTACCTACGATAAAGTGACTTTTTTGCGACTTTTTGCCATCCAAAATAGTTTCTAATGCTTATAGAACGTGATTCTGATGCATTTCTGGGCGATTGCGGGTATAAAATTCTAGGCCGCTAGGCCGCGGAAAACGTGAAGTTGGCGGCCTAGCGGCCTAGAGTTGTAACTATGAAAAAGTGAATTTTGCGACTTTTTCCGTCCAAAATCGTTTCGAATGCATGTAGAATGTGATTCTGATACATTTCTGAGCGACTGGGTGTTTAATATTCAGGGTCGGTGAAAAAACTAAGTTTTCGGCGAAATTGCGTACCTACGATAAAGTGACTTTTTTACTACTTTTTCCGTCCAAAATTGTTTCTAATGCTTATAGAACGTGATTCTGATGCATTTCTGGGCGATTGGGGGTATAAAATTCTAGGCCGCTAGGCCGCGGAAAACGTGAAGTTGGCGGCCTAGCGGCGTAACTATGAAAACGAGTGAATACATTTCTGAGCGATTGGGTGTTTAATATTCCGGGTCGGTGAAAAAACGAAGTTTTCGACGAAATTGCGTACCTACGATAAAGTGACTTTTTTGCTACTTTTTCCATCCAAAATAGTTTCTAATGCTTATAGAACGTGATTCTGATGCATTTCTGGGCGATTGGGGGTATAAAATTCTAGGCCGCTAGGCCGCGGAAAACGTGAAGTTGGCGGCCTAGCGGCGTAACTATGAAAAAGTGAATACATTTCTGAGCGATTGGGTGTTTAATATTCCGGGTCGGTGAAAAAACTAAGTTTTCGGCGAAATTGCGTACCTACGATAAAATGACTTTTTTACTACTTTTTCCATCCAAAATTGTTTCTAATGCTTATAGAACGTGATTCTGATGCATTTCTGGGCGATTGGGGGTATAAAATTCTAGGCCGCTAGGCCGCGGAAAACGTGAAGTTGGCGGCCTAACGGCGTAATTATGAAAAAGTGAATACATTTCTGAGCGATTGGGTGTTTAATATTCCGGGTCGGTGAAAAAACTAAGTTTTCGGCGAAATTGCGTACCTACGATAAAGTGACTTTTTGAGACTTTTTGCCATCCAAAATAGTTTCTAATGCTTATAGAACGTGATTCTGATGCATTTCTGGGCGATTGGGGGTATAAAATTCTAGGCCGCTAGGCCGCGGAAAACGTGAAGTTGGCGGCCTAGCAGCCTAGAGTTGTAACTATGAAAAAGTGAATTTTGCGACTTTTTCCGTCCAAAATCGTTTCTAATGCATGTAGAATGTGATTCTGATACATTTCTGAGCGACTGGGTGTTTAATATTCAGGGTCGGTGAAAAAACTAAGTTTTCGGCGAAATTGCGACCTACGATAAAGTGACTTTTTTACTACTTTTTCCATCCAAAATTGTTTCTAATGCTTATAGAACGTGATTCTGATGCATTTCTGGGCGATTGGGGGTATAAAATTCTAGGCCGCTAGGCCGCGGAAAACCTGAAGTTGGCGGCCTAGCGGCCTAGCGGCGTAACTATGAAAACGAGTGAATACATTTCTGAGCGATTGGGTGTTTAATATTCCGGGTCGGTGAAAAAACTAAGTTTTCGGCGCAATTGCGTACCTACGATAAAGTGACTTTTTTGCTACTTTTTCCATCCAAAATTGTTTCTAATGCTTATAGAACGTGATTCTGATGCATTTCTGGGCGATTGGGGGTATAAATTTCTATGCCGCTAGGCCGTTGAAAACGTGAAGTTGGCGGCCTAGCGGCGTAACTATGAAAAAGTGAATACATTTCTGAGCGATTGGGTGTTTAATATTCCGGGTCGGTGAAAAAACTAAGTTTTCGGCGAAATTGCGTATCTACGATAAAGTGACTTTTTTGCTACTTTTTCCATCCAAAATAGTTTCTAATGCTTATAGAACGTGATTCTGATGCATTTCTGGGCGATTGGGGGTATAAAATTCTAGGCCGCTAGGCCGCGGAAAACGTAAAGTTGGCGGCCTAGCGACCTAGAGGCGTAACTATGAAAAAGTGAATACATTTCTGAGCGATTGGGTGTTTAATATTCCGGGTCGGTGTAAAAACTAAGTTAATGGCGAAATTGCGTACCTACGATAAAGTGACTTTTTTGCGACTTTTTGCCATCCAAAATAGTTTCTAATGCTTATAGAACGTGATTCTGATGCATTTCTGGGCGATTGGGGGTATAAAATTCTAGGCCGCTAGGCCGCGGAAAACGTAAAGTTGGCGGCCTAGCGGCCTCGCGGCGTAACTATGAAAAAGTGAATACATTTCTGAGCGATTGGGTGTTTAATATTCCGGGTCGGTGAAAAAACTATGTTTTCGGCGAAATTGCGTACCTAGCGGCCTACCGGTGTAACTATGAAAAAGTGAATTTTGCGACTTTTTCCGTCCAAAATCGTTTCTAATGCATGTAGAATGTGATTCTGATACATTTCTGAGCGACTGGGTGTTTAATATTCCGGGTCGGTGAAAAAACTAAGTTTTCGGCGAAATTGAGTACCTACGATAAAGTGACTTTTTTGCGACTTTTTCCATCCAAAATAGTTTCTAATGCTTATAGAACGTGATTCTCATCCATTTCTGAGCGACTGGGTGTTTAATATTCCGGGTCGGTGAAAAAACTAAGTTTTCGGCGAAATTGCGTACCTACGATAAAGTGACTTTTTTGCGACTTTTTCCATCCAAAATAGTTTCTAATGCTTATAGAACGTGATTCTGATGCATTTCTGGGCGATTGGGGGTATAAAATTCTAGGCCGCTAGGCCGCTGAAAAAGTGAAGTTGGCGGCCTAGCGGCCTAGCGGCGTAACTATGAAAAAGTGAATACATTTCTGAGCGATTGGGTGTTTAATATTCCGGGTCGGTGAAAAAACTAAGTTTTCGGCGAAATTGCGTACCTACGATAAAGTGACTTTTTTGCGACTTTTTCCATCCAAAATAGTTTCTAATGCTTATAGAACGTGATTCTGATGCATTTCTGGGCGATTGGGGGTATAAAATTCTAGGCCGGTAGGCCGCGGAAAAAGTGAAGTTGGCGGCCTAGCGGCCTCGCGGCGTAACTATGAAAAAGTGAATACATTTCTGAGCGATTGGGTGTTTAATATTCCGGGTCGGTGAAAAAACTATGTTTTCGGCGAAATTGCGTACCTAGCGGCCTACCGGTGTAACTATGAAAAAGTGAATTTTGCGACTTTTTCCGTCCAAAATCGTTTCTAATGCATGTAGAATGTGATTCTGATACATTTCTGAGCGACTGGGTGTTTAATATTCCGGGTCGGTGAAAAAACTAAGTTTTCGGCGAAATTGAGTACCTACGATAAAGTGACTTTTTTGCGACTTTTTCCATCCAAAATAGTTTCTAATGCTTATAGAACGTGATTCTCATCCATTTCTGAGCGACTGGGTGTTTAATATTCCGGGTCGGTGAAAAAACTAAGTTTTCGGCGAAATTGCGTACCTACGATAAAGTGACTTTTTTGCGACTTTTTCCATCCAAAATAGTTTCTAATGCTTATAGAACGTGATTCTGATGCATTTCTGGGCGATTGGGGGTATAAAATTCTAGGCCGCTAGGCCGCTGAAAAAGTGAAGTTGGCGGCCTAGCGGCCTAGCGGCGTAACTATGAAAAAGTGAATACATTTCTGAGCGATTGGGTGTTTAATATTCCGGGTCGGTGAAATAACTAAGTTTTCGGCGAAATTGCGTACCTAGCGGCCTACCGGTGTAACTATGAAAAAGTGAATTTTGCGACTTTTTCCGTCCAAAATCGTTTCTAATGCATGTAGAATGTGATTCTGATACATTTCTGAGCGACTGGGTGTTTAATATTCCGGGTCGGTGAAAAAACTAAGTTTTCGGCGAAATTGCGTACCTACGATAAAGTGACTTTTTTGCGACTTTTTCCATCCAAAATAGTTTCTAATGCTTATAGAACGTGATTCTCATCCATTTCTGAGCGACTGGGTGTTTAATATTCCGGGTCGGTGAAAAAACTAAGTTTTCGGCGAAATTGCGTACCTACGATAAAGTGACTTTTTGCGACTTTTTCCATCCAAAATAGTTTCTAATGCTTATAGAACGTGATTCTGATGCATTTCTGGGCGATTGGGGGTATAAAATTCTAGGCCGCTAGGCCGCGGAAAAAGTGAAGTTGGCGGCCTAGCGGCCTAGCGGCGTAACTATGAAAAAGTGAATACATTTCTGAGCGATTGGGTGTTTAATATTCCGGGTCGGTGAAAAAACTAAGTTTTCGGCGAAATTGCGTACCTACGATAATGTGACTTTTTGCGACTTTTTGCCATCCAAATAGTTTCTAATGCTTATAGAACGTGATTCTGATGCATTTCTGGGCGATTGGGGGTATACAATTATAGGCCGCTAGGCCGCTGAAAACGTGAAGTTGGCGGCCTAGCGGCCTGCCGGTGTAACTATGAAAAAGTGAATTTTTGCGACTTTTTCCGTCCAAAATCGTTTCTAATGCATGTAGAATGTGATTCTGATACATTTCTGAGCGACTGGGTGTTTAATATTCCGGGTCGGTGAAAAAACTAAGTTTTCGGCGAAATTGCGTACCTACGATAAAGTGACTTTTTTGCGACTTTTTCCATCCAAAATAGTTTCTAATGCTTATAGAACGTGATTCTGATGCATTTCTGGGCGATTGGGGGTATAAAATTCTAGGCCGCTAGGCCGCTGAAAAAGTGAAGTTGGCGGCCTAGCGGTGTAACTATGAAAAAGTGAATTTTGCGACTTTTTCGTCCAAAATCGTTTCTAATGCATGTAGAATGTGATTCTGATACATTTCTGAGCGACTGGGTGTTTAATATTCCGGGTCGGTGAAAAAACTAAGTTTACGGCGAAATTGCGTACCTACGATAAAGTGACTTTTTTGCGACTTTTCCCATCCAAAATAGTTTCTAATGCTTATAGAACGTGATTCTGATGCATTTCTGGGCGATTGGGGGTATAAAATTCTAGGCCGCTAGGCCGCGGAAAACGTGAAGTTGGCGGCCTAGCGGCGTAACTATGAAAAAGTGAATACATTTCTGAGCGATTGGGTGTTTAATATTCCGGGTCGGTGAAAAAACTAAGTTTTCGGCGAAATTGCGTACCTACGATAAAGTGACTTTTTGCGACTTTTTGCCATCCAAATAGTTTCTAATGCTTATAGAACGTGATTCTGATGCATTTCTGGGCGATTGGGGGTATAAAAAAATTCTAGGCCGCTAGGACGCGGAAAACGTGAAGTTGGCGGCCTAGCGGCGTAACTATGAAAAAGTGAATACATTTCTGAGCGATTGGGTGTTTAATATTCCGGGTCGGTGAAAAAACTAAGTTTTCGGCGAAATTACGTACCTACGATAAAGTGACTTTTTTGCGACTTTTTGCCATCCAAAATAGTTTCTAATGCTTATAGAACGTGATTCTGATGCATTTCTGGGCGATTGGGGGTATAAAAAAATTCTAGGCCGCTAGGCCGCGGAAAACGTGAAGTTGGCGGCCTAGCGGCCTAGCGGCGTAACTATGAAAAAGTGAATACATTTCTGAGCGATTGGGTGTTTAATATTCCGGGTCGGTGAAAAAGCTAAGTTTTCGGCGAAATTGCGTACCTACGATAAAGTGATTTTTTGCGACTTTTTCCATCCAAAATAGTTTCTAAAGCTTATGGAACGTGATTCTGATGCATTTCTGGGCGATTGGGGGTATACAATTATAGGCCGCTAGGCCGCTGAAAACGTGAAGTTGGCGGCCTAGCGGCCTGCCGGTGTAACTATGAAAAAGTGAATTTTTGCGACTTTTTCCGTCCAAAATCGTTTCTAATGCATGTAGAATGTGATTCTGATACATTTCTGAGCGACTGGGTGTTTAATATTCCGGGTCGGTGAAAAAAATAAGTTTTCGGCGAAATTGCGTACCTACGATAAAGTGACTTTTTTGCGACTTTTTCCATCCAAAATAGTTTCTAATGCTTATAGAACGTGATTCTGATGCATTTCTGGGCGATTGGGGGTATAAAATTCTAGGCCGCTAGGCCGCTGAAAAAGTGACGTTGGCGGCCTAGCGGCGTAACTATGAAAAAGTGAATACATTTCTGAGCGATTGGATGTTTAATATTCCGGGTCGATGAAAAAACTAAGTTTTCGGCGAAATTGCGTACCTACGATAAAGTGACTTTTTGGCGACTTTTTCCATCCAAAATAGTTTCTAATGCTTATAGAACGTGATTCTGATGCATTTCTGGGCGATTGGGGGTATAAAATTCTAGGCCGGTAGGCCGCGGAAAAAGTGAAGTTGGCGGCCTAGCGGCCTAGCGGCGTAACTATGAAAAAGTGAATACATTTCTGAGCGATTGGGTGTTTAATATTCCGGGTCGGTGAAAAAACTATGTTTTCGGCGAAATTGCGTACCTACGATAAAGTGATTTATTTTGCGACTTTTTCCATCCAAAATCGTTTCTAATGCATGTAGAATGTGATTCTGATACATTTCTGAGCGACTGGGTGTTTAATATTCCGGGTCGGTGAAAAAACTAAGTTTTCGGCGAAATTGCGTACCTACGATAAAGTGACTTTTTTGTGACTTTTTCCATCCAAAATAGTTTCTAAAGCTTATAGAACGCGATTCTGATGCATTTCTGGGCGATTGGGGGTATACAATTCTAGGCCGCTAGGCCGCTGAAAACGTGAAGTTGGCGGCCTAGCAGCCTACCGGTGTAACTATGAAAAAGTGAATTTTGCGACTTTTTCCGTCCAAAATTGTTTCTAATGCATGTAGAATGTGATTCTGATACATTTCTGAGCGACTGGGTGTTTAATATTCCGGGTCGGTGAAAAAACTAAGTTTTCGGCGAAATTGCGTACCTACGATAAAGTGACTTTTTTGCGACTTTTTCCATCCAAAATCGTTTCTAATGCATGTAGAATGTGATTCTGATACATTTCTGAGCGACTGGGTGTTTAATATTCCGTGTCGGTGAAAAAACTAAGTTTTCGGCGAAATTGCGTACCTAGCGGCCTACCGGTGTAACTATGAAAAAGTGAATTTTGCGATTTTTTCCGTCCAAAATCGTTTCTAATGCATGTAGAATGTGATTCTGATACATTTCTGAGCGACTGGGTGTTTAATATTCCGGGTCGGTGAAAAAACTAAGTTTTCGGCGAAATTGCGTACCTACGATAAAGTGACTTTTTTGCGACTTTTTCCATCCAAAATACTTTCTAATGCTTATAGAACGTGATTCTCATCCATTTCTGAGCGACTGGGTGTTTAATATTCCGGGTCGGTGAAAAAACTAAGTTTTCGGCGAAATTGCGTACCTACGATAAAGTGACTTTTTCGCGACTTTTTCCATCCAAAATAGTTTCTAATGCTTATAGAACGTGATTCTGATGCATTTCTGGGCGATTGGGGGTATAAAATTCTAGGCCGCTAGGCCGCTGAAAAAGTGAAGTTGGCGGCATAGCGGCCTAGCGGCGTAACTATGAAAAAGTGAATACATTTCTGAGCGATTGGGTGTTTAATATTCCGGGTCGGTGAAAAAACTAAGTTTTCGGCGAAATTGCGTACCTACGATAAAGTGACTTTTTTGCGACTTTTTGCCATCCAAATAGTTTCTAATGCTTATAGAACGTGATTCTGATGCATTTCTGGGCGATTGGGGTTATAAAAAAATTCTAGGCCGCTAGGCCGCGGAAAACGTGAAGTTGGCGGCCTAGCGGCCTAGCGGCGTAACTATGAAAAAGTGAATACATTTCTGAGCGATTGGGTGTTTAATATTCCGGGTCGGTGAAAAAACTAAGTTTTCGGCGAAATTACGTACCTACGATAAAGTGACTTTTTTGCGACTTTTTGCCATCCAAAATAGTTTCTAATGCTTATAGAACGTGATTCTGATGCATTTCTGGGCGATTGGGGGTATAAAAAAATTCTAGGCCGCTAGGCCGCGGAAAACGTGAAGTTGGCGGCCTAGCGGCCTAGCGGCGTAACTATGAAAAAGTGAATACATTTCTGAGCGATTGGGTGTTTAATATTCCGGGTCGGTGAAAAAGCTAAGTTTTCGGCGAAATTATGTACCTACGATAAAGTGATTTTTTGCGACTTTTTCCATCCAAAATAGTTTCTAAAGCTTATGGAACGTGATTCTGATGCATTTCTGGGCGATTGGGGGTATACAATTATAGGCCGCTAGGCCGTTGAAAACGTGAAGTTGGCAGCCTAGCGGCCTGCCGGTGTAACTATGAAAAAGTGAATTTTTGCGACTTTTTCCGTCCAAAATCGTTTCTAATGCATGTAGAATGTGATTCTGATACATTTCTGAGCGACTGGGTGTTTAATATTCCGGGTCGGTGAAAAAACTAAGTTTTCGGCGAAATTGCGTACCTTCGATAAAGTGACTTTTTTGCGACTTTTTCCATCCAAAATAGTTTCTAATGCTTATAGAACGTGATTCTGATGCATTTCTGGGCGATTGGGGGTATAAAATTCTAGGCCGCTAGGCCGCTGAAAAAGTGAAGTTGGCGGCCTAGCGGTGTAACTATGAAAAAGTGAATTTTGCGACTTTTTCCGTCCAAAATCGTTTCTAATGCATGTAGAATGTGATTCTGATACATTTCTGAGCGACTGGGTGTTTAATATTCCGGGTCGGTGAAAAAACTAAGTTTTCGGCGAAATTGCGTACCTACGATAAAGTGACTTTTTTGCGACTTTTCCCATCCAAAATAGTTTCTAATGCTTATAGAACGTGATTCTGATGCATTTCTGGGCGATTGGGGTATAAAATTCTAGGCCGCTAGGCCGCGGAAAACGTGAAGTTGGCGGCCTAGCGGCGTAACTATGAAAAAGTGAATACATTTCTGCGCGATTGGGTGTTTAATATTCCGGGTCGGTGAAAAAACTAAGTTTTCGGCGAAATTGCGTACCTACGATAAAGTGACTTTTTTGCAACTTTTTGCCATCCAAATAGTTTCTAATGCTTATAGAACGTGATTCTGATGCATTTCTGGGCGATTGGGGGTATAAAATTCTAGGCCGCTGAAAACGTGAAGTTGGCGGCCTAGCGGCGTAACTATGAAAAAGTGAATTTTTGCGACTTTTTCCGTCCAAAATCGTTTCTAATGCATGTAGAATGTGATTCTGATACATTTCTTTGCGATTGGGTGTTTAATATTCCGGGTCAGTGAAAAAACTAAGTTTTCGGCGAAATTGCGTACCTACGATAAAGTGATTTTTTGCGACTTTTTCCATCCAAAATAGTTTCTAAAGCTTATAGAACGCGATTCTGATGCATTTCTGGGCGATTGGGGGTATACAATTCTAGGCCGCTAGGCCGCTGAAAACGTGAAGTTGGCGGCCTAGCAGCCTACCGGTGTAACTATGAAAAAGTGAATTTTGCGACTTTTTCCGTCCATAATTGTTTCTAATGCATGTAGAATGTGATTCTGATACATTTCTGAGCGACTGGGTGTTTAATATTCCGGGTCGGTGAAAAAACTAAGTTTTCGGCGAAATTGCGTACCTACGATAAAGTGACTTTTTTGCGACTTTTTCCATCCAAAATCGTTTCTAATGCATGTAGAATGTGATTCTGATACATTTCTGAGCGACTGGGTGTTTAATATTCCGGGTCGGTGAAAAAACTAAGTTTTCGGCGAAATTGCGTACCTAGCGGCCTACCGGTTTAACTATGAAAAAGTGAATTTTGCGACTTTTTCCGTCCAAAATCGTTTCTAATGCATGTAGAATGTGATTCTGATACATTTCTGAGCGACTGGGTGTTTAATATTCCGGGTCGGTGAAAAAACTAAGTTTTCGGCGAAATTGCGTACCTACGATAAAGTGACTTTTTTGCGACTTTTTCCATCCAAAATAGTTTCTAATGCTTATAGAACGTGATTCTGATCCATTTCTGAGCGACTGGGTGTTTAATATTCCGGGTCGGTGAAAAAACTAAGTTTTCGGCGAAATTGCGTACCTACGATAAAGTGACTTTTTTGCGACTTTTTCCATCCAAAATAGTTTCTAATGCTTATAGAACGTGATTCTGATGCATTTCTGGGCGATTGGGGGTATAAAATTCTAGGCCGCTAGGCCGCTGAAAAAGTGAAGTTGGCGGCCTAGCGGCCTAGCGGCGTAACTATGAAAAAGTGAATACATTTCTGAGCGATTGGGTGTTTAATATTCCGGGTCGGTGAAAAAACTAAGTTTTCGGCGAAATTGCGTACCTACGATAAAGTGACTTTTTTGCGACTTTTTGTCATCCAAATAGTTTCTAATGCTTATAGAACGTGATTCTGATGCATTTCTGGGCGATTGGGGGTATAAAAAAATTCGAAGCCGCTAGGACGCGGAAAACGTGAAGTTGGCGGCCTAGCGGCCTAGCGGCGTAACTATGAAAAAGTTAATACATTTCTGAGCGATTGGGTGTTTAATATTCCGGGTCGGTGAAAAAACTAAGTTTTCGGTGAAATTACGTACCTACGATAAAGTGACTTTTTTGCGACTTTTTGCCATCCAAAATAGTTTCTAATGCTTATAGAACGTGATTCTGATGCATTTCGGGGCGATTGGGGGTATAAAAAAATTCTAGGCCGCTAGGCCGCGGAAAACGTGAAGTTGGCGGCCTAGCGGCCTAGCGGCGTAACTATGAAAAAGTGAATACATTTCTGAGCGATTGGGTGTTTAATATTCCGGGTCGGTGAAAAAGCTAAGTTTTCGGCGAAATTGCGTACCTACGATAAAGTGATTTTTTGCGACTTTTTCCATCCAAAATAGTTTCTAAAGCTTATGGAACGTGATTCTGATGCATTTCTGGGCGATTGGGGGTATACAATTATAGGCCGCTAGGCCGCTGAAAACGTGAAGTTGGCGGCCTAGCGGCCTGCCGGTGTAACTATGAAAAAGTGAATTTTTGCGACTTTTTCCGTCCAAAATCGTTTCTAATGCATGTAGAATGTGATTCTGATACATTTCTGAGCGACTGGGTGTTTAATATTCCGGGTCGGTGAAAAAACTAAGTTTTCGGCGAAATTGCGTACCTACGATAAAGTGACTTTTTTGCGACTTTTTCCATCCAAAATCGTTTCTAATGCATGTAGAATGTGATTCTGATACATTTCTGAGCGACTGGGTGTTTAATATTCCGGGTCGGTGAAAAAACTAAGTTTTCGGCGAAATTGCGTACCTACGATAAAGTGATTTTTTTGCGACTTTTTGCAATCCAAAATAGTTTCTAATGCTTATAGAACGTGATTCTGATGCATTTCTGGGCGATTGGGGGTATAAAATTCTAGGCCGCTATGCCGCTGAAAACGTGAAGTTGGCGGCCTAGCGGCCTAGCGGCGTAACTATGAAAAAGTGAATACATTTCTGAGCGATTGGGTGTTTAATATTCCGGGTCGGTGAAAAAACTAAGTTTTCGGCGAAATTGCGTACCTACGATAAAGTGACTTTTTTGCGACTTTTCCCATCCAAAATAGTTTCTAATGCTTATAGAACGTGATTCTGATGCATTTCTGGGCGATTGGGGTATAAAATTCTAGGCCGCTAGGCCGCGGAAAACGTGAAGTTGGCGGCCTAGCGGCGTAACTATGAAAAAGTGAATACATTTCTGAGCGATTGGGTGTTTAATATTCCGGGTCGGTGAAAAAACTAAGTTTTCGGCGAAATTGCGTACCTACGATAAAGTGACTTTTTTGCAACTTTTTGCCATCCAAATAGTTTCTAATGCTTATAGAACGTGATTCTGATGCATTTCTGGGCGATTGGGGGTATAAAATTCTAGGCCGCTGAAAACGTGAAGTTGGCGGCCTAGCGGCGTAACTATGAAAAAGTGAATTTTTGCGACTTTTTCCGTCCAAAATCGTTTCTAATGCATGTAGAATGTGATTCTGATACATTTCTTTGCGATTGGGTGTTTAATATTCCGGGTCAGTGAAAAAACTAAGTTTTCGGCGAAATTGCGTACCTACGATAAAGTGATTTTTTGCGACTTTTTCCATCCAAAATAGTTTCTAAAGCTTATAGAACGCGATTCTGATGCATTTCTGGGCGATTGGGGGTATACAATTCTAGGCCGCTAGGCCGCTGAAAACGTGAAGTTGGCGGCCTAGCAGCCTACCGGTGTAACTATGAAAAAGTGAATTTTGCGACTTTTTCCGTCCATAATTGTTTCTAATGCATGTAGAATGTGATTCTGATACATTTCTGAGCGACTGGGTGTTTAATATTCCGGGTCGGTGAAAAAACTAAGTTTTCGGCGAAATTGCGTACCTACGATAAAGTGACTTTTTTGCGACTTTTTCCATCCAAAATCGTTTCTAATGCATGTAGAATGTGATTCTGATACATTTCTGAGCGACTGGGTGTTTAATATTCCGGGTCGGTGAAAAAACTAAGTTTTCGGCGAAATTGCGTACCTAGCGGCCTACCGGTTTAACTATGAAAAAGTGAATTTTGCGACTTTTTCCGTCCAAAATCGTTTCTAATGCATGTAGAATGTGATTCTGATACATTTCTGAGCGACTGGGTGTTTAATATTCCGGGTCGGTGAAAAAACTAAGTTTTCGGCGAAATTGCGTACCTACGATAAAGTGACTTTTTTGCGACTTTTTCCATCCAAAATAGTTTCTAATGCTTATAGAACGTGATTCTGATCCATTTCTGAGCGACTGGGTGTTTAATATTCCGGGTCGGTGAAAAAACTAAGTTTTCGGCGAAATTGCGTACCTACGATAAAGTGACTTTTTTGCGACTTTTTCCATCCAAAATAGTTTCTAATGCTTATAGAACGTGATTCTGATGCATTTCTGGGCGATTGGGGGTATAAAATTCTAGGCCGCTAGGCCGCTGAAAAAGTGAAGTTGGCGGCCTAGCGGCCTAGCGGCGTAACTATGAAAAAGTGAATACATTTCTGAGCGATTGGGTGTTTAATATTCCGGGTCGGTGAAAAAACTAAGTTTTCGGCGAAATTGCGTACCTACGATAAAGTGACTTTTTTGCGACTTTTTGTCATCCAAATAGTTTCTAATGCTTATAGAACGTGATTCTGATGCATTTCTGGGCGATTGGGGGTATAAAAAAATTCGAAGCCGCTAGGACGCGGAAAACGTGAAGTTGGCGGCCTAGCGGCCTAGCGGCGTAACTATGAAAAAGTTAATACATTTCAGAGCGATTGGGTGTTTAATATTCCGGGTCGGTGAAAAAACTAAGTTTTCGGCGAAATTACGTACCTACGATAAAGTGACTTTTTTGCGACTTTTTGCCATCCAAAATAGTTTCTAATGCTTATAGAACGTGATTCTGATGCATTTCGGGGCGATTGGGGGTATAAAAAAATTCTAGGCCGCTAGGCCGCGGAAAACGTGAAGTTGGCGGCCTAGCGGCCTAGCGGCGTAACTATGAAAAAGTGAATACATTTCTGAGCGATTGGGTGTTTAATATTCCGGGTCGGTGAAAAAGCTAAGTTTTCGGCGAAATTGCGTACCTACGATAAAGTGATTTTTTGCGACTTTTTCCATCCAAAATAGTTTCTAAAGCTTATGGAACGTGATTCTGATGCATTTCTGGGCGATTGGGGGTATACAATTATAGGCCGCTAGGCCGCTGAAAACGTGAAGTTGGCGGCCTAGCGGCCTGCCGGTGTAACTATGAAAAAGTGAATTTTTGCGACTTTTTCCGTCCAAAATCGTTTCTAATGCATGTAGAATGTGATTCTGATACATTTCTGAGCGACTGGGTGTTTAATATTCCGGGTCGGTGAAAAAACTAAGTTTTCGGCGAAATTGCGTACCTACGATAAAGTGACTTTTTTGCGACTTTTTCCATCCAAAATCGTTTCTAATGCATGTAGAATGTGATTCTGATACATTTCTGAGCGACTGGGTGTTTAATATTCCGGGTCGGTGAAAAAACTAAGTTTTCGGCGAAATTGCGTACCTACGATAAAGTGATTTTTTTGCGACTTTTTGCAATCCAAAATAGTTTCTAATGCTTATAGAACGTGATTCTGATGCATTTCTGGGCGATTGGGGGTATAAAATTCTAGGCCGCTATGCCGCTGAAAACGTGAAGTTGGCGGCCTAGCGGCCTAGCGGCGTAACTATGAAAAAGTGAATACATTTCTGAGCGATTGGGTGTTTAATATTCCGGGTCGGTGAAAAAACTAAGTTTTCGGCAAAATTGCGTACCTACGATAAAGTGACTTTTTTGCGACTTTTTGCCATACAAAATAGTTTCTAATGCTTATAGAACGTGATTCTGATGCATTTCTGGGCGATTGGGGGTATAAATTTCTAGGCCGCTAGGCCGCTGAAAAAGTGAAGTTGGCGGCCTAGCGGCGTAACTATGAAAAAGTGAATTTTTGCGACTTTTTCCGTCCAAAATCGTTTCTAATGCATGTAGAATGTGATTCTGATACATTTCTGAGCCACTGGGTGTTTAATATTCCGGGTCGGTGAAAAAACTAAGTTTTCGGCGAAATTGCGTACCTACGATAAAGTGACTTTTTTGCGACTTTTTCCATCCAAAATAGTTTCTAATGCTTATATAACGTGATTCTGATGCATTTCTGGGCGATTGGGGTATAAAATTCTAGGCCGCTAGGCCGCTGAAAAAGTGAAGTTGGCGGCCTAGCGGTGTACCTATGAAAAAGTGAATTCTGCGACTTTTTCCATCCAAAATCGTTTGTAATGCATGTAGAATGTGATTCTGATACATTTCTGAGCTACTGGGTGTTTAATATTCCGGGTCGGTGAACCAACTAAGTTTTCGGCGAAATTGCGTACCTACGATAAAGTGACTTTTTTGCGGCTTTTTCCATCCAAAATAGTTTCTAATGCTTATGGAACGTGATTCTGATGCATTTCTGGGCGATTGGGGGTATAAAATACTAGGCCGCTAGGCCGCGGAAAACGTGAAGTTGGCGGCCTAGCGGCGTAACTATGAAAAAGTGAATACATTTCTGAGCGATTGGGTGTTTAATATTCCGGGTCGGTGAAAAAACTAAGTTTCGGCGAAATTGCTTACCTACGATAAAGTGACTTTTTTGCGACTTTTCCCATCCAAAATAGTTTCTAATGCTTATAGAAGGTGATTCTGATGCATTTTTGGGCGATTGGGGTATAAATTTCTAGGCCGCTAGGCCGCGGAAAACGTGAAGTTGGATGCCTAGCGGCGTAACTATGAAAAAGTGAATACATTTCTGAGCGATTGGGTGTTTAATATTCCGGGTTGGTGAAAAAACTAAGTTTTCGGCGAAATTGCGTACCTACGATAAAGTGACTTTTTTTGCGACTTTTTGCCATCCAAATAGTTTCTAATGCTTATAGAACGTGATTCTGATGCATTTCTGGGCGATTGGGGCTATAAAAAAATTCTAGGCCGCTAGGACGCGGAAAACGTGAAGTTGGCGGCCTAGCGGCCTAGCGGCGTAACTATGAAAAAGTGAATACATTTCTGAGCGATTGGGTGTTTAATATTCCGGGTCGGTGAAAAAACTAAGTTTTCGGCGAAATTACGTACCTACGATAAAGTGACTTTTTTGCGACTTTTTGCCATCCAAAATAGTTTCTAATGCTTATAGAACGTGATTCTGATGCATTTCTGGGCGATTGGGGGTATAAAAAAATTCTAGGCCGCTAGGACGCGGAAAACGTGAAGTTGGCGGCCTAGCGGCCTAGCGGCCTAGCGGCGTAACTATGAAAAAGTGAATACATTTCTGAGCGATTGGGTGTTTAATATTCCGGGTCGGTGAAAAAACTAAGTTTTCGGCGAAATTGCGAACCTAGCGGCCTACCGGTGTAACTATGAAAAAGTGAATTTTGCGATTTTTTCCGTCCAAAATCGTTTCTAATGCATGTAGAATGTGATTCTGATACATTTCTGAGCGACTGGGTGTTTAATATTCCGGGTCGGTGAAAAAATAAGTTTCGGCGAAATTGCGTACCTACGATAAAGTGACTTTTTGGCGACTTTTTCCATCCAAAATAGTTTCTAATGCTTATAGAACGTGATTCTGATGCATTTCTGGGCGATTGGGGGTATAAAATTCTAGGCCGGTAGGCCGCGGAATAAGTGAAGTTGGCGGCCTAGCGGCCTAGCGGCGTAACTATGAAAAAGTGAATACATTTTTGAGCGATTGGGTGTTTAATATTCCGGGTCGGTGAAAAAACTATGTTTTCGGCGAAATTGCGTACCTACGATAAAGTGATTTATTTTGCGACTTTTTCCATCCAAAATCGTTTCTAATGCATGTAGAATGTGATTCTGATACATTTCTGAGCGACTGGGTGTTTAATATTCCGGGTCGGTGAAAAAACTAAGTTTTCGGCGAAATTGCGTACCTAGCGGCCTACCGGTGTAACTATGAAAAAGTGAATTTTGCGACTTTTTCCGTCCAAAATCGTTTCTAATGCATGTAGAATGTGATTCTGATACATTTCTGAGCGACTGGGTGTTTAATATTCCGGGTCGGTGAAAAAACTAAGTTTTCGGCGAAATTGCGTACCTACGATAAAGTGACTTTTTTGCGACTTTTTCCATCCAAAATAGTTTCTAATGCTTATAGAACGTGATTCTCATCCATTTCTGAGCGACTGGGTGTTTAATATTCCGGGTCGGTGAAAAAACTAAGTTTTCGGCGAAATTGCGTACCTACGATAAAGTGACTTTTTTGCGACTTTTTCCATCCAAAATAGTTTCTAATGCTTATAGAACGTGATTCTGATGCATTTCTGGGCGATTGGGGGTATAAAATTCTAGGCCGCTAGGCCGCTGAAAAAGTGAAGTTGGCGGCATAGCGGCCTAGCGGCGTAACTATGAAAAAGTGAATACATTTCTGAGCGATTGGGTGTTTAATATTCCGGGTCGGTGAAAAAACTAAGTTTTCGGCGAAATTGCGTACCTACGATAAAGTGACTTTTTTGCGACTTTTTGCCATCCAAATAGTTTCTAATGCTTATAGAACGTGATTCTGATGCATTTCTGGGCGATTGGGGTTATAAAAAAATTCTAGGCCGCTAGGCCGCGGAAAACGTGAAGTTGGCGGCCTAGCGGCCTAGCGGCGTAACTATGAAAAAGTGAATACATTTCTGAGCGATTGGGTGTTTAATATTCCGGGTCGGTGAAAAAACTAAGTTTTCGGCGAAATTACGTACCTACGATAAAGTGACTTTTTTGCGACTTTTTGCCATCCAAAATAGTTTCTAATGCTTATAGAACGTGATTCTGATGCATTTCTGGGCGATTGGGGGTATAAAAAAATTCTAGGCCGCTAGGCCGCGGAAAACGTGAAGTTGGCGGCCTAGCGGCCTAGCGGCGTAACTATGAAAAAGTGAATACATTTCTGAGCGATTGGGTGTTTAATATTCCGGGTCGGTGAAAAAGCTAAGTTTTCGGCGAAATTATGTACCTACGATAAAGTGATTTTTTGCGACTTTTTCCATCCAAAATAGTTTCTAAAGCTTATGGAACGTGATTCTGATGCATTTCTGGGCGATTGGGGGTATACAATTATAGGCCGCTAGGCCGTTGAAAACGTGAAGTTGGCGGCCTAGCGGCCTGCCGGTGTAACTATGAAAAAGTGAATTTTTGCGACTTTTTCCGTCCAAAATCGTTTCTAATGCATGTAGAATGTGATTCTGATACATTTCTGAGCGACTGGGTGTTTAATATTCCGGGTCGGTGAAAAAACTAAGTTTTCGGCGAAATTGCGTACCTACGATAAAGTGACTTTTTTGCGACTTTTTCCATCCAAAATAGTTTCTAATGCTTATAGAACGTGATTCTGATGCATTTCTGGGCGATTGGGGGTATAAAATTCTAGGCCGCTAGGCCGCTGAAAAAGTGAAGTTGGCGGCCTAGCGGTGTAACTATGAAAAAGTGAATTTTGCGACTTTTTCCGTCCAAAATCGTTTCTAATGCATGTAGAATGTGATTCTGATACATTTCTGAGCGACTGGGTGTTTAATATTCCGGGTCGGTGAAAAAACTAAGTTTTCGGCGAAATTGCGTACCTACGATAAAGTGACTTTTTTGCGACTTTTCCCATCCAAAATAGTTTCTAATGCTTATAGAACGTGATTCTGATGCATTTCTGGGCGATTGGGGTATAAAATTCTAGGCCGCTAGGCCGCGGAAAACGTGAAGTTGGCGGCCTAGCGGCGTAACTATGAAAAAGTGAATACATTTCTGAGCGATTGGGTGTTTAATATTCCGGGTCGGTGAAAAAACTAAGTTTTCGGCGAAATTGCGTACCTACGATAAAGTGACTTTTTTGCAACTTTTTGCCATCCAAATAGTTTCTAATGCTTATAGAACGTGATTCTGATGCATTTCTGGGCGATTGGGGGTATAAAATTCTAGGCCGCTGAAAACGTGAAGTTGGCGGCCTAGCGGCGTAACTATGAAAAAGTGAATTTTTGCGACTTTTTCCGTCCAAAATCGTTTCTAATGCATGTAGAATGTGATTCTGATACATTTCTTTGCGATTGGGTGTTTAATATTCCGGGTCAGTGAAAAAACTAAGTTTTCGGCGAAATTGCGTACCTACGATAAAGTGATTTTTTGCGACTTTTTCCATCCAAAATAGTTTCTAAAGCTTATAGAACGCGATTCTGATGCATTTCTGGGCGATTGGGGGTATACAATTCTAGGCCGCTAGGCCGCTGAAAACGTGAAGTTGGCGGCCTAGCAGCCTACCGGTGTAACTATGAAAAAGTGAATTTTGCGACTTTTTCCGTCCATAATTGTTTCTAATGCATGTAGAATGTGATTCTGATACATTTCTGAGCGACTGGGTGTTTAATATTCCGGGTCGGTGAAAAAACTAAGTTTTCGGCGAAATTGCGTACCTACGATAAAGTGACTATTTTGCGACTTTTTCCATCCAAAATCGTTTCTAATGCATGTAGAATGTGATTCTGATACATTTCTGAGCGACTGGGTGTTTAATATTCCGGGTCGGTGAAAAAACTAAGTTTTCGGCGAAATTGCGTACCTAGCGGCCTACCGGTTTAACTATGAAAAAGTGAATTTTGCGACTTTTTCCGTCCAAAATCGTTTCTAATGCATGTAGAATGTGATTCTGATACATTTCTGAGCGACTGGGTGTTTAATATTCCGGGTCGGTGAAAAAACTAAGTTTTCGTCGAAATTGCGTACCTACGATAAAGTGACTTTTTTGCGACTTTTTCCATCCAAAATAGTTTCTAATGCTTATAGAACGTGATTCTGATCCATTTCTGAGCGACTGGGTGTTTAATATTCCGGGTCGGTGAAAAAACTAAGTTTTCGGCGAAATTGCGTACCTACGATAAAGTGACTTTTTTGCGACTTTTTCCATCCAAAATAGTTTCTAATGCTTATAGAACGTGATTCTGATGCATTTCTGGGCGATTGGGGGTATAAAATTCTAGGCCGCTAGGCCGCTGAAAAAGTGAAGTTGGCGGCCTAGCGGCCTAGCGGCGTAACTATGAAAAAGTGAATACATTTCTGAGCGATTGGGTGTTTAATATTCCGGGTCGGTGAAAAAACTAAGTTTTCGGCGAAATTGCGTACCTACGATAAAGTGACTTTTTTGCGACTTTTTGTCATCCAAATAGTTTCTAATGCTTATAGAACGTGATTCTGATGCATTTCTGGGCGATTGGGGGTATAAAAAAATTCGAAGCCGCTAGGACGCGGAAAACGTGAAGTTGGCGGCCTAGCGGCGTAACTATGAAAAAGTGAATACATTTCTGAGCGATTGGGTGTTTAATATTCCGGGTCGGTGAAAAAACTAAGTTTTCGGCGAAATTACGTACCTACGATAAAGTGACTTTTTTGCGACTTTTTGCCATCCAAAATAGTTTCTAATGCTTATAGAACGTGATTCTGATGCATTTCTGGGCGATTGGGGGTATAAAAAAATTCTAGGCCGCTAGGCCGCTGAAAACGTGAAGTTGGCGGCCTAGCGGCCTAGCGGCGTAACTATGAAAAAGTGAATACATTTCTGAGCGATTGGGTGTTTAATATTCCGGGTCGGTGAAAAAGCTAAGTTTTCGGCGAAATTGCGTACCTACGATAAAGTGATTTTTTGCGACTTTTTCCATCCAAAATAGTTTCTAAAGCTTATGGAACGCGATTCTGATGCATTTCTGGGCGATTGGGGGTATACAATTATAGGCCGCTAGGCCGCTGAAAACGTGAAGTTGGCGGCCTAGCGGCCTGCCGGTGTAACTATGAAAAAGTGAATTTTTGCGACTTTTTCCGTCCAAAATCGTTTCTAATGCATGTAGAATGTGATTCTGATACATTTCTGAGCGACTGGGTGTTTAATATTCCGGGTCGGTGAAAAAACTAAGTTTTCGGCGAAATTGCGTACCTACGATAAAGTGACTTTTTTGCGACTTTTTCCATCCAAAATCGTTTCTAATGCATGTAGAATGTGATTCTGATACATTTCTGAGCGACTGGGTGTTTAATATTCCGGGTCGGTGAAAAAACTAAGTTTTCGGCGAAATTGCGTACCTACGATAAAGTGATTTTTTTGCGACTTTTTGCAATCCAAATAGTTTCTAATGCTTATAGAACGTGATTCTGATGCATTTCTGGGCGATTGGGGGTATAAAATTCTAGGCCGCTATGCCGCTGAAAACGTGAAGTTGGCGGCCTAGCGGCCTAGCGGCGTAACTATGAAAAAGTGAATACATTTCTGAGCGATTGGGTGTTTAATATTCCGGGTCGGTGAAAAAACTAAGTTTTCGGCAAAATTGCGTACCTACGATAAAGTGACTTTTTTGCGACTTTTTGCCATACAAAATAGTTTCTAATGCTTATAGAACGTGATTCTGATGCATTTCTGGGCGATTGGGGGTATAAATTTCTAGGCCGCTAGGCCGCTGAAAAAGTGAAGTTGGCGGCCTAGCGGCGTAACTATGAAAAAGTGAATTTTTGCGACTTTTTCCGTCCAAAATCGTTTCTAATGCATGTAGAATGTGATTCTGATACATTTCTGAGCCACTGGGTGTTTAATATTCCGGGTCGGTGAAAAAACTAAGTTTTCGGCGAAATTGCGTACCTACGATAAAGTGACTTTTTTGCGACTTTTTCCATCCAAAATAGTTTCTAATGCTTATATAACGTGATTCTGATGCATTTCTGGGCGATTGGGGTATAAAATTCTAGGCCGCTAGGCCGCTGAAAAAGTGAAGTTGGCGGCCTAGCGGTGTACCTATGAAAAAGTGAATTCTGCGACTTTTTCCATCCAAAATCGTTTCTAATGCATGTAGAATGTGATTCTGATACATTTCTGAGCTACTGGGTGTTTAATATTCCGGGTCGGTGAACCAACTAAGTTTTCGGCGAAATTGCGTACCTACGATAAAGTGACTTTTTTGCGGCTTTTTCCATCCAAAATAGTTTCTAATGCTTATGGAACGTGATTCTGATGCATTTCTGGGCGATTGGGGGTATAAAATACTAGGCCGCTAGGCCGCGGAAAACGTGAAGTTGGCGGCCTAGCGGCGTAACTATGAAAAAGTGAATACATTTCTGAGCGATTGGGTGTTTAATATTCCGGGTCGGTGAAAAAACTAAGTTTCGGCGAAATTGCTTACCTACGATAAAGTGACTTTTTTGCGACTTTTCCCATCCAAAATAGTTTCTAATGCTTATAGAAGGTGATTCTGATGCATTTTTGGGCGATTGGGGTATAAATTTCTAGGCCGCTAGGCCGCGGAAAACGTGAAGTTGGATGCCTAGCGGCGTAACTATGAAAAAGTGAATACATTTCTGAGCGATTGGGTGTTTAATATTCCGGGTCGGTGAAAAAACTAAGTGTTCGGCGAAATTGCGTACCTACGATAAAGTGATTTTTTGCGACTTTTTCCATCCAAAATAGGTTCTAAAGCTTATGGAACGTGATTCTGATGCATTTCTGGGCGATTGGGGGTATACAATTATAGGCCGCTAGGCCGCTGAAAACGTGAAGTTGGCGGCCTAGCGGCCTGCCGGTGTAACTATGAAAAAGTAAATTTTTGCGACTTTTTCCGTCCAAAATCGTTTCTAATGCATGTAGAATGTGATTCTGATACATTTCTGAGCAACTGGGTGTTTAATATTCCGGGTCGGTGAAAAAACTAAGTTTTCGGCGAAATTGCGTACCTACGATAAAATGACTTTTCTGCGACTTTTTCCGTCCAAAATCGTTTCTAATGCATGTAGAATGTGATTCTAATACATTTCTGAGCGACTGGGTGTTTAATATTCCGGGTCGGTGAAAAAACTAAGTTTTCGGCGAAATTGCGTACCTACGATAAAGTGACTTTTTTGCGACTTTTTCCATCCAAAATAGTTTCTAATGCTTATAGAACGTGATTCTGATGCATTTCTGGGCGATTGGGGGTATTAAATTCTAGGCCGCTAGGCCGCTGAAAAAGTGAAGTTGGCGGCCTAGCGGTGTAACTATGAAAAAGTGAATTTTGCGACTTTTTCCATCCAAAATCGTTTCTAATGCATGTAGAATGTGATTCTGATACATTTCTGAGCGACTGGGTGTTTAATATTCCGGGTTGGTGAAAAAACTAAGTTTTCGGCGAAATTGCGTACCTACGATAAAGTGACTTTTTTGCGACTTTTTCCATCCAAAATAGTTTCTAATGCTTATACAACGTGATTCTGATGCATTTCTGGGCGATTGGGGGTATAAAATTCTAGGCCGGTAGGCCGCGGAAAAAGTGAAGTTGGCGGCCTAGCGGCCTAGCGGCGTAACTATGAAAAAGTGAATACATTTCTGAGCGATTGGGTGTTTAATATTCCGGGTCGGTGAAAAAACTATGTTTTCGGCGAAATTGCGTACCTACGATAAAGTGATTTTTTTTGCGACTTTTTCCATCCAAAATCGTTTCTAATGCATGTAGAATGTGATTCTGATACATTTCTGAGCGACTGGGTTTTTAATATTCCGGGTCGGTGAAAAAACTAAGTTTTCGGCGAAATTGCGTACCTACGATAAAGTGACTTTTTTGCGACTTTTCCCATCCAAAATAGTTTCTAATGCTTATAGAAGGTGATTCTGATGCATTTCTGGGCGATTGGGGTATAAATTTCTAGGCCGCTAGGCCGCGGAAAACGTGAAGTTGGCGGCCTAGCGGCGTAACTATGAAAAAGTGAATACATTTCTGAGCGATTGGGTGTTTAATATTCCGGGTCGGTGAAAAAACTAAGTTTTCGGCGAAATTACGTACCTACGATAAAGTGACTTTTTTGCGACTTTTTGCCATCCAAAATAGTTTCTAATGCTTATAGAACGTGATTCTGATGCATTTCTGGGCGATTGGGGGTATAAAAAAATTCTAGGCCGCTAGGCCGCTGAAAACGTGAAGTTGGCGGCCTAGCGGTGTAACTATGAAAAAGTGAATTTTGCGACTTTTTCCATCCAAAATAGTTTCTAAAGCTTATGGAACGTGATTCTGATGCATTTCTGGGCGATTGGGGGTATAAAATTCTAGGCCGCTATGCCGCTGAAAACGTGAAGTTGGCGGCCTAGCGGCCTAGCGGCGTAACTATGAAAAAGTGAATACATTTCTGAGCGATTGGGTGTTTAATATTCCGGGTCGGTGAAAAAACTAAGTTTTCGGCGAAATTGCGTACCTACGATAAAGTGACTTTTTTGCGACTTTTTCCATCCAAAATAGTTTCTAATGCTTATAGAACGTGATTCTGATCCATTTCTGAGCGACTGGGTGTTTAATATTCCGGGTCGGTGAAAAAACTAAGTTTTCGGCGAAATTGCGTACCTACGATAAAGTGACTTTTTTGCGACTTTTTCCATCCAAAATAGTTTCTAATGCTTATAGAACGTGATTCTGATGCATTTCTGGGCGATTGGGGGTATAAAATTCTAGGCCGCTAGGCCGCTGAAAAAGTGAAGTTGGCGGCCTAGCGGCCTAGCGGCGTAACTATGAAAAAGTGAATACATTTCTGAGCGATTGGGTGTTTAATATTCCGGGTCGGTGAAAAAACTAAGTTTTCGGCGAAATTGCGTACCTACGATAAAGTGACTTTTTTGCGACTTTTTGTCATCCAAATAGTTTCTAATGCTTATAGAACGTGATTCTGATGCATTTCTGGGCGATTGGGGGTATAAAAAAATTCGAAGCCGCTAGGACGCGGAAAACGTGAAGTTGGCGGCCTAGCGGCCTAGCGGCGTAACTATGAAAAAGTGAATACATTTCTGAGCGATTGGGTGTTTAATATTCCGGGTCGGTGAAAAAACTAAGTTTTCGGCGAAATTACGTACCTACGATAAAGTGACTTTTTTGCGACTTTTTGCCATCCAAAATAGTTTCTAATGCTTATAGAACGTGATTCTGATGCATTTCTGGGCGATTGGGGGTATAAAAAAATTCTAGGCCGCTAGGCCGCGGAAAACGTGAAGTTGGCGGCCTAGCGGCCTAGCGGCGTAACTATGAAAAAGTGAATACATTTCTGAGCGGTTGGGTGTTTAATATTCCGGGTCGGTGAAAAAGCTAAGTTTTCGGCGAAATTGCGTACCTACGATAAAGTGATTTTTTGCGACTTTTTCTATCCAAAATAGTTTCTAAAGCTTATGGAACGTGATTCTGATGCATTTCTGGGCGATTGAGGGTATACAATTATAGGCCGCTAGGCCGCTGAAAACGTGAAGTTGGCGGCCTAGCGGCCTGCCGGTGTAACTATGAAAAAGTGAATTTTTGCGACTTTTTCCGTCCAAAATCGTTTCTAATGCATGTAGAATGTGATTCTGATACATTTCTGAGCGACTGGGTGTTTAATATTCCGGGTCGGTGAAAAAACTAAGTTTTCGGCGAAATTGCGTACCTACGATAAAGTGATTTTTTTGCGACTTTTTGCAATCCAAATAGTTTCTAATGCTTATAGAACGTGATTCTGATGCATTTCTGGGCGATTGGGGGTATAAAATACTAGGCCGCTAGGCCGCGGAAAACGTGAAGTTGGCGGCCTAGCGGCGTAACTATGAAAAAGTGAATACATTTCTGAGCGATTGGGTGTTTAATATTCCGGGTCGGTGAAAAAACTAAGTTTCGGCGAAATTGCTTACCTACGATAAAGTGACTTTTTTGCGACTTTTCCCATCCAAAATAGTTTCTAATGCTTATAGAAGGTGATTCTGATGCATTTTTGGGCGATTGGGGTATAAATTTCTAGGCCGCTAGGCCGCGGAAAACGTGAAGTTGGATGCCTAGCGGCGTAACTATGAAAAAGTGAATACATTTCTGAGCGATTGGGTGTTTAATATTCCGGGTTGGTGAAAAAACTAAGTTTTCGGCGAAATTGCGTACCTACGATAAAGTGACTTTTTTGCGACTTTTTGCCATCCAAATAGTTTCTAATGCTTATAGAACGTGATTCTGATGCATTTCTGGGCGATTGGGGCTATAAAAAAATTCTAGGCCGCTAGGACGCGGAAAACGTGAAGTTGGCGGCCTAGCGGCCTAGCGGCGTAACTATGAAAAAGTGAATACATTTCTGAGCGATTGGGTGTTTAATATTCCGGGTCGGTGAAAAAACTAAGTTTTCGGCGAAATTACGTACCTACGATAAAGTGACTTTTTTGCGACTTTTTGCCATCCAAAATAGTTTCTAATGCTTATAGAACGTGATTCTGATGCATTTCTGGGCGATTGGGGGTATAAAAAAATTCTAGGCCGCTAGGACGCGGAAAACGTGAAGTTGGCGGCCTAGCGGCCTAGCGGCGTAACTATGAAAAAGTGAATACATTTCTGAGCGATTGGGTGTTTAATATTCCGGGTCGGTGAAAAAACTAAGTGTTCGGCGAAATTGCGTACCTACGATAAAGTGATTTTTTGCGACTTTTTCCATCCAAAATAGGTTCTAAAGCTTATGGAACGTGATTCTGATGCATTTCTGGGCGATTGGGGGTATACAATTATAGGCCGCTAGGCCGCTGAAAACGTGAAGTTGGCGGCCTAGCGGTGTAACTATGAAAAAGTGAATTTTGCGACTTTTTCCATCCAAAATAGTTTCTAAAGCTTATGGAACGTGATTCTGATGCATTTCTGGGCGATTGGGGGTATAAAATTCTAGGCCGCTATGCCGCTGAAAACGTGAAGTTGGCGGCCTAGCGGCCTAGCGGCGTAACTATGAAAAAGTGAATACATTTCTGAGCGATTGGGTGTTTAATATTCCGGGTCGGTGAAAAAACTAAGTTTTCGGCAAAATTGCGTACCTACGATAAAGTGACTTTTTTGCGACTTTTTGCCATCCAAAATAGTTTCTAATGCTTATAGAACGTGATTCTGATGCATTTCTGGGCGATTGGGGGTATAAATTTCTAGGCCGCTAGGCCGCTGAAAAAGTGAAGTTGGCGGCCTAGCGGCGTAACTATGAAAAAGTGAATTTTTGCGACTTTTTCCGTCCAAAATCGTTTCTAATGCATGTAGAATGTGATTCTGATACATTTCTGAGCCACTGGGTGTTTAATATTCCGGGTCGGTGAAAAAACTAAGTTTTCGGCGAAATTGCGTACCTACGATAAAGTGACTTTTTTGCGACTTTTTCCATCCAAAATAGTTTCTAATGCTTATATAACGTGATTCTGATGCATTTCTGGGCGATTGGGGTATAAAATTCTAGGCCGCTAGGCCGCTGAAAAAGTGAAGTTGGCGGCCTAGCGGTGTAACTATGAAAAAGTGAATTTTGCGACTTTTTCCATCCAAAATCGTTTGTAATGCATGTAGAATGTGATTCTGATACATTTCTGAGCTACTGGGTGTTTAATATTCCGGGTCGGTGAACCAACTAAGTTTTCGGGGAAATTGCGTACCTACGATAAAGTGACTTTTTTGCGGCTTTTTCCATCCAAAATAGTTTCTAATGCTTATAGAATGTGATTCTGATGCATTTCTGGGCGATTGGGGGTATAAAATACTAGGCCGCTAGGCCGCGGAAAACGTGAAGTTGGCGGCCTAGCGGCGTAACTATGAAAAAGTGAATACATTTCTGAGCGATTGGGTGTTTAATATTCCGGGTCGGTGAAAAAACTAAGTTTCGGCGAAATTGCTTACCTACGATAAAGTGACTTTTTTGCGACTTATTGCCATCCAAAATAGTTTCTAATGCTTATAGAACGTGATTCTGATGCATTTCTGGGCGATTGGGGGTATTAAATTATAGGCCGCTAGGCCGCTGAAAAAGTGAAGTTGGCGGCCTAGCGGTGTAACTATGAAAAAGTGAATTTTGCGACTTTTTCCATCCAAAATCGTTTCTAATGCATGTAGAATGTGATTCTGATACATTTCTGAGCGACTGGGTGTTTAATATTCCGGGTTGGTGAAAAAACTAAGTTTTCGGCGAAATTGCGTACCTACGATAAAGTGACTTTTTTGCGACTTTTTCCGTCCAAAATCGTTTCTAATGCATGTAGAATGTGATTCTGATACATTTCTGAGCGACTAGGTGTTTAATATTCCGGGTCGGTGAACCAACTAAGTTTTCGGCGAAATTGCGTACCTACGATAAAGTGACTTTTTTGCGGCTTTTTCCATCCAAAATAGTTTCTAATGCTTATAGAACGTGATTCTGATGCATTTCTGGGCGATTGGGGGTATAAAATACTAGGCCGCTAGGCCGCGGAAAACGTGAAGTTGGCGGCCTAGCGGCGTAACTATGAAAAAGTGAATACATTTCTGAGCGATTGGGTGTTTAATATTCCGGGTCGGTGAAAAAACTAAGTTTCGGCGAAATTGCTTACCTACGATAAAGTGACTTTTTTGCGACTTATTGCCATCCAAAATAGTTTCTAATGCTTATAGAACGTGATTCTGATGCATTTCTGGACGATTGGGGGTATACAATTCTAGGCCGATAGGCCGCTGAAAACGTGAAGTTGGCGGCCTAGCGGACTACCGGTGTAACTATGAAAAAGTGAATTTTGCGACTTTTTCCATCCAAAATCGTTTCTAATGAATGTAGAATGTGATTCTGATACATTTCTGAGCGACTGGGTGTTTAATATTCCGGGTCGGTGAAACAACTAAGTTTTCGGCGAAATTGCGTACCTACGAAAAAGTGACTTTTTTGCGGCTTTTTCCATCCAAAATAGTTTCTAATGCTTATAGAACGTGATTCTGATGCATTTCTGGGCGATTGGGGGTATAATATTCTAGGCCGCTGAAAACGTGAAGTTGGCGGCCTAGCGGCATAACTATGAAAAAGTGATTTTTTGCGACTTTTTCCGTCCAAAATCGTTTCTAATGCATGTAGAATGTGATTCTGATACATTTCTGAGCGACTGGGTGTTTAATATTCCGTGTCGGTGGAAAAACTAAGTTTTCGGCGAAATTGCGTAGCTACGATAAAGTGCTTTTTTGCGACTTTTTCCATCCAAAAAAGTTTCTAATGCTTATAGAACTTGATTCTGATGCATTTCTGGGCGATTGGGGGTATAAAATTCTAGGCCGTTAGGCCGCTGAAAACGTGAAGTTGGCGGCCTAGCGGCCTAGCGGCCTAGCGGCGTAACTATGAAAAAGTGAATTTTTGCGACTTTTTCCGTCCAAAATTGTTTCTAATGCATGTAGAATGTGATTCTGATACATTTCTGAGCGAGTGGGTGTTTAATATTCCGGGTCTGTGAAAAAACTAAGTTTTCGGCGAAATTGCGTACCTACGATAAAGTGACTTTTTTGCGACTTTTTCCATCCAAAATAGTTTCTAATGCTTATAGAACGTGATTCTGATGCATTTCTGGGCGATTGGGGGTATAAAATGCTAGGCCGCTAGGCCGCTGAAAACGTGAAGTTGGCGGCCTAGCGGCCTAGCGGCGTAACTATGAAAAAGTGAATACATTTCTGAGCGATTGGGTGTTTAATATTCCGGGTCGGTGAAAAAACTAAGTTTTCGGCGAAATTGCGTACCTACGATAAAGTGACTTTTTTGCGACTTTTTGCCATCCAAAATAGTTTCTAATGCTTATAGAACGTGATTCTGATGCATTTCTGGGCCATTGGGGGTATAAATTTCTAGGCCGCTAGGCCGCTGAAAAAGTGAAGTTGGCGGCCTAGCGGTGTAACTATGAAAAAGTGAATTTTGCGACTTTTTCCATCCAAAATCGTTTGTAATGCATGTAGAATGTGATTCTGATAAATTTCTGAGCTACTGGGTGTTTAATATTCCGGGTCGGTGAAACAACTAAGTTTTCGGCGAAATTGCGTACCTACGATAAAGTGACTTTTTTGCGGCTTTTTCCATCCAAAATAGTTTCTAATGCTTATAGAACGTGATTCTGATGCATTTCTGGGCGATTGGGGGTATAAAATACTAGGCCGCTAGGCCGCGGAAAACGTGAAGTTGGCGGCCTAGCGGCGTAACTATGAAAAAGTGAATACATTTCTGAGCGATTGGGTGTTTAATATTCCGGGTCGGTGAAAAAACTAAGTTTCGGCGAAATTGCTTACCTACGATAAAGTGACTTTTTTGCGACTTTTTGCCATCCAAAATAGTTTCTAATGCTTATAGAACGTGATTCTGATGCATTTCTGGGCGATTGGGGGTATACAATTCTAGGCCGCTAGGCCGCTGAAAACGTGAAGTTGGCGGCCTAGCGGACTACCGGTGTAACTATGAAAAAGTGAATTTTGCGACTTTTTCCATCCAAAATCGTTTCTAATGCATGTAGAATGTGATTCTGATACATTTCTGAGCGACTGGGTGTTTAATATTCCGGGTCGGTGAAACAACTAAGTTTTCGGCGAAATTGCGTACCTACGATAAAGTGACTTTTTTGCGACTTTTTCCATCCAAAATAGTTTCTAATGCTTATAGAACGTGATTCTGATGCATTTCTGGGCGATTGGGGGTATAAAATGCTAGGCCGCTGAAAACGTGAAGTTGGCGGCCTAGCGGACTACCGGTGTAACTATGAAAAAGTGAATTTTGCGACTTTTTCAATCCAAAATCGTTTCTAATGCATGTAGAATGTGATTCTGATATATTTCTGAGCGACTGGGTGTTTAATATTCCGGGTCGGTGAAACAACTAAGTTTTCGGCGAAATTGCGTACTTACGAAAAAGTGACATTTTTGCGGCTTTTTCCATCCAAAATAGTTTCTAATGCTTATAGAACGTGATTCTGATGCATTTCTGGGCGATTGGGGGTATAAAATTATAGGCCGCTGAAAACGTGAAGTTGGCGGCCTAGCGGCGTAACTATGAAAAAGTGATTTTTTGCGACTTTTTCCGTCCAAAATCGTTTCTAATGCATGTAGAATGTGATTCTAATACATTTCTGAGCGACTGGGTGTTTAATATTCCGTGTCGGTGGAAAAACTAAGTTTTTGGCGAAATTGCTTACCTACGATAAAGTGACTTTTTTGCGACTTATTGCCATCCAAAATAGTTTCTAATGCTTATAGAACGTGATTCTGATGCATTTCTGGGCGATTGGGGGTATAAAATTCTAGGCCGTTAGGCCGCTGAAAACGTGAAGTTGGCGGCCTAGCGGCCTAGCGGCGTAACTATGAAAAAGTGAATTTTTGCGACTTTTTCCGTCCAAAATTGTTTCTAATGCATGTAGAATGTGATTCTGATACATTTCTGAGCGAGTGGGTGTTTAATATTCCGGGTCGGTGAAAAAACTAAGTTTTCGGCGAAATTGCGTACCTACGATAAAGTGACTTTTTGCGACTTTTTCCATCGAAAATAGTTTCTAATGCTTATAGAACGTGATTCTGATGCATTTCTGGGCGATTGGGGGTATAAAATTCTAGGCCGCTAGGCCGCTGAAAACGTGAAGTTGGCGGCCTAGCGGCATAACTATGAAAAAGTGATTTTTTGCGACTTTTTTCCGTCCAAAATCGTTTCTAATGCATGTAGAATGTGATTCTGATACATTTCTGAGCGATTGGGTATTTAATATTCCGGGTCGGTGAAAAAACTAAGTTTTCGGCGAAAATGCGTACCTACGATAAAGCGACTTTCTTGCGACTTTTTCCCATCCAAAATAGTTTCTAATGCTTATAGAACGTGATTCTGATGCATTTTTGGGCGATTGGGGGTATAAAATTCTAGGCCGTTAGGCCGCGGAAAACGTCAAGTTGGCGGCCTAGCGGCGTAACTATGAAAAAGTGAATACATTTCTGAGCGATTGGGTGTTTAATATTCCGGGTCGGTGAAAAAACTAAGTTTTCGGCGAAATTGCGTACCTACGATAAAGTGACTTTTTGCGACTTTTTCCATCCAAAATAGTTTCTAATGCTTATAGAACGTGATTCTGATGCATTTCTGGGCGATTGGGGGTATAAAATTCTAGGCCGCTAGGCCGCTGAAAACGTGAAGTTGGCGGCCTAGCGGCCTAGCGGCGTAACTATGAAAAAGTGAATTTTTGCGACTTTTTCCGTCCAAAATAGTTTCTAATGCATGTAGAATGTGATTCTGATAAATTTCTGAGTGATTGGGTGTTTAATATTCCGGGTCGGTAAAAAAACTAAGTTTTCGGCGAAATTTCGTACCTACGATAAAGTGATTTTTTTGCGACTTTTTCCATCCAAAATAGTTTCTAATGCCTATAGAACGTGATTCTGATGCATTTCTGGGCGATTGGGGGTATAAAATTCTATGCCGCCAGGCCGCTAGGCCGCCATGCCGCCAACTTCACGCCGCTAGGCCGCCAACTTCACGCCGCCAGGCCGCCAGGCCGCCAACTTTACGCCGCCAGGCCGCTAGGCCGCCAATTTCACGCCGCCAGGCCGCTAGGCCGCCAACTTCACGCCGCAAGGCCGCTAGGCCGCCAACTTCACAAACATCAATGTTCATGTGGTTTCCCGTATGCGTTCGTTGCATAAGATTTATGTACAATGTATGTTCTGTTCTCTTCTCTTCTGATCTGATCAGATCTGGAGGTAATTTTCACCTGTAAAGGCAGATTAAATGAATTAAATGGAATTTTTCCGATTACACTAATGTTCTCAATAATTATTATGAAATAAGGAATGACAAGAACTTGTGTATATAAGTCCTTTCGTTATTTTTTGAATTCGGTAATATATTCTAAATGAAATATATCGTGTCCGTGGTGTTTTGAGAATGAGAAATACCTTTTTGTGAATTTGTGAGTACGAATATGCCAATATTTTCACGTGCAGTCAGCTTGCTTAATGCCAGTATTTCCACATAATACGAAGTTGCAATAGTTGTGAGTGCTAGTCGCAATCTTAGAAAGACAGGACGTACCAGTTGACGACTTACCACGTCGTGGACGTCCATGTAATGCAATATGTGGTCAAAACTACTACATGTATATCGTCATAACACATTTGTGAAATCTATTCCAAGCTGCCACTGCTACTTTTACCACGGTTCATACTTCTGTTGCGTTCAAATGCAACATCATCGATCAAATCATTTTAATTGGACACGTTTATAAATCCGCTCGTTGGACCCGACGACGCTGGAATACAGTTTTATGCTCGGATGAGTCCCTATTTACATACAGCGTGATGATTGCCGGACAGGCAATTACAGTAGGCCCGCTCCATGATTTGCACACTAAAAGTCCAGATCTGAACCTAATCGAGCTCGCCTGGGAAAATCTAGACAGACGTATAACGAGTCTTCCCAACCGACCCGCGAAACTAAACGCTAATTCAGCTATAGAATAATATTCCACAGGCAGAAACCAACACTAAAATTAATTCTGGGTGCCAGCGATGTACTGAAGTCACAAATTCAAGAGGTGCCAATACCAGATATTAGGCTAGAATTCTAATTTGACCCTATCTCACTTGATTTAAATTCTTGAAATTCTCCATAAATGATGGCTATGATGTCAGTACCAATTAATGCACTACAGAACCATGATCTTTAAGTGATTGTATTTATACAACATGGTACATTAACCTGTATGCAACCAAAGTTATTGGAAGTTTGTTTTCCTTCAGTGTACATCAACATGATTGCATATTACAACCCAGACATACACAACTCCAAATAGGCCCATCTTCGAGTAATTCTATATTTTCACAATGCTTATTCCAATTTTAGAAACCAGCACAAATTAATTATTTTTGAGTAGCAATTGATATACCCAACAAATGACCGAGGGTAGAATTATTTACGCTGCATAATTCAGGTAAGTATTTGTGCGCCATAGCAGTACATAGAGTTAGGAAATATCATTGAAACTCTTTGAAGTATAAAACAATTCTTAACTCCTCAAATGGCAGTAAATGAGCTTTGCTTAAACTGGTTCAAGTATCTGATTATGTGGCTAATGTGCCCAAGGTATTCTGCAAGACAGCATGGAACTGCACCACGCTTCTGTGACTTAGCGCGGAATCATGTCATATCAAAATAAGGGGTGATCTGTGGTCGAGTGGTAACATGTTGGGCTACTAAATGAAAGGTCGTGGGTTTGATTCTCGGTTCCGCCGTTTGAATTTCGCAGGAATGTTTTATTCAGTGTCCCGAGGCGGGAAACGCTGCTTTATATCAGGCACGTTTCCTTCTAAAGCGGTCACGCACGTAGTTGACCGTAATAAGAGGAAACCGTAGTTGACCGTATTTACACGTATCCGGCGTACTTAGACGTAGTTACTAGTAGTTAACCGTACTTATAAACGTAGTTCGAACTCATTATTTGTCTATAGTTAGCCTAAAAGTTTTTCAACATGTTGAAACATTCTCGATGGTCAGAGATCGCAGTTTGAACGTAGTTGAACCTAGCAGGCCGTAGTTTGAATTTAGTTGACAATAGCCCTACGTCTAACACTACGGCCAACAAGGGCTTACTATGGTTTGGCTACGTCTTAAGGTACAGTTTACTAGCCTAAGGGTAAAGTAGGTTTAAGTAAAGGCTCGGTCGCAACCCAACTTGCTTGTTTTTAGTCCGTACGTTTTTGGGGGTCGCCACGTTTTACTGAAAACTTGAGGAGGACGTGGCAACAGCAAGGCGGGAATACGTCAACGCAAGTCACTCGCAAGGTTGCGCAAAGTGTAAGTACGTGGCCTACACGCCACGCCGGGCGGTTAGCGGTTGCGTCCATTGTACGTTGCACACGTGGTGTGTTGTACTTGCTTTCAACGTACGCTCTCAGTGCGATTGCAATGTTATCGTACTGAAGCCGTATTTACACGTGCTGCTCACGTTCGATGGCCTTACTCACTCGCTTGTTGTAAGTGCATGCAAGTGCGATGAACTTGAGTTTTTCCACCCGATGTCGGTGGGTATACATAGGACGACCTTCTGAAGTGCTCCAGGAGTCCCAACTGCTGCTGCCTCAATATACAGCATATTCCGCCGCAGAGACTCCGGGTTCTGATGCTGCAAGATCAGCTTCAAGTGGCAGCACATGAGCACGACGTGGTTTTACTTATTCGGGAGAGGGAGAGGCAACAGGAATGCCGACGCAGGAGAACAGAGGGCTCGTCCATGGATCGACAAGATTAGGCTTTTCGGGCAGTACGAAATGTTTTTCCAAGAACTAGAGCGCGAATCGTGTTTGGACTATGTCGGATTCATCCGAATGGACCCAAGCTCTTTGCCGAGCTCCTGCTCCGAGTGACCCTTCGAATCACCAAGTGCCTGAGGTGTGTGACTTCTTTTCTGCCAAACAAATGCTTGGTTTTGCCTTTTGTATTTGCTTAAAATGTTGTCTTGTCATTTCATGGATACATTATATTCGTCCATTAATATTAATATCTCTATCTTGTTATTTCTGAGATATGACACATTGTTGGTCGTCAACAGTAGTATACCGTTTCAATCTGAGCCCCATTAGAACAATGAATAGTAAATTAGTGAATAAGGTATTGGTTATCATAACAACAGGCATGACCGTGCTAAATACAATTATATATTGTAAAATATGTTAAAGATTTTGCCGAGTCAAGTAAATAAACTATAAAAAGATTATTAACATTATATAAGTAAGCCGAGCCGAGTGAAGTCGTAGGCTAGGGACATGTTTCTGTTCCTCGTCGCCAAGGTCCCTTGTAAACGACTCCCGTCGTCTCAGCTTTTATATTATACTACAGAAATCAGTGCGCACATGCGTTGTAAGTGCTTAGAACGTACTTAATACAGTTCATGTGACTTCTGCGTACTCATTGGACAGTAAAACTGGGGCCTAGCCGAGTTATAAGCACAGATCACGCATTTATCGCGTGCACAGCAAGCACGTGCTAAATGCGCCGTCCGAAGAGCAAGTGATCGTGGGAAAACTTTCAAAAGACTCACGGAGTCAGTACGTTGTGTGCTCATTGGCTGTAGACGGCAAGTGCGTCACCCGTACTGGGATAAATCCGTAGCCCGACCACAGCCCATACGCAGCGGCAGTGCCCCATGCACTAAAAGTGCTACGGCGTGTAAACTTGCGTGTCCTGTCCTCATTTCCTCTGCTGTCTCTCTTGATTTCTTCTCGCATTAATTAATAGATAAATCAGTTTCTATACTGACTTGCCTATTTACCTTTCCTATAATTTTATATAATTACCAAAACCTATGTTTGCCTCTTGTTACTGTCATATGAAAATTGCATTGTGTTATTTGTATGTTCACATGGACCTACTCCAGCCTTACTGAAATTTGAAATAAACTATCTATCTATCATATTAATTTAGGAAATATATTGTTTTGATTTTAAACAAGAATTTAAATATCGAAATATTGTTTGAGGTACGATGACCGCGTCATGTACAGTTTTACTGTACTTAATTTGGATAAATTTTAATTTCCGCGGAAAACATGAGAAAAACGAGGGACATGACGTGTCATGCTTTAAACATGGAGAGTTTAAACGTGGAATTACATTTTTTGTTTTATGGTTTTTATTTAGTTTAGTTAGTCAATTTAAGCATGTTCTTATAAAAATTAACAGCTTGAATACACTGACATGCTTTCTTTTACATGCTTCTAAATGTCTTTTAAAGTTCTGTATGTAGCGTACATCAGTGGTGAGTATTCGATATAAATACAAGTAAATAATTTCATAACATAATACGAAAATCATCATAATAACATGGTTCACGTGACCTTGTACTGTTTTACATATTACGTCAATATCTGTATCAAATACAAGAGCGAACTATTCTATTTAAACTCAACGGGTTGCATGATTACTGGACTAATTCATGAGGCATACGTTCATGATTTTGGTATTTCTATATTGCCCATGCATTACGTCTCATTGCGGAAAGGCTAAAACTGTGTCGAATTACTGAGTATTAAACTATGTATTTTCAGCCATTCAGAGTTGTAAAGTTGCCGTTTATAAGTATAACACAATTATTTCGCTGGGACTTGCATAGCTAAACAATAAAACCTTCGATAAGTACTACCTGATCCTAGCGTAATTGACTTGGAAGTTATATTTGTACCCCTGTGAAACTGCAGTCGTTACGTTACACGCATAAGTTAGATGGTACAATTTCAAAGTTCAAAAGCTAGCATGGCTCATCAACAGAAGGTATGTACATGAAGTTACTTAAGCGTTACCGTTATGAGGAATAATCACTTTTTGTATAATATTTTCTACTCGATATTGTAAGGTGTAGGCATATATTGCCTAGTGAATTTATATGTTGATCTTAAATTAATCTAGGTGTTGGTATATTTGTATCATTTGAAATGTCTGTTGTGAAACCTTGAGAAATTGGCGGGATGGTTGATGAACACATTACTTTAACCATTGACCAAAACTGCCTTAATTGAGACAACATTGAATTGTAATACCTGTATTGATATTCTTAAAGGGAAAGCGATTTTCTACAACAGAATATTTTTGCTTTTTTATGTAAGGTTCGTGTAGTCGTTAAATAATGAACACAGACATGTACATGTAGTAATCATAAGTACATGACTTTGTACATGTAAAGTTATATTTTATATAAAAAAGTAAAATGAAGATTATCATCTCTTAAATGACTGTAAGACATGGTATAAACCATCTGGATTAATGGAGATTCCCCGTCCTGGACTGGGGTCACCGTCAATAGAGGATCCAGAGGGGGTCCATGATTTCAGACAAGGGGGATCGTAATATTTAGGAAAGAAGACAATGGAGATGCGCGTGGCCTCTTGCGCATGAAGAAGTGAAATGGTGCATTCTGGTTAGTTTTGGATCCGCTTTCTACCTCATTTAATTGGTTGCGTATGTGCTAAAAACCGACAAAAAAAAGAGAAAGATCAACTTGTCCGAAAGAAAGAAAGACAGAATCATGACGCTGTACATACGAACGCCAGTAATTATGCACTGAACTTATCAGTACAAGAACCACATGAAACATGATAGGTTACATCCAACCGTAAATAGACAATACCTGAAAACATTCCTACAAAGTTTGGTCTATGTTATCTACTCTGTATTAAAACTACGATTTTGATACGACCAAAGAACTACGTCTTTCTTTATCTGCCATACACATTGTTTAACTAGTTCCCGATCAATGTTGCAGTGCAAGTCTTTGTAAGTTCTGTTTTCATGAGTACATGTATTTTTAGTTCTTGATATGCTGTCTACTGATGTTGACTGTAATTGATGCTACCTGATGTAGGCTGTAGTGTTGTTTGTAGTTGATGTTATCTGATGTTGATTTTATGTGATGTTATCTGATGTTGACTGTAGATGATGTTATCTGATGTTGATTGTATGTGATGTTATCTGATGTTGAATGTAGTTGATGTTATCTGATGTTGTTTGTAGATGATGTTATCTGATGTTGATTGTATGTGATGTTATCTAATGTTGATTGTATTTGATGTTATCTGATGTTGACTGTATGTGATGTTATCTGATGTTGACTGTATGTGATGTTATCTGATGTTGTTTGTATGTGATATATCTGATGTTGAATGTAGTTGATGTTATCTAATGTTGTTTGTAGATGATATTATCTGCTGTTGATTGTATGTGATGTTATCTGATGTTGATTTTATGTGATATATCTGATGTTGAATGTAGTTGATGTTATCTAATGTTGTTTGTAGATGATATTATCTGCTGTTGATTGCATGTGATATTACCGGATGTTGAATATAGTTGATGTTCTCTGATGTTGACTGTATGTGCTGCTATCTGTTGTTGACTGTAGACAATGTTATCCAATAATGTCTGTAGTTGATGTTATCTGACGTACACTGTAGCTGATGTTATCTGATGTTGACTGTAGATAATGTTATCTGATGTTGACTGCTGTTGATGTCATCTGATGTTGACTGCACGTGTTGTTATCTGATGTTGACTTCGGACAATGTTATCTGATGTTGACTGCAGACAATTTATCCGATGTTGTCTGTAGTTGATGTTTTCTGATGTAGACTGTAGCTGATGTTATCTGATGATGGCTGCATGTGTTGTTACCTGATGTTGAATATAGTTGATGTTCTCTGATATTGACTGTATGTGTTGATATCTGATGTTGACTGTAGACAATGTTATCCGATGATGTCTGTAGATGATGTTATCTGATGTTGACTGTTGTTGATGTCATCTGATGTTGACTGCACGTGTTGTTATCTGATGTTGACTGCAGACAATGTTATCTGATGTTGACTGTAGTTGAGTTATCTGCTGTAGACTGTAGCTGATGTTATCTGGTGTTGACTGCATGTGTTGTTATCTGATGTTGACTGTAGTTGATGTTATCTGATGTTGACTGTGTTTGATTCAATATGTTGTTGACTGTATGTGATGTTATCTGATGTTTACTGTATTTGATGTTATCTGATATTGACTGTTGTTGATGTTATCTGATGTTGACTGTAGTTGATGTTATCTGATATTGACTGTTGTTGATGTTATCTGATGTTTATTGTATTTGATGTTATCTGATACTGACTGTACTTGATGTTATCTGATGTTGACTGTTCTTGATGTTATCTGATGTTGTCCTTAGTTGTTGCTTTCTGATGTTGACTGTTCTTGATGTTATTTGATGTTGTCCTTAGTTGTTGCTTTCTGATGTTGACTGTAGACAACAGATGTTGTCTGTAGTTGATATTATCTATTTGTACAGTTATGCTGATGCATTGTCTACTGACGCTGATTTTTGAAGGGGTATATTAATCCAACTGTTTGTAAAACCCATGATCCTTATGTATATTTAAGGAGAATACGGCCATGGTTAGTTAGTATCTCTCTTTAAGATATTCTTTGAAATATTGGCAACAGTTTATTTCATTTCTCCTATGGAATGGCAATTGAAATGGCATGGATAAAAACGAGTCCCAGTTAAGCTGACCAAAACGTAATTTTCAGTGTGATACGATCTTTAACACATTTTTGTGCATTGACAAAATATCGCACATACCTACATGTATATTATAGCGAGTTCACTTTCGTCCCATTTTGAGTTACACAAATTACTTCGATTTAAAAAACCGGTATGTTTGACATCATAGAAATCAGTTTGAATATAACACACCAATAACTTTAACGGAGAAGACTTCGTATTAAATTAGTACAAACCATTTTCTATTAACACATTTCGTGAACTCCGGATAAAAAACGTGCTTCACGAATCCCTCTTATTCATAAATTTTAAAGCAATCATCTTTTATTACTCTGTTTATCGCGCATTCTTTCTTTTGTTATGTATTTCTTACCTAATCCAAGTTTACATTATTAATAAGCATATACAAGGATGTTTAAGTGAAGGGAGGTAAATCGAATATTTGGCAAACAGTACTTGACTGGATTGTCTACCGTTATGGCATACCCGCTAAAACTACCTTTCGCAATAAGTGGAAAAGATAAAAACATGCAATCTTTCTGCTTCTTTATACACGAACAAATACGTTTTTGTTGAGTTGAGTTTATTTAAATGTCACTAACAACGACTTGGCATCTTAAAGCTAAAAATAGTCCGGACCACATGTGTATTCATTTAATATGACATGGTATTTATGGTAGGCACTGGATTTGTTTGGGTTTTGAAAATGCGAAGCTTGTAATTTCTCACTGAAGTATTTCTTTTCCTTGGTAAGTGTGGTTAATTGGCCTAATATTGTACATTGTGTCAATACTACGTATACTTGACCTTCAAATGCATAATGATGAAAACACTCACATGCCTATAATTCTTTAAGAATGGCTTAATTCATCTACCACATTAGCTTAATCCTTTTATTTCCAATTAAGTTCAGTTGTTTTATTCAATTCTTACAAATGTCGGACATGAACCGCTAAACTATTTAGCTCGTCGATAATGTACAGAAACAAAAGGTTTCCGATTGAAAGTGTAAACTCCGTCCATTGACCAATCAAAATGCGTAGATTTGTAAGAATTGGAAATAAAAACTTGTAAATTTCATTATTATGTAAAACAAAATTGACACACTTTCAGAACTGTTATATATATTTTTTATTATTTGAATTACCTTGTACTCTAGACAAATACATCAAAATCTGACTACAATGAGTCGGATGGTATCCAAAGATACCCCCTGTCTTGAGCAGATAATACTTACTGTTTTGGTATTATACAGAACAACCTCTCCAGAGAGGCCCTCTCTCGAGAAATAACCTCTCTTTAACAATAGCATGATTGTTTCCCTCTGCACAATTTAACTATTTAGTTAAACTGTCTAGAGCAACAACCTCCTAACAACAACATAATTTTGCTACTCCCAAAAGGTGTTGCTTTTGAGAGGATTCAATGTGTACACTGGATTAGGGGACCAGAACCATGAATGTATACAGCAGTCCTCCATATTTTTATCTCAAACATTGAATATTTTATTTGTTGGTCATTCGAGATGGTGTAAAGAAATTAATAGGATTAAGTAAGTCAAATTCATTTTGTTCTTTGGTATGTTTATAATGTATTTATTCAAAATCTGGCGACATTGAGTTGGATGGCATTCAATGATACCCTTGCTTTGAGCAGATAATACTTTATACATTATTGTAAAAGGCATCCCTCACCTATGTGTTCTGTAAGTCCTATAAATATCTATATTTTAGGAAATAGGTAAGTAAAGAAAGTATAATTTGAAGGAAAGCAAGTATATAAGATATTAAGATTATATTTGATAGACTAGATGTGTGTATCTTCATGAATACATGTTTGGCGACCTTGACCACTCCAGCCACTGTTTGCCTTTGTATTGGTTATGTAGTTCAATGAACGTTGATGTAGATGAACTATAGTTCAACCACGGCCTGTGAATGACCAAATATCAGCTAAGTCCATTCTGCAGGGTGAGTGGCATTTCGGAATGTTGATAAATAAATATCAGTTATTTCTCTTCTTGCGTCGTTCAACTGGTAAAGGCTCCAACACTTTACTTATGTAGCCTGATATAGTCAAGGTGTTATGGGTTCGAACACCATGTGAACGCTTTTTCCTTTCCACTTTTATTGGCTTTTTCACATTTTGTTATTGAATTTTTTTATTTCAATCATTTGGAATGACTTTCGTATGTATTTCATTCAATTCCGTATAATCTCAATTTTAAGCACTTCTTCAATAGGGCTGTGGATTGTTGGTAAGTGGCGATCCGATCCAATCCACGATTCAACACTTACGATCCACAAATCGAATCACGAGTCTTTTGTTATCAATTTAACTATCTTATACTTTAAAATAGCTATTTTTTAGGAATAATGAAGTAAATCAATATAATTTGTTCTATGTCTTAAATTTATACGTACTCCCTTCCATTTAATTGATTTACCATCAATGTAATTTAAAGAACCGATTGGACATCTTGGCAAACAAAGTAGTCCATGGTGAGACAATATTTATTCAGAGAAAATGTTGTTGTTGTTTTTTTAAGAACAAAGAATACACGATTAATTTGTTAAAAAAACAAGATCGCGAACCACGAATCTTAGTAATGACGATTGTTCACACTCGATTTTTCAATTTGAAATACCCGAGTACTCGGATACTCGCCACAGCCCTATTCTTCAACACATGACATTGTCTGCATACTTAGGTTTGTCATATGATCAGAATTTGATTTTGGTCGCAAATATATTTGAACCCTTCTTAACATAAATGTACCGAAATCACGAGCAATGCATGATTTGAAAGAAAATAGTGGCAAGATTAAGGTTACGAACTAACACAATTCAGGTTAATAATGTTACCAGTCCAGCACTGATTTCAGGACTACGTAGTCCTCTTACAAAACTGGCCTACACACTTTTAATGTAAAGTCATGTACTTGGTCATTGCATTACTAACCCATATCCTAACGAATGGAACAATCCTCGACCTTTCGTCACGACATACAGCTCGATTTCTAACATGTATAAGGGGGGACCAGAAACCATGATAGATAAACCAATGTCGATGGCCAATACTTAAACATGTATTGATAGTACCATGACTTGATTTAATTGTGTTTTTTATTTTCTAAAGAATTTCAGATATTTCTGGGAACTATCAAACATCAAATGATTTTCCAAGTATGTTTCATGGTTTGCACTTTTCATACATGAAAATCTAATAACTGGCTGTGTTTATTGATATACTAGTATATTATTGACCTATGATTTGAAGCCAGTACTAGTGTTACAAAGCCTTAGCAAAGTATGGCTTCTGTTGAGCTCAGACGTTATATGCTTCAATGTTTACCCTTTGATCAATAACAAACTACAACAAAACATCAAGTGAACACCATAGCTAAGATGAGTTCAAAATACAAACCAATCTTTTATATCAGGTGGTTCAGAGTATTAAGTGGAATATTTCTTCGAATACAGCTGGGCTAAAAATTAACATCTTTACATGCTTTTTTACATAATTACATGTTTGAATAACAATTTTTAAGCAATTTGTCACCACTTGATAATGAAATATGCTATCTAGTTGCTGGCCTTTGATCAGATCAATGAATTAGCTGCATGATGATTTTGTCTATATACTATAAGAAGGCGTATATCTCTACGTTTCGGTGAATGAGCACCACCTTTACAAAACACAAAATTATAAAGCAATACGGACGAATTCTTCAAATCAAAGTTTGCAGTGCTTTCAGGTATATAGTTTTGCACCAAATAAGACCAAAACTAAGTTCCTAGACCTTCCTATACCCACAGGCTACCGGCATGTGACAATAGCAAAATAAATTTTCAAAAAAAAAAAAAAAAAATCACTATATATCTATTATAGAGTAAAGGTATAGAACTCCTGGGCCCAGAAATCACACCGGTTATGTTTATCAAGGTCCTGTTGTAACAATTCTGAACCGATTCTTAAAAGCCTGGTCTTTTTCGACGCAGAAATAATTTCTCTTTAACCACCATCCACTCTTATATCCATACATTGCTCTGAACTGGAGCAATAAGCCCTTCAACTTACAAAAAGTACCACTAGGCATCGATGTGACCTAAGTTTCTTTTCATTAGATACAGACTAAATTTCTTTATTCCTTCGGGATTTCATACCCACGCCGGTGTGAATCGAAAGAAAATCAAATTTGTTATCACTCACCGTCGACGAATCATTCAATTGATGGATATCTAAGGCATTACGATTCATTATTTGACGATTTAAATTCTCTTTGGCAAAATGACTGCTAAAGGTGAAGGTTGCCACACCTCCGACTTTGACCAATCGTTGACACGTATCGTCCCGGAACGGCACGAAAATGGTACGGCGTTTAACTATGCGATCATGGCAGCTGAGAAGCGAAATCGGACGAAAGCGTGGAATATTGAATCGTAATGCCTATGGTATCCATCAATTGAATTATTTGTCGGCGGTGATTGATAAACAATTTGATTTTCTTTCGATTTACACCGGAGTGGGTATGAAATCACGAAGGAATAAAGAAATTTACTCTGTAGCTAATGAAAACAAACTTAGGTCACATCGATGGCGAGTAGTACTTTTTGTAGGTTGAAGGGCTTGTTGCTCCGGTTCAGAGCAATATATGGATATAAGAATGGATGGTGGTTAAAGAGAAATTATTTCTGCGTCGAATAAGACCAGGCTTTTAAGAATCGGTTCAGAATTGTTACAACAGGACCTTGATGAACATGACCGGTGTGATTTCAGAGCCCAGGAGTTCTATACCTTTACTCTATAATATATATATTTTTTGAAACTTTATTTTGCTGTTATCACATGCCGGTAGCCTGTGCCTATACCGAGAAATCGGACAAGAAACGCTAGAATTTGACCCGCCGATTTCGTAGGTCGGAAAAAATGCGGCCACACCAAAATGGAATAATTTCACATACTAATGCAAGATTGGCAGTCGATCATATGTGAAATTGACCAGTATTTCCTGAAGAGAACAATTAAATACATTCATACAGATATACAAACTCTTATAGAAGACGCAAATATTCGGGAAATCGGAATTTCTTTATCATACTCCGCCATGTCTCTATAAACAATATTAAACAATCGGACAGCAGGTAATATTTAAAATAGCTATGGCGGTGTACGATAAAGAAATTTCGATTTCGAAGCGCAGAGAAAAATAGGCATACCATAAATAACCTTAGTAGAAATTAATGTGTTATAATTATCTATGTTAATTTATATATACAATGTATAAGTTATAGCACCAAGTGGTTAAAGTCGCTGACTTCAAATCACTGTAACCTCTCACTGATGGAGGGTCGTTGATTCGAGCCCTGCTACCGACCATATCTCTTTATGTGAGAAAGTAGGCAGTTGCTTAGGGAGGATGGGAGTCTAATACTGGTTCCCTCCAGGAACAATGGTTAAGTGAACTGTCCGCCTCATATGACCCTGACTGTTGAAAAGGGGCGTAAAACTCGATATAAATAAACAAAACAATTGTTATTGCCTTTATAGTATTGTATCATCATAACATTCCAGATACCAACATCATTATGTTATTTTGTTAATTAAACCATGTCTTATATCATCATAGTTTGTATGTATATATCTGTTATAATGCAGTAAATTTTTTAAGTTGAAATACCATATCATACCAAATGAATGCACTTGTGGTGCGAATTATTTTCTATTTAAGATAGTTATAAAGACGCAGAAAAAATGCTATCTTAATGTTTTCCTTATAAAGCGAAAACATCGTCTGAAGCGAGTTCTCCATAATGGTTGTCATCTGTAAATCTGTAAAGGGCGACAGTCCAGTCAAGCACTTTTGCCAATTATTCGATTTGCTTCCCTTCATTTGGACATCGTTTTATATGGTTCATGCGTGGATGATTGGATTAGGTATTAAATACACAACAAAAGAAAGAATGTGAGATAAATACAGGCATAAAAGATGTTTGCTTTAATAAATATGAGAGCTTCGTGAAGCACGTTTTATCTAGAGTTCACGAAATGTGTTGATAGAACATGGTTTGTATTCGTACAAAGTCTTCTTTGTTTAATTTATTGGTGTGTTATATTCAAACTGATTTCTATGATGTCGAACATACCATGTTTTCATAATTCGTGATAATGTGTGTTACTCAAAAAGGGAAGAATGTGAACACGCTATATACATGTAGGTATGTACGATATTTTGTCAACGCACACAATTGTGTTAAAGAATCGTATCACACTGAAAATTACATTTTGGTCATTTTTTTATTTATGTCATTTCAATATCTTACATTTTGGAAAAGAAAAACAGAACACATTGCCAATAGAACTTCATGAAGCAGCTATATATACAGATATATACAATATTTAGATACTCACACTGTGGAGAAATGAAATCAGTTATGACCAATATTTCCAAAATATTTTGAAGAGCCATATACAAACTTACCGTGGCCATATTCACCTTAATCTTCATATTACGAGTTTGAGAAATATATTAGTTTTGTTGAAAATAGCATGACTTTTTAAAGGGGTAATCTATGTTGGTACTTAACCAAAAGCGACAGTTTAGATATGATGTCGAAGATACAGAAGGGTGATACATATGATGTTGGTGATATATATAAATGAAATTATATACTGTATGTGATATCTAATAGTTGTATTTTTTTACATTAAACCGTGCCTTGTTAACTACTCCGGAATAAACCAATTTTACTAACTCACAAGTTCACAATATTTGTTGACTGGCATTTAGACTCTGAAATACTATCAAACATGTGAACAAATGCCATCTTGAGAAAAAACATGCTTTGGCCTTTATTGATAGATGGACTTTATTCGGATGTAATTCAGGTCTAAATGATCAATAACTTTCTTAAAGAATGGCATACATGTATTTAAAGATGACCTTTACTCAACTGACTGAATGTGAATTTCATCAAATTCCAACAGTTATTCTTTTCACGTCGAACCATAAGCCAGTATCATTAAGCAATTTTGTCTACATCATATAACTTCACCAGTACAGTCAATATCAGAAAATATCACCTTGACAATCAATATCAGATAATTTCAACTATACAGTCAACATCAAATAACATCGTATATAGACAACATCAGATAACATCAATTACAGTCAACACCAGATAACATCAGCTACAGTCAACATCAGATAACATCGTATATAGTCAACCCGAGATAACAACACATACAATCAACATCAGATAGCAGCAACTGCAGTCAACATCAGATAACAGCACATACAATCAACATCAGATAACAGCACATACAATCAACATCAGATAACATCACATACAACCAACATCAGATAACAGCACATACAATCAACATCAGATAACAGCACATACAATCAACATCAGATAACAACACATACAATCAACATCAGATAACAGCACATACAATCAACATCAGATAACATCACATACAATCAACATCAGATAACATCACATACAATCAACATCAGATAACAGCACATACAATCAACATCAGATAACAACACATACAATCAACATCAGATAACAGCACATACAATCAACATCAGATAACAGCAACTGCAGTCAACACCAGATAACAACACATACAATCAACATCAAATAACAGCAACTGCAGTCTACATTAGATAACAACACATACAATCAACATCAAATAACAGCAACTGCAGTCAACATTAGATAACAGCACATACAATCAACATCAGATAACATCATATACAATAAACATCAGATAACATCACATACAATCAACATCAGATAACAGCAACTGCAGTCAACACCTGATAACATCACATACAATGAACATCAAATAACAGCAACTGCAGTCAACATCAGATAACAGCACATACAATGAACATCAGATAACATCACATACAATCAACATCAGATGACATCACATACAATCAACATCAAATAACAGCAACTGCAGTCAACACCAGATAACATCACATACAATCAACATCAAATAACAGCACATACAATCAACATCAGATAACAGCACATACAATCAACATCAGATAACATCACATACAATCAACATCAGATAACATCACATACAATCAACATCAGATAACAGCACATACAATCAACATCAGATAACAACACATACAATCAACATCAGATAACAACACATACAATCAACATCAGATAACAGCAACTGCAGTCAACACCAGATAACAACACATACAATCAACATCAAATAACAGCAACTGCAGTCAACATTAGATAACAACACATACAATCAACATCAAATAACAGCAACTGCAGTCAACATCAGATAACAACACATACAATCAACATCAGATAACATCATATACAATAAACATCAGATAACATCACATACAATCAACATCAGATAACAGCAACTGCAGTCAACACCTGATAACATCACATACAATCAACATCAAATAACAGCAACTGCAGTCAACATCAGATAACAGCACATACAATGAACATCAGATAACATCACATACAATCAACATCAGATAACATCACGTACAATCAACATCAAATAACAGCAACTGCAGTCAACACCAGATAACATCACATACAATCAACATCAAATAACAGCACATACAGTGAACATCAGATAACATCACATACAATCAACATCAGATAACAACACATACAGTCAAGATCCAACATCAGATAACAACTCATACAATCAACATCAGATAACAACACATACAATCAACATCAGATAACAACACATACAAATCAACATCAGATAACAACACATATAATCAACATCAGATAACATCGTATACAGTCAACATTAGATTAGATTAGATCAATATCAGTAAATATTAGATGATATCAAATACAGTCAACATCAGCTAACATCACCTGTACAGTCAACGTCAGATGATATCAACTTCAGTCTACATCAGATAACTTCAACATCAGATATTTTTCGTCAACTGTATAGACAACACCAGATGACGTCCTCTACAGTCAACATCTGATAACATCGTATACATTCATCATTTGACTACAGACTACGTCAGATAACACTAACCGTACATACAATATCAGCTAACATCAACTAGATTCAACATAAGATAACACCAAATATACCGACAACACCAGATAACATCAACTATAGACTACGTCAGATAACACTAACCATACATACAATATCAGCTAACATCAACTAGAGTCAACATAAGATAACACCAAATATACCGACAACACCAGATAACATCAACTATAGACTACGTCAGATAACACTAACCGTACATACAATATCAGCTAACATCAACTACAGTCAACATAAGATAACACCAACTATACCGACAGCACCAGATACAGTAAACTTATGATAACAACACATACAATCAGCATCAGATAATGTCAACTACAGTCAACATCAGATTACAATAGATACAGTCAACATCACAAAACCAACTCATATCAGTGATAGCATCAGTAGACATACTGTTTGATAACGTATCATATTTCATGTGGTTCTTGTATTGATAATTTCAATACATAATGACGTTCCTATGTACAGCGTCTTGAATTTGTCTTTCTTTGTTTTTGACAGGTTCACTACCTGAAAATCAACAGAAAACATTAACATTTTGTTATCTGGACATTTCGATAGTTGCGCAAGTTTGTGTACAACAGTTCAGAGAAAGAATTAGAAAGAAAAGAAAAAACATAATTTAAGAAATGTGGAAAAAGTGAACACGGCTGTATGTTTTGTGGTTCACATTAGTGTTATGTTCTTACACGACAATTGCTCTCAGTCAAAATATTTGATAAGGTAGACCAATCAGCGCATTCTGCATTCTTTCAAAGAAATAAATGAATAAAATCAATAAAAAAAAATTAAATGAATAAAGAATAAAAAAAAATGTATGAATTAATAAAATGAAGAATATCTCTCTTAAATGACACTGTGGTATGGTACAAAATAAGTTACTTTAATTGAGATTCTCTGTCCATGCCGCGGGATATCTTCAATAGAGAATCCAGAGGCGGATTCAGCATTTCAGACTAGGGGAGGAAACGTAATATTTAGGAAAGAAGAAAGAGGGGATGCGGGTGACCACCTTCACGTGAAGTGGTAATATGGTACATTCTGGTTAGTTTTGAGTCCGATTTCTACCTCATTTAGTTGGTAGCTTGTTTGTGTGTGTGTGTTTGTTTGTTTGTTTGTTTTCAACAGTCAGAGTCATATGAGGCGGACAGTTCACCTAATCATCGCTCCTGGGAAGAACCAGTACTAGACTCCCATCCTCCGTAGCAACTGTCTACTTTCTCCCAACAATGTGAGGTCAACTGATAAGGATTCAAAAATGAATAAACTTCATTTTCTGTATAGTTCTTCTTACCATCATACTTCATGAGTCATGGTCGATAGCGGGGCTCGACTCCACGAACCTCTATCCGTGAGAGGTTAAAGTGATTTGAAGTCAGCGACCTTAACAACTCGACCACGGATACGGGTCTAATTGATTGCGATTGTGCTAGAAAACGCGTCCAAAAGGGAAAGATCAGGGCGCTTCAGAATTAAAATAATTAAAAGGTTTTTCATTGTATGATATTGCGTTACTAGTATATCTATGGTCGGGGAATTATTGGGCGCCGGGTTCACCCTCGTAATTTGATTCTGCCTCTGTGATCTGTCATTATTACGTCGGTGAAACCACTTGTGGACAACTGATTTAGAGATAGGAACTAACTTCAGACCGAACGCAGTGTGTTAAGAGTCTGGGGATTGATTAACAACTCTCGTTTTATAAACGCAGGTCGCATTATCAAGGTACCATGATGGGAGTTCCCAGTGGCGAGGGTAAACAAACAGTCTGAATCGTGTATTAAATTTTGCACAGCATGAAAAGGTGACTCGATTGATAGATAACCAACGTACATTGACAGACAAGCAACATATAATGGCAGAAGAGTAGCAAATATTATGAAAATGTATATCGTTGCTGGCATTATGCAATGACATATTCACGGAGTTTACTAGTAATGACAAATACAGTGTAGTTTTCGTATAATGTAAAATGAACAGGGCATGTTTTGATTGCACATGAAAGGTTTTGCTAATGTTTTTAGGCACCAAATCGGCATAATATAATGCCAAGTGAACCGCGTACGAAGGCAAAGGCTTATTATAAGGAAGTGTTTGTGAAACACGGATATCCCTAAAGGTCAACAGGATATTTTGACCTTGACCTTCGACTCAACATCAAATTATTAACAGGGTCAATTACATGCGATGGTCAACATAACTACCAAATCAGAGGAGCTTATGTCGTGTGTCGCCTATGCGTCCATACAATGACATGCGACAACGCGATACGATATTGCGACAACGCGATACGACGCTCGACAACGCGATACGACATTTTGAAAATGTCATTATATGATATATAAGTATTTTTTGTGGTAGATTATACATGTGCTGGTTTCATTTGCGCATGTGCGTTATTATTTAACGTTTGTAATGAAGAACTGAACGTTTTAATACGTGTATTGAAGAACAAACACAAAGATACAAAAGTAACTCCATTGGATAGAAATGTTTCCACGACGAAGCTGTATATTCTAAAGATGGCTTATTCCTGTATATTGACATCATTAAAAAAATATATATATAGATATGCATTTGGCTTTGGTTAAGGTCATGTGCGAGTAAATTTTATTGTCGCAACGATCGAAGCGAACGGCGGTATTTAAGTGAACACCGGTCGACGCACGACAACGCGATACGACATTTTCAAAATGTCGTCTCGTCAATGTCGAGCGTCGTATCGCATTGTCGCAATGTCGTATCGCGTTGTCGCATGTCATGGTATGGACGCATAGGCGACACACGACAACGCGATACGACATCACAACATTTGGACGAATGTCGTATCGCATTGTCGATCGTCGTGTCGCATTGTCGAGCGTCGTATCGCGTTGTCGTGCGTCGCATGTCGCTGAAATGCAGGACACGACGCACGACAACGCGATACGACAATGCAACAACGCGATACGATGCTAGACAACGCGATACGACATTGTAATATATCGTGCCAAAATTGGCCACTCAACATCACGACATTTTGACAAATGTCGTATCGCATTGTCGTCCGTCGTATCGCATTGTCGAGCGTCGTATCGCGTTGTCGCATTGTCGTATCGCGTTGTCGTGCGTCGCGTTTGTGGGGCGACGGACGACATTCGACATGGCACTAACAGGATTCCGTACATATTCGTATTCACAACATAATAAGTTTCTAGTTATGTTTAGACAGCTATGGCGTTCCATAGTTTTCCGTAATGGTATGATTGCGAACTCACGTGCTGGGGATTTATAGTTGCTTTGTGTTTTGTATGTTTGGTTTATTTTCTTGACATTTTGGTTCAAACTCGAAAAACTAATGTGAATACTTTTAATGTTGATTAAGCTTAAAAATCAAATAATGATATCATTAATGTAATGTATTGATCAAGCCGAAATTACCTGTGGTTCGCACCTTTTGACACAAAGATTACTTTTAGTAGGCAACTCAGGTTGATCCAAGTGATCGATTGAATTGAAGATTTCGGATAATAGGTGTGTAATTACGAGTTTTCATGATTTAGGGATTTATTTATGACTTCGCAGATGTCATAGTTCTCGGATGTAACAATTCGGATAACGGATGATAGTTTGAATTTAACAAGATATTTGCTGGGAAAAGTTCATTTCGGACTACATCAAGAAATTTTCGTGTAAGCTGTTGTCAAATAGTGATGACTCTGTTTATTGATAAATGTTGCTGGCGGACCGCCTGCTGTCGTTATGTATAAACATCATATAGCTATTTTCTGACAAACATTTATATCTTGTAGCATAATGTTGTTGGCGTTGAAAACTGTATTTTTTCAAATGGCTTATTTAAGGTTTTATTGATAGATAGGATAAGTTTATGTGTTGGGATTGAAAAATACAACCATTTTGTTTCTTAAGAGGTCCATAGATTCACTTACTACGTTATATAACTGATAGAAACTTTCCTGCACGTACATGTCCACCAATACGCATGTAAATATTTACCAATCGCTCTGTTACTAATGTGTAGATATTGTTGGTAAGTAGTTCATTATGACTTCCCATAGATATCATTACTAAATTATTTGTGATTTGTTCTTTATTTTCAGTACCGAATTTCTTTTGAATAATTAATTGATTCAATTAGTTGATTTTCAGGACAACGCAACACACAATAACATCTTATATGAATTGACGATTTCGGTTCTTGCATGTTTCCATGCATTTTTGAATGAGAAGTGCTGTTTTCCAAAATGTTTTGCTATTTTGCTTAATGTCAAGTTTGTATTGTTTGGACCCAGTGATTATACATTTTAAGACTTGCAGTTGGAATAACTTTTTGTGGATAAGTATACTTTTTATTCTTTATATCATATATCGTATATACACATGTAAAACACGTTTACCTATGAATATTTACCAATTGGGCTACCCCTAACGTGTACATGTATATGTTTTTGATAATAAAATCAAATTATTTGCCATGTATTTCTAAAAGATAATTTTTCGTCCTAATCATTCATATTATGTACTTTCTTGCTAGTACTTAAGTGCGTGTGATTTGTACTTAAATACCAGAACTAAATTATTTGTGATTTGTGCTTAATTACATGTGATTTGTACTTCATTCCATTGATAGCTGATTTACCATTGAATTTCAGGGTAAAGCACCACAGATGAATTGAGGGTTTGGGCTCTTTTGTGTTTCCATGTATTTTCTAGTGGAAAGTGCTGTTTTAGAAAATGTGTTTGTAATTGAGCATAGTGCGATGTTTTGTGCTTAGTGAAATGTGCATGGTGTTCATACTCAGTGAAATTTGCAAAATAATTGTGCTCAGTGAATTATGCATAGTGTATAATATGCTCCGTGAAAGGAGCAAGTGTTTGTGATAAGTGTGTTATATATCTGTGATTAGAAAATAGGAATTATGGAATATACATTGGAATTTTAGGATTAATTTTATGAAGTAGGTGGAATTTCTTGTACACAATGCACTTAATTTTCACAATGATAGGTCCATTCACAAATTTAACTTCACATGCACTATTTTTTTAGGATTAGGAAGAAATCATTTTCTTAATTTTTTGAAAATAGAACAAATTATTACTTTTCGTAAATACATAGTGGTTCTATAAGTTAGGACATTTTCTGATCAAATTATTATTAAGAAACATACATGCGCGACGATGTGTTTCATTTGATTGTTATAGTATTCATCAAATTATAAGGATAGTTATAATCCAAATTATTTTCCAGAATAGACAAACGTGCGCGTCGGGTTTCAATTAAGTACTGTACCAATAAAATGAATTAGTTATCTTTGGTGTTAATGAACATAACCACGTCCCCGGAATAAAAAAAGAGATATGTGAAAGTTTGTCTCTAAACAATTTTAACAGAATTAAGTAAATTCATAATTTTCAATTTATTTCCATAGAATAAAGCCATGTTAAATGATGTCTGGAATCAAATAATGTCCATGAAATAAAACAATATGTTACCTTTGACCAAAACACAAATTGTAAAGATGCTAACAAATGATTTTAAATGTGTAATTGAGTACCTTAAAAGCACTTAAGACCTGCAACAGGTAAACTTCTTAATTTCATGAAACTTTAAACATATTTAAACAAAGTTATTGACAACTTAGGTCGGTTTAGATCAACCAAACGCATACAATAAAATTAAGATGGTTGAAATGTACCAGGTCCAACATTCAAAACTCAATTTTAACAAATTATCAGACATAAACTTCAAAATGTTTGGTGTTTGATGATATGTATAATATTATGTAATTAAAGATAGCTAACAACATTGATTTATTGATTTTGACTAAAATCTTTTATTTCAAAAAATAAAAATAAAACAGAGGCATTTAAGTCTTAAGTGCCCAGTCACGTTCAATACCCTATATTCATACTTTATTTCAATACTATATGAGTGCAATAAAACTGAAATGCGCAAGTTTTACTTTAAGTTCCGTTCAAATTTTAATGTATATGGTCATTTTTTGCATTAGATAATATGCGAAATGTAAAACTAAAATGCACACGAGTTGCATACATAGTGTTCCGTTAAAATGACTTAATTAATATTCATGCTTTTAAAATAAATGCAAAAGAAGCATGCCAATCTCAATAAATTGAAATACACGCTTGTTTACTTTAATTTCTGTTCAAACAAGATATTAATATTCATAATTAATTATCAAACACAAATGGAATACACGCGGGTTTCTTACACAATTGAAATACAAGTCAATTATTTTAGGAAGAGTGTTTATTCCAAAATTAAGAATGCATTTCTATGATATCGTTTATGTACAAAAAATGCACGAGGCGCGCGACTTGTATTTTTTATTTCCTAAATGTATAATATTATTTGAATCTAATAAGTTCATATTCTGCGTGAAACAAACGTAGCGCATACGTTGTGTACACATTATTCTAATTTCGTATGTAAATGAATAAACGAAACCCAACACATTAATATTTTGGCCGTGTGCTATGTCAGTTTCATTATTCGCTACATGCATAATACTCATTTGAATCTATTAATTAGTATTCTGCGTCAAATATAAATATCACACGTTAATTACTCATAAACTCATTAATTAGCTCATTTGATCAATATACTGTCTTTGGAACAGGTACATAAGAGCCGCAAAATAATTACCACACATTTTATAATATATACAAATGTATTGTCATTTTGATATTTTGTTCATAAGAACAATATACATAATGGAATACATCAGATTCATGGTGATATTCACTAAAAAAGTATTGCGTTAATTTCTTAATTCCACATATATATGAAATTTTCAACCGAATCATGTAAACTAAGGAATACGCATGTCGTTCGATACGCAGTCTATTGATGAGCTACGTTTAGTTCAAAATTAGAATAATTTTAAATGCTATATACTTTGCATAAAATATGCGTAGCGCTATAGTAGTTTATAAGATATTCTGATCACATCAGCTCATAATATTGTTCCCATTCATGTTTTCAACACAGTGGTAAACATTTCTGAAGCCAAATCTTTTTTAATGAATTATTGTGCACGGTATATATTATATCAATTGAAAATTCTAAAATATGAGTGACGGCTAGTTGTCTAAATATTTTTCTCGTTAATTAGTTAAAAATCTTGGGTATGAAAAACGGACTCAATATCCGCGAATTGGATACCAAGCATTTTCGTCATAGATAATGACCATTTTGATAGTTTTTCAAGAAAACAAAATGTACATTATTCAATACACAGTGTCGGCTATGTTAACTGGTTGTAAAAGACGGTAATTTCTTTATTTTAGATTTGTTTTAAATCAAAGTTTGCCTTTTAAAAAAGTCATAGTTTTCCGTGAAATATGCAAAACAATCCCGCGACATAAATTCTGTTCAATTCTTAGTCAATACACAAAGATTCTGTGATATCAACATTTTGCGTAAGGCCTTAATATCTTTATTCCGTTATGTTGAAACCAAATTTTGTTTTAAAAAATACATAGCAATTTATCCGTGAAATACGCCAAGAACCGCGCGAACATGAATTCATTTGTTCTTCGATATTTTACCTTTCATGCAACCGAATCAATTCAAATAAACTAATGCACACGATATATATCGTATATAGGTTAATTTCATCATTTAAGATGTCTAGATAATCAGTAAAAGAGGCTATAAAAGTATGTAAAGAACGCTTGTTGTTTACAAATCATTCTCCGGACCTAGGATACCCAGTACTTTTGTCATAGATATTGACCATTTGGATAGTTTTTCAAGAAAACGAATGCACACCATTCAATACACAGTTTCCGTTATATAAACCTGTCGCGTAAGACGTTAATTTCTTCATTTTGGACCTGTTAGACATTAATTTAAAAAAAAAGAAATTGTGATTTCTCCGTGACATATATTCATTTTGGTCTTCCATGTATACAGTTTGACGTGTTATTTTCGAACAAATCATGTAATAAGTAGCTACACATATCGTTCAATACACTTTCTTAGGTTTTGATCATCTTGATATTTTGTACATACAACCAATACACATAATGGAATGCATACAGATTCACGGTGATATTCACTATCATAGTATTATGTTATTTTTTCATTCCGACATACATGTATATATGAATGTATCAACCAAATCATCAAGAAAATGTCCTTTGAAAAGTGAAACAAAACCCGTGAACTGATCAGCATGCATGTACGAGTGTGTTATTCATCTCCATAATATAATTCATTAATTAAGGCGTGTGTTGAAACTATTCGCATTGAAATAATATAAACAAATCCCGATACCGTACTAAAATTGATTTCCAATCTAAGTATTGACCATTTTGGACGATTTTAATGCAAAATAATTACTTCAAATCATTTTGAAAATGTCAAATGCGAAATGCGCGTTTGATAAATATTCAATTCTTACTCTAGCCAATACACAACAACTAATACACATAGAGGGCGCATTATTGATATGTTTTGTTAGACATTAATTTCTTCATTTCCAGTTATAGGAAATCAAATCTTACTAAAAATTTATTCCTGAAATATGCTAACAGTCCCGCTTCCACGTGTTGTATACCTAATGTTCCGGTCAAATAAGTTAATAAATATTCTAAATTAATAGTCAAAAACAATCTTACAAATTGAAATACGCGCTGGTTTATTTACATTAAGTTCCGTTTAAATATTAATAGATCTGGTCATTTCTTGCATAAAAGCATATGAGTCAAAATAAAATCCAATTGCGTACAGGTTCTGTATTTGATGTTCCGTTCAAATCACTTATTTATTATTCGTAATTAATAATTAAACACAAATGAAATACACACGGGGTTGTGTACCTTATCAAGTTCCGTTAAAAAATAAACTGAAATGCGCGCGCGTTGTTTACATAATGATCCATTCAAAAAATGTATTATTAATTAATACGCATAATTAATAATCAAACATAAATGAATCAAATAAAATGAAATGCGCACGGGTTATCAACATAATGGTCCGTTCAAATGAGTTGATCAATATTCATAGTTAATTAACAAAGAACAAAACGAAATACACGCGGAATCGTTATATTAATTACGCCAATCTTATATTACTGAAATAAACGCGGGTATGTTTACTTTTAAATTATTAAGATCCGTTCAAATATTTATACATCTGGTCATTTTTGCACAAAATCATATGAGCCAGGTATAACATAACAATTGAAAAAAATCTAAAAATTTGTGCAACGGCTTCTAGTTTAAAAAGTTTATTCATCATTTAGTCAAAACTTTTGAGTATGAAAGAAAAACGGGCACAATATCCGCGAATTGGATATATACCAAGCATTTTCGTCATAGATAATTATCATTTTGATAGGTTTTTTTTCCAGAAAACAAATGCACACTATGCAATACGCAGTGTCCGCTATATCAACTTGTTTGGAAGACGTTGATTTCTTCCTTTTAGATCTGTTAGACATCAAAGTTTGCGTTAAAAAATAAATTGTGATTTCTCCGTGATATAAAATCATGTTTTACTATGATGTATACAACGTGGCGTGATATTTTCGACCAAAGAATGCAATTTCATTATTCGCTACTTGAACAATAATCACTTGAATCTAATTAATTCATAATTTTCGTAAAGGAACGTAATGCGTACGTTGTTTACACATTATTCTCATTTCGTATGAAAAATAAATACTCGATGTTCAACGCATTGAAACTTTGGCCGTGTGTTAGGTCATTTCAATATATATGAATATTAATGATATGAAGATAAAATCAAGCAATTAAAATAATGACCGCCGTGAAATACATCAGCAAACCCATATCATAACCATAATTAATTTTGATCTTAGATATTTACAATTGTGCAGATTCTGTTCACCCAAAGCAGGTAAAAAACATACCAGTCCACATTTCGGTCGATACATAGACTACTGGTGAATATACATGTAGTTTTTTTTTTCAAAAATTTAGAAATGCATTTCTATGATATCTTGTATGTATAAAAATGCACGAGACCTACGACTGGCATTTATTATTTCGTACATATATAATATTATTTGAATCTAATAAGTTCATATTTTGCGTGAAACAAATGTAGCGCATACGTGGCTTACACATTATTCTAATTTGGTATGAAAATGAATAAACGAAACCCAACACATTATAAAAAATGAATAAACGAAACCCAACACATTATAACTTTGGCCGTGTGCGAGGTCAGTTTCATTATTCGATACATGCATAACACTCATTTGAATCTATAGATTGATATTTTGCCTCAAATATATTATCACACTTTAATTACTCATAAACTGATTAATTAGCGCGTTTGGGCAATATACTGTCTTTGGAACAGGTACATAAGATCCGCAAAATACACACTATGCAATACACAGTGTCGGTTATGTTAATTTGTCTTAAAATACGTTAATTTCTTTATTTTAGCTCTGTTAAAATACAATTTAGCGTTTATAAAGAAGTCATATTTTACGCGTGAAATACGACAACAATCCCGCGACATAAATTCATTTTGTTCATGGAAATCTTTAACATTGATGCATTCAAATCAATTGAAATGAATCATTGCGCACGATATATATCAAAAATAGGTTAATTCCAGCACTTAAGATTTATAGATAAATATATAATAAAGGAGTAAAAGAAACTCGCAGTATAAACACACGCATTTTACAAATTGGTATTGTAACCCATGCTATTTATAGCATTAAAGTCTCTATAATCAAATGATAGAAATTGTATTTTTGCTTGAAATCATTTTCAAAACACTAAATGCAATAGCCGCGATTGTGAAAGTTAAATACTTATTCAAATCAATACCGAATTTTGTAAACAAACTATATACTGGCTTAGTCAACATTTATGAGACGTACGAGCAATCCGTTCATGATTTTGCTATTTCATTTATTGCCCTTACGTCTCGGAAGATAGATATCGGCAAGCGCAAAAAATGTCTCGATATCATCTGTAGTGTACAATTAAGTTGGACTAAAACTGTCTATGGAACAGGTACATAAGAACCACAAATTAATACCATTCATTTTCATTATATTATATAATTATGTTGATCATTCTGATATTTTTTATGCAACCATTACACATAATGGAACAAAACATACTCTATGTGACATTCACTGACATAATGTTGCGTTAATTTCTTCATTCCGACATATATATGAATTTTCAACCAAATCATGTAAACAAAGGTATACACATATCGTTCGATACGTAGTCTATTGATTAACAAAGTTTACTTCAAAATTAGAAAAAAATTAAATGCTTTACTACATTGTACTTTGCATACAACATGCCGCCGTAGCGCTTGTTGTTAACAAGACATTTTCATCATATCAGCTCATAATATTGTTCACATTCGTGTTTTCAACACAGCTATTAACATTTCTGCAGCCGAATCTTTTCAACTGAAATATTGTTCACGGTGTATATTAATTGAAAATTCCAAAATATCGGTGACAACGTGTTGATCACATATTTGTTCTTATCATAAATAATATGTATAATTATATTCATTGATTACAATACTCTACATGAATGAATGTCATTTATTGTTGTCTGGTATAGTGGAAGTTTTAGACGTTTATAAATAGGTAACCATTATATCACTGAACATTACGCGTGGAGTATTACGCATGGATGATGTTGAGAAAATCATATGTAACTAACATACAGTCATGATAAGGTTGTGTTCAAGATTCATTCCCATCTTATGAAATCATTAATTTGGACTTTTAGTCTCATTTTCATTATTTAAAGAAATTTGAACAACCTCCGCGCATCCTCCTAAAAGTTTCCGACCATCGACATAAATGAAATATATATGGTCCAGGGCTAGCGTCCGCTACCCCCCCCCCCCCCCTCCGCTACTCACTTTCATAAATATCACCCCCTCCCCTAACCTGAAATCCTGGACCTGCAACTGATGAATGCATGTAACAAGTTCTTAGAATAGGCAGAGATTTCTTATATGTTTCTGATATAATCTGCTATACATTCTTACCCTTCTGTTTGGGTTTTGTTCTTTTTTAAGCATTGTGAAGAAATACTATCTAAGGTATTGTGTCATTAAAGTGTAATAAATGAGTTAACGCAATATGATGTGTATATATGTATGGTGTCCTTATACAAAATCTAACATTCATAAGGTAGAAATGGTCCAGTGTAGAGCGGCACGATGGGTCAAATCAAATTACTCCCCATATTCTAGTGTAACTGCCATGATAGAAGATATTGGTTGGCGCTCTCTCGAAAACCGTATATATGATTCAAGACTTATCATGTTCTATAAGATATACCATAACTTAGTAGCAATCAACCTACCACCCTATATCCAAAAACCAACTAGACTCTCAAGACATATGCACCCACTAAGCTTCCGACTAGTCCAAGTATCATTTGATTATCAGAAATACTCATTCTTCCCACACTCGTTACTGTTATGGAACAACCTCCCTAGCAATATTGTTGCCTTGCCTACGCTGGACCAGTTCAAACCAGGCATAGTATCAGCCAAGTACTAGACCCAGCACCCTGTTTTTATTTTTTAAATCACCCCACACTTAGTTTTTATCCAATTAAATGAATATAAGAATAGTTATATAATGATTGTACATAAAGACTTCATGTATGTGTGATGATGTGACTGATACATAATTCTTTCATTCTATATACTTTATGTTTCCTTCTTGCACCCTGCACCTCACCAGTTACTAACCAAACCTAACAATGACTGAGTCTTTTATCTCCAGTCTCACTATTTTCTGATGCTTACTATAGCTCAGATTTTATTTTATTTTAATCTCACTCTCCCTAACAAACCGGTGCGTACCCCCTGTCTAGTACACTCGCAAGATACGCGATACGACAATGCGACAACGCGATACGATGCTAGACAACGCGATACGACATTGTAATATATCGTGCCAAAATTGGCCACTCAACATCACGACATTTTGACAAATGTCGTATCGCATTGTCGTCCGTCGTATCGCATTGTCGAGCGTCGTATCGCGTTGTCGCATTGTCGTATCGCGTTGTCGTGCGTCGCGTTTGTGGGGCGACGGACGACATTCGACATGGCACTAACAGGATTCCGTACATATTCGTATTCACAACATAATAAGTTTCTAGTTATGTTTAGACAGCTATGGCGTTCCATAGTTTTCCGTAATGGTATGATTGCGAACTCACGTGCTGGGGATTTATAGTTGCTTTGTGTTTTGTATGTTTGGTTTATTTTCTTGACATTTTGGTTCAAACTCGAAAAACTAATGTGAATACTTTTAATGTTGATTAAGCTTAAAAATCAAATAATGATATCATTAATGTAATGTATTGATCAAGCCGAAATTACCTGTGGTTCGCACCTTTTGACACAAAGATTACTTTTAGTAGGCAACTCAGGTTGATCCAAGTGATCGATTGAATTGAAGATTTCGGATAATAGGTGTGTAATTACGAGTTTTCATGATTTAGGGATTTATTTATGACTTCGCAGATGTCATAGTTCTCGGATGTAACAATTCGGATAACGGATGATAGTTTGAATTTAACAAGATATTTGCTGGGAAAAGTTCATTTCGGACTACATCAAGAAATTTTCGTGTAAGCTGTTGTCAAATAGTGATGACTCTGTTTATTGATAAATGTTGCTGGCGGACCGCCTGCTGTCGTTATGTATAAACATCATATAGCTATTTTCTGACAAACATTTATATCTTGTAGCATAATGTTGTTGGCGTTGAAAACTGTATTTTTTCAAATGGCTTATTTAAGGTTTTATTGATAGATAGGATAAGTTTATGTGTTGGGATTGAAAAATACAACCATTTTGTTTCTTAAGAGGTCCATAGATTCACTTACTACGTTATATAACTGATAGAAACTTTCCTGCACGTACATGTCCACCAATACGCATGTAAATATTTACCAATCGCTCTGTTACTAATGTGTAGATATTGTTGGTAAGTAGTTCATTATGACTTCCCATAGATATCATTACTAAATTATTTGTGATTTGTTCTTTATTTTCAGTACCGAATTTCTTTTGAATAATTAATTGATTCAATTAGTTGATTTTCAGGACAACGCAACACACAATAACATCTTATATGAATTGACGATTTCGGTTCTTGCATGTTTCCATGCATTTTTGAATGAGAAGTGCTGTTTTCCAAAATGTTTTGCTATTTTGCTTAATGTCAAGTTTGTATTGTTTGGACCCAGTGATTATACATTTTAAGACTTGCAGTTGGAATAACTTTTTGTGGATAAGTATACTTTTTATTTTTTATATCATATATCGTATATACACATGTAAAACACGTTTACCTATGAATATTTACCAATTGGGCTACCCCTAACGTGTACATGTATATGTTTTTGATAATAAAATCAAATTATTTGCCATGTATTTCTAAAAGATAATTTTTCGTCCTAATCATTCATATTATGTACTTTCTTGCTAGTACTTAAGTGCGTGTGATTTGTACTTAAATACCAGAACTAAATTATTTGTGATTTGTGCTTAATTACATGTGATTTGTACTTCATTCCATTGATAGCTGATTTACCATTGAATTTCAGGGTAAAGCACCACAGATGAATTGAGGGTTTGGGCTCTTTTGTGTTTCCATGTATTTTCTAGTGGAAAGTGCTGTTTTAGAAAATGTGTTTGTAATTGAGCATAGTGCGATGTTTTGTGCTTAGTGAAATGTGCATGGTGTTCATACTCAGTGAAATTTGCAAAATAATTGTGCTCAGTGAATTATGCATAGTGTATAATATGCTCCGTGAAAGGAGCAAGTGTTTGTGATAAGTGTGTTATATATCTGTGATTAGAAAATAGGAATTATGGAATATACATTGGAATTTTAGGATTAATTTTATGAAGTAGGTGGAATTTCTTGTACACAATGCACTTAATTTTCACAATGATAGGTCCATTCACAAATTTAACTTCACATGCACTATTTTTTTAGGATTAGGAAGAAATCATTTTCTTAATTTTTTGAAAATAGAACAAATTATTACTTTTCGTAAATACATAGTGGTTCTATAAGTTAGGACATTTTCTGATCAAATTATTATTAAGAAACATACATGCGCGACGATGTGTTTCATTTGATTGTTATAGTATTCATCAAATTATAAGGATAGTTATAATCCAAATTATTTTCCAGAATAGACAAACGTGCGCGTCGGGTTTCAATTAAGTACTGTACCAATAAAATGAATTAGTTATCTTTGGTGTTAATGAACATAACCACGTCCCCGGAATAAAAAAAGAGATATGTGAAAGTTTGTCTCTAAACAATTTTAACAGAATTAAGTAAATTCATAATTTTCAATTTATTTCCATAGAATAAAGCCATGTTAAATGATGTCTGGAATCAAATAATGTCCATGAAATAAAACAATATGTTACCTTTGACCAAAACACAAATTGTAAAGATGCTAACAAATGATTTTAAATGTGTAATTGAGTACCTTAAAAGCACTTAAGACCTGCAACAGGTAAACTTCTTAATTTCATGAAACTTTAAACATATTTAAACAAAGTTATTGACAACTTAGGTCGGTTTAGATCAATCAAACGCATACAATAAAATTAAGATGGTTGAAATGTACCAGGTCCAACATTCAAAACTCAATTTTAACAAATTATCAGACATAAACTTCAAAATGTTTGGTGTTTGATGATATGTATAATATTATGTAATTAAAGATAGCTAACAACATTGATTTATTGATTTTGACTAAAATCTTTTATTTCAAAAAATAAAAATAAAACAGAGGCATTTAAGTCTTAAGTGCCCAGTCACGTTCAATACCCTATATTCATACTTTATTTCAATACTATATGAGTGCAATAAAACTGAAATGCGCAAGTTTTACTTTAAGTTCCGTTCAAATTTTAATGTATATGGTCATTTTTTGCATTAGATAATATGCGAAATGTAAAACTAAAATGCACACGAGTTGCATACATAGTGTTCCGTTAAAATGACTTAATTAATATTCATGCTTTTAAAATAAATGCAAAAGAAGCATGCCAATCTCAATAAATTGAAATACACGCTTGTTTACTTTAATTTCTGTTCAAACAAGATATTAATATTCATAATTAATTATCAAACACAAATGGAATACACGCGGGTTTCTTACACAATTGAAATACAAGTCAATTATTTTAGGAAGAGTGTTTATTCCAAAATTAAGAATGCATTTCTATGATATCGTTTATGTACAAAAAATGCACGAGGCGCGCGACTTGTATTTTTTATTTCCTAAATGTATAATATTATTTGAATCTAATAAGTTCATATTCTGCGTGAAACAAACGTAGCGCATACGTTGTGTACACATTATTCTAATTTCGTATGTAAATGAATAAACGAAACCCAACACATTAATATTTTGGCCGTGTGCTAGGTCAGTTTCATTATTCGCTACATGCATAATACTCATTTGAATCTATTAATTAGTATTCTGCGTCAAATATAAATATCACACGTTAATTACTCATAAACTCATTAATTAGCTCATTTGATCAATATACTGTCTTTGGAACAGGTACATAAGAGCCGCAAAATAATTACCACACATTTTATAATATATACAAATGTATTGTCATTTTGATATTTTGTTCATAAGAACAATATACATAATGGAATACATCAGATTCATGGTGATATTCACTAAAAAAGTATTGCGTTAATTTCTTAATTCCACATATATATGAAATTTTCAACCGAATCATGTAAACTAAGGAATACGCATGTCGTTCGATACGCAGTCTATTGATGAGCTACGTTTAGTTCAAAATTAGAATAATTTTAAATGCTATATACTTTGCATAAAATATGCGTAGCGCTATAGTAGTTTATAAGATATTCTGATCACATCAGCTCATAATATTGTTCCCATTCATGTTTTCAACACAGTGGTAAACATTTCTGAAGCCAAATCTTTTTTAATGAATTATTGTGCACGGTATATATTATATCAATTGAAAATTCTAAAATATGAGTGACGGCTAGTTGTCTAAATATTTTTCTCGTTAATTAGTTAAAAATCTTGGGTATGAAAAACGGACTCAATATCCGCGAATTGGATACCAAGCATTTTCGTCATAGATAATGACCATTTTGATAGTTTTTCAAGAAAACAAAATGTACATTATTCAATACACAGTGTCGGCTATGTTAACTGGTTGTAAAAGACGGTAATTTCTTTATTTTAGATTTGTTTTAAATCAAAGTTTGCCTTTTAAAAAAGTCATAGTTTTCCGTGAAATATGCAAAACAATCCCGCGACATAAATTCTGTTCAATTCTTAGTCAATACACAAAGATTCTGTGATATCAACATTTTGCGTAAGGCCTTAATATCTTTATTCCGTTATGTTGAAACCAAATTTTGTTTTAAAAAATACATAGCAATTTATCCGTGAAATACGCCAAGAACCGCGCGAACATGAATTCATTTGTTCTTCGATATTTTACCTTTCATGCAACCGAATCAATTCAAATAAACTAATGCACACGATATATATCGTATATAGGTTAATTTCATCATTTAAGATGTCTAGATAATCAGTAAAAGAGGCTATAAAAGTATGTAAAGAACGCTTGTTGTTTACAAATCATTCTCCGGACCTAGGATACCCAGTACTTTTGTCATAGATATTGACCATTTGGATAGTTTTTCAAGAAAACGAATGCACACCATTCAATACACAGTTTCCGTTATATAAACCTGTCGCGTAAGACGTTAATTTCTTCATTTTGGACCTGTTAGACATTAATTTAAAAAAAAAGAAATTGTGATTTCTCCGTGACATATATTCATTTTGGTCTTCCATGTATACAGTTTGACGTGTTATTTTCGAACAAATCATGTAATAAGTAGCTACACATATCGTTCAATACACTTTCTTAGGTTTTGATCATCTTGATATTTTGTACATACAACCAATACACATAATGGAATGCATACAGATTCACGGTGATATTCACTATCATAGTATTATGTTATTTTTTCATTCCGACATACATGTATATATGAATGTATCAACCAAATCATCAAGAAAATGTCCTTTGAAAAGTGAAACAAAACCCGTGAACTGATCAGCATGCATGTACGAGTGTGTTATTCATCCCCATAATATAATTCATTAATTAAGGCGTGTGTTGAAACTATTCGCATTGAAATAATATAAACAAATCCCGATACCGTACTAAAATTGATTTCCAATCTAAGTATTGACCATTTTGGACGATTTTAATGCAAAATAATTACTTCAAATCATTTTGAAAATGTCAAATGCGAAATGCGCGTTTGATAAATATTCAATTCTTACTCTAGCCAATACACAACAACTAATACACATAGAGGGCGCATTATTGATATGTTTTGTTAGACATTAATTTCTTCATTTCCAGTTATAGGAAATCAAATCTTACTAAAAATTTATTCCTGAAATATGCTAACAGTCCCGCTTCCACGTGTTGTATACCTAATGTTCCGGTCAAATAAGTTAATAAATATTCTAAATTAATAGTCAAAAACAATCTTACAAATTGAAATACGCGCTGGTTTATTTACATTAAGTTCCGTTTAAATATTAATAGATCTGGTCATTTCTTGCATAAAAGCATATGAGTCAAAATAAAATCCAATTGCGTACAGGTTCTGTATTTGATGTTCCGTTCAAATCACTTATTTATTATTCGTAATTAATAATTAAACACAAATGAAATACACACGGGGTTGTGTACCTTATCAAGTTCCGTTAAAAAATAAACTGAAATGCGCGCGCGTTGTTTACATAATGATCCATTCAAAAAATGTATTATTAATTAATACGCATAATTAATAATCAAACATAAATGAATCAAATAAAATGAAATGCGCACGGGTTATCAACATAATGGTCCGTTCAAATGAGTTGATCAATATTCATAGTTAATTAACAAAGAACAAAACGAAATACACGCGGAATCGTTATATTAATTACGCCAATCTTATATTACTGAAATAAACGCGGGTATGTTTACTTTTAAATTATTAAGATCCGTTCAAATATTTATACATCTGGTCATTTTTGCACAAAATCATATGAGCCAGGTATAACATAACAATTGAAAAAAATCTAAAAATTTGTGCAACGGCTTCTAGTTTAAAAAGTTTATTCATCATTTAGTCAAAACTTTTGAGTATGAAAGAAAAACGGGCACAATATCCGCGAATTGGATATATACCAAGCATTTTCGTCATAGATAATTATCATTTTGATAGGTTTTTTTTCCAGAAAACAAATGCACACTATGCAATACGCAGTGTCCGCTATATCAACTTGTTTGGAAGACGTTGATTTCTTCCTTTTAGATCTGTTAGACATCAAAGTTTGCGTTAAAAAATAAATTGTGATTTCTCCGTGATATAAAATCATGTTTTACTATGATGTATACAACGTGGCGTGATATTTTCGACCAAAGAATGCAATTTCATTATTCGCTACTTGAACAATAATCACTTGAATCTAATTAATTCATAATTTTCGTAAAGGAACGTAATGCGTACGTTGTTTACACATTATTCTCATTTCGTATGAAAAATAAATACTCGATGTTCAACGCATTGAAACTTTGGCCGTGTGTTAGGTCATTTCAATATATATGAATATTAATGATATGAAGATAAAATCAAGCAATTAAAATAATGACCGCCGTGAAATACATCAGCAAACCCATATCATAACCATAATTAATTTTGATCTTAGATATTTACAATTGTGCAGATTCTGTTCACCCAAAGCAGGTAAAAAACATACCAGTCCACATTTCGGTCGATACATAGACTACTGGTGAATATACATGTAGTTTTTTTTTTCAAAAATTTAGAAATGCATTTCTATGATATCTTGTATGTATAAAAATGCACGAGACCTACGACTGGCATTTATTATTTCGTACATATATAATATTATTTGAATCTAATAAGTTCATATTTTGCGTGAAACAAATGTAGCGCATACGTGGCTTACACATTATTCTAATTTGGTATGAAAATGAATAAACGAAACCCAACACATTATAAAAAATGAATAAACGAAACCCAACACATTATAACTTTGGCCGTGTGCGAGGTCAGTTTCATTATTCGATACATGCATAACACTCATTTGAATCTATAGATTGATATTTTGCCTCAAATATATTATCACACTTTAATTACTCATAAACTGATTAATTAGCGCGTTTGGGCAATATACTGTCTTTGGAACAGGTACATAAGATCCGCAAAATACACACTATGCAATACACAGTGTCGGTTATGTTAATTTGTCTTAAAATACGTTAATTTCTTTATTTTAGCTCTGTTAAAATACAATTTAGCGTTTATAAAGAAGTCATATTTTACGCGTGAAATACGACAACAATCCCGCGACATAAATTCATTTTGTTCATGGAAATCTTTAACATTGATGCATTCAAATCAATTGAAATGAATCATTGCGCACGATATATATCAAAAATAGGTTAATTCCAGCACTTAAGATTTATAGATAAATATATAATAAAGGAGTAAAAGAAACTCGCAGTATAAACACACGCATTTTACAAATTGGTATTGTAACCCATGCTATTTATAGCATTAAAGTCTCTATAATCAAATGATAGAAATTGTATTTTTGCTTGAAATCATTTTCAAAACACTAAATGCAATAGCCGCGATTGTGAAAGTTAAATACTTATTCAAATCAATACCGAATTTTGTAAACAAACTATATACTGGCTTAGTCAACATTTATGAGACGTACGAGCAATCCGTTCATGATTTTGCTATTTCATTTATTGCCCTTACGTCTCGGAAGATAGATATCGGCAAGCGCAAAAAATGTCTCGATATCATCTGTAGTGTACAATTAAGTTGGACTAAAACTGTCTATGGAACAGGTACATAAGAACCACAAATTAATACCATTCATTTTCATTATATTATATAATTATGTTGATCATTCTGATATTTTTTATGCAACCATTACACATAATGGAACAAAACATACTCTATGTGACATTCACTGACATAATGTTGCGTTAATTTCTTCATTCCGACATATATATGAATTTTCAACCAAATCATGTAAACAAAGGTATACACATATCGTTCGATACGTAGTCTATTGATTAACAAAGTTTACTTCAAAATTAGAAAAAAATTAAATGCTTTACTACATTGTACTTTGCATACAACATGCCGCCGTAGCGCTTGTTGTTAACAAGACATTTTCATCATATCAGCTCATAATATTGTTCACATTCGTGTTTTCAACACAGCTATTAACATTTCTGCAGCCGAATCTTTTCAACTGAAATATTGTTCACGGTGTATATTAATTGAAAATTCCAAAATATCGGTGACAACGTGTTGATCACATATTTGTTCTTATCATAAATAATATGTATAATTATATTCATTGATTACAATACTCTACATGAATGAATGTCATTTATTGTTGTCTGGTATAGTGGAAGTTTTAGACGTTTATAAATAGGTAACCATTATATCACTGAACATTACGCGTGGAGTATTACGCATGGATGATGTTGAGAAAATCATATGTAACTAACATACAGTCATGATAAGGTTGTGTTCAAGATTCATTCCCATCTTATGAAATCATTAATTTGGACTTTTAGTCTCATTTTCATTATTTAAAGAAATTTGAACAACCTCCGCGCATCCTCCTAAAAGTTTCCGACCATCGACATAAATGAAATATATATGGTCCAGGGCTAGCGTCCGCTACCCCCCCCCCCCCCTCCGCTACTCACTTTCATAAATATCACCCCCTCCCCTAACCTGAAATCCTGGACCTGCAACTGATGAATGCATGTAACAAGTTCTTAGAATAGGCAGAGATTTCTTATATGTTTCTGATATAATCTGCTATACATTCTTACCCTTCTGTTTGGGTTTTGTTCTTTTTTAAGCATTGTGAAGAAATACTATCTAAGGTATTGTGTCATTAAAGTGTAATAAATGAGTTAACGCAATATGATGTGTATATATGTATGGTGTCCTTATACAAAATCTAACATTCATAAGGTAGAAATGGTCCAGCGTAGAGCGGCACGATGGGTCAAATCAAATTACTCCCCATATTCTAGTGTAACTGCCATGATAGAAGATATTGGTTGGCGCTCTCTCGAAAACCGTATATATGATTCAAGACTTATCATGTTCTATAAGATATACCATAACTTAGTAGCAATCAACCTACCACCCTATATCCAAAAACCAACTAGACTCTCAAGACATATGCACCCACTAAGCTTCCGACTAGTCCAAGTATCATTTGATTATCAGAAATACTCATTCTTCCCACACTCGTTACTGTTATGGAACAACCTCCCTAGCAATATTGTTGCCTTGCCTACGCTGGACCAGTTCAAACCAGGCATAGTATCAGCCAAGTACTAGACCCAGCACCCTGTTTTTATTTTTTAAATCACCCCACACTTAGTTTTTATCCAATTAAATGAATATAAGAATAGTTATATAATGATTGTACATAAAGACTTCATGTATGTGTGATGATGTGACTGATACATAATTCTTTCATTCTATATACTTTATGTTTCCTTCTTGCACCCTGCACCTCACCAGTTACTAACCAAACCTAACAATGACTGAGTCTTTTATCTCCAGTCTCACTATTTTCTGATGCTTACTATAGCTCAGATTTTATTTTATTTTAATCTCACTCTCCCTAACAAACCGGTGCGTACCCCCTGTCTAGTACACTCGCAAGAGAGGTTGGCAGTAACAAGAGATAGATTGACATTGCATGTATTCACTGTTTAAATTCTGTTTTGTATTATTTCACAGAATAAGATCCGTATATTTTTCTTGATACACATCATGTATATATAATTTCTTTTTCTCATTTTATTTCCAGTACAGATTAAAACATATATTTCCAATATCCCTTCAAGTATATACTAGCTAGACTTTTCAGCTGCTTTCATACGGGAAAGCCTTAAATATGCATATATCTTGGTATTTCAGGTATTCACATAGTTACATGTCATACAGATTTATTTCGAATCATAACAGAGTAAAGAAATGTATTAGTGTACGTGTATAGTACATACTCTTAAAATATGTGTACATTATGTGTTCACTATCTGGCTTGTTGGATTTGAAACCCAAACAGGATCAATGTTTTAAGCCTATTTCTTTTGGATTCTTGTTTAAGTTCATTGATTTTTATCAGCAGATCATATCTTTATTTATTTTCTAATTCGCTTTGCTAAACCGAAAATAAAAATTATTTACCGACAACTAAAGTTATCCGACTTATGGAAATAAAGAACAACAAACTAAAAAGTTGGTTCTTTGGTTATTGGTATTGCATAGCTTGTACATGTCATTACAACTTAACAACTCAAAATTCAAATTTTCCGTTCAAGATCTTCACCGTCAAGTTCTATCAAGTTCAAGATACATCTAAATCGATTGTATTTTTTGTTCGAAAGCTTCGAGGTCTGGAACATCAGGTATTATCTGTCAAAAACAAATTAGGTACAGGACATACTCATTATGTAAAGTTTAGTAATATAAACTCTAGTTTACTTATGTATCATGAATAATGTGAAGGAAGGGGTGGTGGGAAAACGTAGCTATAAAACGACATGCAAACCTTGGATGAACTTTACACAATCTATCCACCCTGTTATACACCTAAGAAGCACGGAACGCACGTGCAAATAAACGCTTGGACGAACTTTAATACCCAATAAATATATTTAGACAAGTACTAATAGTACATAGTCACAATGCATACACACATGCAATTATAATAATATTCAAGAGAAACAAAAGGAAAAAGAAAATGTCAATCTGTCATACAGTATTGCTTATAATAAAACAACATAATCAGTATACTATAACTTGAAGTTTATAACATGCTATGGACAAATACAATGATGTATAACTTGTAGGATTAATGAATGCTAATAGATATCTTAAGTGATACAGCTTTTAAACTAACATGTTGAACAATTTCACGACGTTTAAATGCTTGAAAAGTAAAATTGCTTAAATTTAATAATGTCTATCTATTTGTTGGGCTTAGTAATTCAATAAACTTATACATGCTTGTTTTTTTCAAAGAATGATTTCAGAATATATTTAACTTTAAGGTCAGAATGTGTTTTATGTGATGATAACCGTAAATGATATCCGTCTACTACGTCTGATCAGGACCTTTCAACCACAAAAATGATAAATTATTTCGTGACTCAATGGATGGTTTATTTCGACGTGTCGAAAGTTTCAATAAACAATTTATATGAAGATACACGTAATATAGTAAGTTGGTTATGTATTCTATAAGAACAGATTTCCATTAAGTATTCTGGTTTAACAAAGGTTGGTTTTAAATGAATGTACAGGGATTTAAGAATCTCGTTTCTCTTAATATTACCGAAGAATGTTCGAATAGCACAATCTATAACAGTTCTCTTGAGTAAAATTGATAAACGGTTTACCATCAACAGTTTGTTTTTTTGTTGTCAAATATATAAGAAAATCTAAACTAATCTAATATTGTTTTAATTACATGTATCATAGACCTAATTTTTTCTTTCATCGTGGAATTTAGATAAGGAATGTAAATACTATACATTTTTCAACAAAATGTTATCTGTTCTAATGATTTTAACCCAATATTTTTACCTTTATCTAACAAAACGATTGACATACAGAGCGTACCGACCTAATTCCCCGAAGAAAGTCGCGTTGCTTGTTGATTGTTTTACTCCTAATATTGTCTTGCAAAATTGAAAATGCATGCGTTCTAGTTCAGTAGATTTCCCCATTCCCCATATGGGACAGCCGTAATTCAATATCGAGCCAACGAATGCATCAAAAAGTTGTAATGCAATATAAGGACGTATATTGTATTATTTGATATTGTTTAACAAGACGTACATTGCCCTTAAGGCTTTGCCTATAGACTTTTGATAATTAGTGCGAAATTCCCTCTATAATTCAAAGTTACACCAAGGTAATTTAAATTATCAACATTTTCTGACGATTCGTTGTTATGAAAACTTCATTATTGTTTATGAGATCTCTCCTACCAAAAACAACGTTAGTTTTCGCAGTATTGACTTCTAACCCCCAATTTAATACAATAAGTATAGAGAGAATTGAGGCTAAGGTCATCAAATGAATCACCGCATGAAACCATGTCCTCAGCGAACAAGAACATAATAATACATATTTCGTTCATCCATCCATCCATTCATGGATCCACCCATCTAGCTACTAGGGGTATTCCTATGATTCGGAAGTGTCCTTCGATGGTAATAGGGGTGTTCTGGTAAAACGTGGGATCGTTAATAAACTGTTCATGCTTTTAACACAACTTATGTTGAGGGATTCTGTAATACTAGTAATCATCGTTTATTTCAAAACAAACGAATTGCAGTTACCTATAATTTTAAGGTCAGATAGCTTAATTGGATAAAGCACTCCAGGCCAGTAATTGGCTATGGGAAGATTCGGGTTCGAATCCCGATCTGACTTTCATGGGTAACCGTTAACAGTTTCAAAATTGGGAACTTATTTTGTGTAGCAAATTGTTGGGCTTACAAGGGACAATTGTAAATAGGCTTACTTCAAATTCAAGTTGAAAAATGCTGATTAAAAATTCTAACTTTAATAACTTATAATCCCTTTTTTCTTATTTTGACAAATGGATAAACCACCGTTCTAGGCAGTAGTAACCGCCTCCGTGGTCGAGTGGTTAAGGTCGCTGACTTCAAATCATCGTAACCTCTCACTGATATATAGAGGGTCGTGGGATCGAGCCCAGCTACCAACCATATCTCTTTATGTGAAAAAGTAGGCAGTTGCTTACGGAGGATGGGGCTGTAAGTACTTGAACACCTAACTGTCATTCCTGTTTTTTTTTTCAAACTTTATTTTGTTATTATAAAATATATCATAAACATAATACTAAACAGTGTTTCAGAGTGAAAAAAGAATTCCTGGGTAGTAGATGGTCTGCTTTGGGATCACACGTTGGTAGCCTGTGGTGGAAATTAGACATTTCATCATAAATTATAATTCTTAGCAAATAAAGTTCAAGTTAATAAAAGAGAAAAAGTTAAGCAGTTTTTGGTACAAATAATCAATAGGCATCAGAAATATGATTTCATCAAAAAAGTTCCAGTTATACAGGAGAAGATCACTCTTAGATGTTCACTTCTTAATGTACAGGGTTTAATTACTAAGTTAAACAATAAATTAGTTAGTTCAGAGTTACAATCAGTTTTTAATGATAGTGATATAGTTTTGTTTACGGAAACATGGTCACAAGAATTTATTGACTATAGTGTTGAAGGTTTTACATGTTATCCACTTCATAGATCGTGTCATGTTAACAGCAAAAGGAGTTCCGGTGGAATCATGATATACGTTAGAAACAACTTTGTGACAGATGATATTTTATTCTTTAAGGATGCTGACGATCTTTTGTGGTTAAAATTGCACGGAAATAATATGGGTTTTGTAAATGACTTATATATTGGCTTATGCTATGTTGTACCTGAGGGAAGTTCCCGATATAATGTAGGGGATACACATATTTTTGATAGGTTAATTAATTCCATTGCTAAAATTCATAATTTAACCAATAGTGAATGTAATATCATTTTATGCGGTGATTTTAATAGTCGAACGTCAACTATTTTAGATAGTGTACCGCATGATATCATGCATGAGCAATTATTTGATATAGATGATTATGTATCAGATGTCCCGAAACATCGCTTTTCACAAGATAATACTATTAACAGTAACGGTCACTTATTGATTGATATGTGTAGACAGACTGGTTTGAGAATTCTAAACGGTAGAGTGGGAGATGACTATGGTATTGGTAAATGCACGTTCGTTAATAATAGAGGCACAAGTCTTATAGATTATGTTTTAGCCTCAGAACATATTTTTGATTTTATCAAGACTTTTAAAATTGAAGATCCTAATATTTTATCGGATCATTGTATTTTGCATTTTGAGATTGAAAACATGGTAAGGGTCCATCATAAAACAAATGAAGACAGTGATATGCACGACACTATAGATTTTAAGTATATATGGAATAGCGAAAAACAGGATCATTTTGTTTCAGAAATAAGCAATGTTAATACAAAAAACAAATTATTAGATATTATAACTTGTATTGAAAACACTGATATTGTAAACCAGGATGATATTAATATGTTTGTAGATAAGTTTGTAAACGTTATAAATGATGCGGCAGCACCTTTATTTAGACGGGATATTAAAAATAGAACAAAATTTAATACTGTTAAAAACGAATTAAATGATAAACAATGGTATAACGAAGACTGTAAAGTAAAGAGAGGTGATTTTTATGATGCACTTAATGAATATAGAATTGACAAATCTGACTATTGTAGGAAAAAACTCACAGAAACTAGGAAAACATACAAAAATACTTTAAAACAATGCAAACTAGAACATGATCGGAGCAACACTAAACGACTGGAAATGTGCAGACACAAAAACGCAAAAATTTATTGGAACATGTTAAAAAATTCAACTGGCATGAAAACAAATAAGAACAATATCAAAATATCATCTTTTCAAGAGTATTTCAAATGCATAAATAATCCATCGGATCAGTTTTTTACACCAGACGAAGATATTTTATATTTTAATGAACGCATTGTTCGAGATGAATTTCAAGTTATGTTCAATGAATTAGACGATCAAATAAGTATAAATGAGATAATGTATGCTATCAATCAATTAAAAACAGGTCGCAGTGCTGGACCTGATTGTATGCTGAATGAGTTTTTTATTCATGGAAAAAATTATTTGGTAAATTGTTTATATGCTATTTTTAATAAGGTTTTTAACTCTGGTATTTTCCCAGATAATTGGTCGGAAGGGTTCTTCGTTCCTCTTCATAAAAAGGGCAATATTAACAATACAAATAATTACAGAGGCATCACCTTATTAAGTATTGTTGGAAAACTGTTTACAAGGATTTTAAGTAACAGATTAGATAATTGGACCGAGAATTATTTTATTTATATTGAGGCGCAAGCTGGGTTCAGAAAACATATGGGCACTATTGATAATATTTATGTTCTACATGGTCTTATTTCTCATATGTTAAATAATAATAAAAAATTGTATTGTGGTTTCATTGATTTTAGTAAAGCTTTTGACTATATTGTTCGTCCAAACCTATGGCAAAAACTTATTAGATTGGGTATACGGGGCAAGATATTAACCGTAATTAAAAGCATGTATGAGTCCATCAAATCAAGAGTTAAAATTAATAATAATCTTAGTGAAAACTTCGAATGCTTGCTAGGAGTACGGCAAGGTGAATGTCTTTCTCCGTTGTTATTTTCTTTATATCTAAATGACTTGGAAGAAACTCTTATATTAAATGGCTATGAAGGTATAGATACGATGATGACTAAAATGTTTTTACTTTTATACGCTGACGATATTGTTTTGTTTTCAGAAACACAATCGGGTCTTCAAAACGGTTTCGATATATTATTAGATTATTGTACGAAATGGAAAATGATTGTAAATACTGAAAAGTCCAAAGTAATGATATTTCGGAAAGCTGGTAGACTGTCTAATAATGTATCTTTTGTTTATAATGGACAAAACATTGAAATTGTAAACTCATTCTCTTATTTGGGTATTGTTTTTACAGTAGCAGGATCTTTTTATCAGACACAAATAACATTAGCTGGTCAATCAAGGAAAGCGATTTTCAAATTAAATAAATATTTGTATAATTTCTCAAATATTGGGATAAAACATAGACTTGAATTATTTGATAAATTAGTATTACCCATTCTAAACTATTCATGTGAAGTCTGGGGTTTTCATACTGCTACTAACATAGAACGAATACATACTCAATTCTGTAAAAATATTTTGGGAGTGAAGCGAGTTACACAGAATAATTTTGTCTACGGTGAGTTAGGAAGACACCCTCTGATAAATGGGAGATATTTAAGAATTATTAAATATTGGTTCAAAATTATGGAATCAAAAGAAAACAAATATATTAGGATTGTATACAATATTTCTAAAAGTGACTGTGATCGTATGCCGCATGTTAAAAACTGGACCAGTTTGTTACGGGATTTATTATCATCTTTAGGTTTTTACGAGGTTTGGTTTTTTCAAGGCGTGGGGAATAAAAAGATATTTTTTAATTTATTTAAACAAAGATTAAATAAAAACTATCAACAAGTCCTACATGGCGACCTGTGTAATTCATCTAGGGCAATATTGTACAGAGAATTATTAATAACTTTTGATTTTAAAAAGTATTTAGTCATTATAACAAACCAAAACCACAGAGTTGCATTAAGTAAATTAAGAATGTCGTCTCATCATCTTTTGGTAGAGACTGGCAGATGGCATAAACCCGCAAAAATTCCATTTGATGAAAGAAAATGTCGATTTTGTAACAAACTAGATGATGAATATCATTTTATTATGGAATGCACTGTTTTAAACAATTTAAGGAAACAATATATTGACTCATACTTTTGGAAAAGACCGTGCATGCAAAAATTTTTAGAATTAATATGTTGTGAAAATGAAAATATCTTAAAAAAATTAGCGTGTTATACATATAAAGGCTTTATATTAAAAAATAATTGATACAGATTACTTTTGTTTTAGCATTTTTTCTATTCTTTTACGTAAATATAATATATACTGACTATTTGTTGTCGATAATTTGTCTATGTTTAATAACAATGCAGTATCGTTTTAACTACATGTATTCATCTATATATAGTTCAGGGAATTCATTTCAAATCTATAATAACCAACTTGTATAATAACACTTACTATGCAAATGTAAACATATACTAGTATTATCCTTTCATTGTGATGTTGATTATGATGTCGCAAAATTATCATTACCCTTCATTTTTGTATGATTCATACAGTTTTTCATATGCTTATTGTATTTTATGATATGCTTTGTCAAATTTTGGAGATGTTATCGAATATCAGTTTTTACATTATGTTATAATGTATCTTCTCCGTTACATTTCTTTTATTAATATGTTCTGTATATATCTGTAAATATGTTGTCCTCATGGGCCGCAAGGCTTAATGGACTTGAATTTCAAAATAAACCATATATAAAGTGTGCAATAAATTCCATTAATAAATACATTGATAGTGTATTTTATGCGATCAACTTTATGACTGTTAACAAATTTTGATTGGTATATTATTAATTTTCTTTGCCTTTTTTTAGCTGATCTAGACGGACAGAGACGTTGTGAATGACTCATGTTTCGGGAGCTTTCAGCGCTTTGATTTTAGTCATTCAAATGTGTCTCCCTTGTAGAGATCGGCAAGCGTTCAGACATACGGGAAGCTCTTTGCATGTTGATGTCTAGTTTTCTCCTGTTTATGAACTACCACCTCGTAAGTGTTGATTCTTGTTGATAAATTGAGATTTGTTTAACTAGGAAATGTAATTCTTGACTAGTTTTATTTGTGCTGTATCTAAGGGCTACTAAGTTAAGTGAATGTCATGTGTTTTCGCGATTTTGCGATCTTTTGTGTCCTTTTATCAGGCTTCAACCAAGGTTAATCTAATTCATAATTTCATATTACCTATGACGTAAGCGTTATACACCTATTTTAGGATAAAACAAATAATAAATTTCTGTGTGTTCTGAGTACCCAGTGGTGATGTGTACACATACATTCTGAATGCTAATTGTGTTTTGGACAAGTTGGTTTTGAAAATTGCAGATATTTGTTCAGAAGAAGTCTTAGACCTCATTAAGAAATAATCTGATGGTTTGACTTATAAATGAATGTATATATATGTACATTTCTGGTCAAGATTCTACAGTTCAGGAGATATCTGAGGTATATATAGACAATAGTGAGTTACCTGTCTACTGGTGTAAATCAAATACAAGTGCATTTATTGAATATCCGTATTATACCTTCATGCATAGCTTACCTGTGTCGATATATCTGTCATCAGTAGAAACAGACATATAACATGTCCTTTGAGGGTTAGTATGCTAGGTTGTCGTGCAGTCTGCTACAAACGCTGCAATTGGTCTTTAATATTGGCATGATACTGGAATATTTTTGAAATTACAGTTTTGGATACGAAGTAATGTGAGTTGATACATTCAGATCTGATTTGTTGCACTACAATGCGACTCATTCACGATTTGACAACTTCATGTGTTGTCGTGATCTGTTACGGTTTGGCTTCTGGTTCTTATACGGTAAAGGATTGGTTTATAGTCTGAAATTTATATACATATTCAACCAACTTTCACAAGTTACCCCCGATCACTGGGTTATAGGTCGTCCGTTAACACTCGGGGCCGTAGGCAGCCACGGAACATTGACTTATTTCCGTCACAGGTACCCATTTAAACACCAGGGTGGAGAGGTGCAAATGTATAAATGTTTTGCTCAGAAAAATTCTGATAGTCTGGGAGGGATTTGAACCTTACTATCCCAAAGCAAGCGTCCTACCTCTGGACCACCACTTCCATACGTTTCCATAAGATTGTTTTGACAGAGTCCATGATTTGACCTTGATCTGCAGTGATTTTTTTACTAACTCACTTGATCGAGTCCTTGGACTCGCAGGACTAAAATAAATATTTCATATCCAACCAAGGACGATTCAGGTTTTTTCCCCTTTATAACAGAGGCCAAAATTCCCAATTGCAAAAAGGCTGTTTTTCCCATTTTTAGGCAAGAATTCCCAAAAATACAATGCTATTCTAACCCAGTAGTCTAACCTTCTAAAAAATTGGCCAAATATCGCGCTTGAATTTCCCAAAATGAAAGGCTAAGGCTCCTTCCCAATTTTTGGAAAAAAAGGCCTGCGATTACACAATCTGACTAAAGTATTTGATCTTCCTTACGGCTAGATCTGATGACGGCCTATACCAGTTTCTATTTTCAAAAATTGGAATTTCCATTATCACTATTTATATCTATTTATAATTGAGCCAATCGTATAACTTGTTTCATCGGTACTTTGGCCGAATGAACTTTCTACCTGACGATGTTATTTAAATGTTAATAACGTTAAATTACGTATAACATATTTGTCTACAACCACTTTTTGATTTTTTTAGTAATCCTGATCGATTCGGCCATAGTAGTATAGAAAATTTAATAAACACGCATTTCACATGGGCGCTATCATTACATATAGTTGTGTAAGAATAGGTGTTCGTGATAACTACACGTCAAATATTGTTTTTTACTGTGGTTAAAAATAGAATCAGATTACTTTCAGAATTATGAAATTAAGGCGCTGATTGGCTAGTAGAAAAGGTCACCTCAAGTGACCTTCTGTAGGTCGTCTTCAGATCCTCATAGCGTAGCGGGTTTGAGGATATGATTTTAATCAGATTGGCGATTACAGTATGGTGATTTGTCTGCAAATCGCGTTCTCCAACAATTGTAATTCCAAATAAACACATTTTGGGGATTTTCTTGGTGATGATGTCACATAGCTCTGTGATTCATGATGTTGTTATCAGAAAAATATCTTTTATCGCGAAGAGGTCTTGTTTTATATCTGCTGGGTACAGGGGGAGAATCATGTATTTATTTATAGTAATTATTTAGACTGAGTCGCTTTATTCATTTTACCTATATAGCTAGGTGCTCTAATCAATAACACCAGTCCACTCTTTACATGTTATATTATATTGCTATGTGGAAATTTAGAGCCTTCGATAATAAACAAAAACTGGACAGATTTAAGATTGACTGGTCACTCAGTAATTAAATGCGTCCCAGAAATTAAATGCGTCTCATGGACACATAAAATGAAAACATATGTCCATGACCATATTTTTGTGTCCTGGACGCAGGATGCAGAGGTAAAAAAATCACTGTGATCTGACGCGATTATCACAATTGGGATTCCCAAATTGGTACGTGTAGATACGTTCCAGTACATTCATCACAAAGTGATGCACTCCATAGCGATATGATACGATTGTCTATCAGTGTATAATCTGGATCAGAATCGTTGATGATCAGGATTTAAGCTACGACTGGACCCAGTCGGGTATATATACATCCTGACTGAGTATGGACATCACTGTTTCTACAATTTTTAAAGTTCACTACAACAGTTAATAATAACAAAGTTCTGTCCCGATCACCACAATTTGGCAACCCAATGGAATACAATCTGTCATGTTTTGTGATGATCCAATACGATCAGTCGCGTTTTGTAACAATCCAATGTGATCTAATAAACTTCTGAGCCTATTGAAGGCCTTTTTGCAGTTGAAAATTTCTTTAAAATCAGTATTCCCAAAACTCCAAACTTACACCAGTTTTTTTCTCAAATCAGCAATTGTAGTGATAATTCTTCCCAAAATCAGCAGGATAAGGCATGAAGAGAGAAAAAACACTAACAATGATCCCAATTGATAATAATTGATCTTGTTAATCGTAGACATTTTTCAAACAGTGAACCGTTAAAAAAATCTATGATAAGCACGATTATTATGATCAACCTGAGGATCTAATAAGCTCTGATAGGACCAACAAGATTGGACCTCAATTAAGAACACAACTTTAATTGTGATGCAAATCGTGATAGTGGGAACCTAGCATTATAGTCAAGAGGGGATGAAATCCTGTTGTGTCCATCTTCCAATGTCTGTCCACCTGTGCATCCGTCAACAATTGCTTTAAACAAAATCTCCTTCTTAAGCAGTTGGCCAACTTCAATGACTTTTTACAGGGATGTTCCTTACCTAAAGCTCTACTAAAGTTGTCCGAACAATTACATTTCATTAAAAACTGGTTGCCATGGCAACCAATAGGAATAACTTAAAAAAGTCTTCTTGTCTGAAACCACTGGGCCTATATATAGAGCTTATAGATGTGTGGTTTGTAGCATTGTCTAGTGGACCTCTATTAAGTTTGTCCAAATTATGGCCCTAGGGTAAAAAATTGCTCCACTCAGGGATAACTTATTTCACAAAGATTTAAATAGGAAAATTGAAAAATCATCCTGTCATTAACTGTTGTGCCTAGAGCTTAGATATTTGTTGTAAAGCTGTTCTGGTCTCGGCATATAAAAATAATAAAGTATGCTGTTTTAAACCTCAAATTTTATTTGTAAGCATTAAATTTAATTTAAATATAATTCCGAATTTGTTAACAAATCAAAATAAATGAACAAATAATCATGCTAGCAAATGAATACTTATTCATAAAACTATGTTGAGAATAATCAAATAAAGACAGTAAATTACAGAATAAAATTTATAAACTTAAGTGGAAATTGCTTACGAAAATTATTGGTACAAAATTCAACTGAGTCATTACAAATAAAACACACTGGAGTTTTATGATAATGTATATGCAGTAAAACCTTGATTATCTGAACACCGATTATCTGAATGCCCGGTATTATCCGAATGAAATCTACAGTCCCGATTACGTCTCTATATATTTCAACTACAACAAACCCCGGTTATACGAATTGGATTTTACAAATACCTGGTGTAATCTGAGTACATTATTTAGTCCCTAAAGTTACAAATGCGCGTATTTTCACACCTATTACTAGAAATTGTCAATTGATAACAATGGCCGATTGAGAATCAAATGTCGTTTGACAAACAATGTGTAACATCAATTCATACACGAAGGGTGTCAACAGTTTAATTGTTAAGTTGACCATATTGTTTGTTATGATTTTATACTAATCGCGACAAATATTTCTCAATGATCTCAGGTATAATAAGTTAATATGCGTACATACCTGGTGATCTGTATGAAATTATTTGCATTTCAGCGTCATTCAAAATTTAAAAACTGATTCGAACACAATTAAACAAAACTAACTAGAATATGATGATTTAGTGAAAAAATGTTCCAAACATAAAAACATTACGTCTTTGATTTTAGAATAATATTTGTGATGATAGCGATGTCTAGTCGATCGTTAGTAAGTGAAATGAGAATGACATAATTTTGTGTTGGATTGTGTTCTGCATAAACAATAAATATGCAGGTATTCATTTAACAAGAATTATTGTTTCATTTGTTAACTCATATACATTCATAAATCAAAGATAAACAAGAGCTCTGCGGTCGGAGACATATGCCCCCCAACAGGGCCTTGACACAGAGTTATCGCTCAAACGATTTTCACACTCCATGACACAGTGACCTTGACCTTTGACCTAGTGACCCCAATTTCAAAAGGGGTTATCTACTGTCAAAGGCCAAAGTATCAGGCCCATCGATCAATCCATTGACAAGTTATCGATGGGAAATTATTTTCACACTCCATGTCACAGTGACTTTGACCTTTGACCTAATGATCCCAGTTTCAATAGGGGGTCACCTAGTGCCCAAGGCCAATGCACCTGCAAAGTATCAGGCCCATCGGTCAATCCGTTGAAGAGTTATCGATCGGAAATGATTTTCACACTCCATGTCACAGTGACCTTGACCTTTGACCTAGTGACCCCAGTTTCATTAGGGGTCACCTAGTGTCCAAGGCCAATGCACCCGCAAAGTATCAGGCCCATTGGTCAATCCGTTGACGAGTTATCGATCGGAAACGATTTTCAGACTCCATGTCACAGTGACCTTTGACCTAGTGACCCCAATTTCAATAGGGGTTTACCTAGTGTCCAAGGCTAATGCACCTTCAAAGTATCAGACCCATCAGTCAATCTGTTGAAGAGTTATCAATCTGAAAAGATTTTCACACTCAATGTCACAGTGACCTTTGACCTAGTGACCCCAATTTCAATAGGGGTCATCTACTGTCCAAGGCCAATGTACCTGCGAAGTATCAGGCCCATCGGTCAATCTGTTGACGAGTTATAGATCGAAACTAACTGGTCTACAGACAGACAGACAGACAGACAGAACAATATTTGTTATACACTTTATTTTATTCTTATTATAACTTCATGTTTGCATACAAGAGTTAACTCCCTTGCAATATACGGTCAGTACAGAATTTATCGTTTCCAACCAGTACATCATACTGAAATAGATTATTCGAAACCATGGATTATCTGAACGATTTTTCAGGGCCCAATGACATGCGAATAATTGGGGTTTTACTGTAAAATTTTTTATAAATGGATCACCCCTCAAAGTTCAAAATATAAAGTCCTTATAATGTAACATGTGTAGAGATTAAAGAAAGGTTATGACAGTGGAACCAAAGGGGTTTGTCACGAACAAATAATCAAACTTTTTTCCCATGTAACCCATATATATATAGAAGGGAAACAACTTCGACAATTCGAATTTTCCAACGCGTGTTATAAACTTCCATGTTATTGCAATGCAGTACAAAATATTTAACTCATATATAGTGCAACGTATGGGCAACTCAACACGCTAACAGAAAATGTATACTTTTACTACCTTTAAAGATATTCTAAACTCGCTATTGAAGATTTTTCACTTGAAAAATGGTCAAATTTTACAAAACGACACACTGTCGTAAAATCGCAGCGTGTACAAATCTATAGCGAAACTGATAAATTACAGGTCAAACTTCATGGAGTGAGTCATAATTCATAACCAAACAGTATATTTATATCCTATATTGTATAATTTACTAACTGCTAATGTTTTCACATCTCGGGATGCACTTTTAATGAAGAATTTACGTTTTTGTTCAGTTTGCGGATTCTTAATTTTGCTTCCTTGATAGGTCACGTGACAATCGCCTAACTCGTGATGAAAGCTTAATTCTGATGGGATGAGCGATACTGTGTGGTATTTTTTAGGTATGGTTCCCGATTGCGTAGTGAAAAGGATAGAGTGCACAGGGTACACGTAAATTGTAAACAAATACCACAGACTATCACTCATGCAATCAGATTTAAGCTTTCATCACGAGTTAGGCGATTGTCATGTGACCCGTCATGGAAGTAAACTTCGAGTAGCCGGCTTATTGAATAAAAAAATACACAAATTCTTCGCTAAAAGAGCTTTCCGAGATGCGAAAGCATTGGCAGTTAGTATATTATAGTGTTTTATTATGAATTAAGGCCCATTCTAAGAAGTTGTGTCAGTAATTTAACATTTTCACTCTGTACATGTATACCGGTATACACGCTGCGATTTTACGACAGTGTGTCGTTTTGTAAAATTTGACCATTTTTCGAGTGAAAAATCTTCAATAGCGAGTTAGAATATCTTTAAAGGTAGTAAAAGTATACATTTTCTGTAAGCATGTTGAGTTGCCCATACGTTGCACTATATATGAGTTAAATATTTTGTAAGTTGCTTTGCAATAACATGGAAGTTTATAACACGCGTTGAAAAATTCGAATTGTCGAAGTTGTTTCCCTTCTATATATATATGGGTTACATGGAAATTTTTTTTTCTTTTTTTTTGTGACAAACCCCTTTGAGTGGTACTATATTTCAAATTTCTTGTGGACTTTACCAAGTTTGTTCAACATATGAACCTGGGGTCTAAGTTCACTCTACTCTGGGTGTAACTTGATACATGTAACCATTATGGTCTAAAAATACGTGTGAATATGTTGTATTCTAGATCACAATGCGATTGTGGCTGCGGTGATGACTTCTTGTTGTTAAGATCTTATTGTATACTCAAGTCTGATAAATCGTTGATGTTGATTGAACACAAAGTTCTATTTTCCTTCAATATTATTTATTTAGTCAGTAACAACAAATGTTTGTTCTATAGAAACACACAAAGTTCAAAATTAATATGATATAACACAAAGTAAATCGTAGTCCAAAATTATTCCAGTAAACACAAAGTAAATGTCACAAAGACGTATTCAGAAAAAGTGTCACTAAGACAAATTGTATTTCTTGTCACAAAGACAGTTTCTTAAAAATAAATATGAACTAATGTATCCTATATTTCTATAATTTTCTATATTTTAGTATATTACTATCCAAGTATTTATAAGGCCTTTCTGCAGAATGTGTGGCTAATTTCCTGACAAGCATATTTAATTATTTGAGTATTATTGATAAAAAAATACAAACTTTGACTCTTAAGACTTCCTAAAAAACTACATTTTCACAGGAACAAAGGATTGGCTGTAACATACAGGTTTACTTAATTACTTACTAAATTATTAAAAACATATAACAACAATAATGGCTTGGACACCTACGACTTGAGAGGATGTCTTAATCAACTTAAGTGCTAAAACTCGCACAAACATTTTACTAAATATTGAAATGACATATTGAGTTCAAAGTAAATAACTAATACTCAATTTCGAAGAACCATAGCACAAAAAGATTATGATGCAATATTTTAAACATCAATATAGTTAATATGTAAATTAAAATCATAATATCAAAATATAATTTATAGAATTGAAATCTACATTTTGAGACTGCAATTTTGCCATGATTATCATTTGTAATGTTTAAAATAAATTTTACTATTTATCATATAATATAACATTATTACGCAATAAAACAAAAGGTAAAAAATATGCATCATAATACATGTAATTATATAGTCTCTTATAAGATTTTTTAAAAATCTCTTGTTGGAAACCATAAGTCCTTATGCTATGATATTTGGTATGAAGAATTTAAGGTCTGTACTTCCAAGGTCAAAAGTAATTAATTAGGTTTTTGTCGAGCTCACCATAAGTGCTCACCTCATAGTCACCACAAATGCGGTTGCGTGTCTGTACGTTAGTTAGTGTGTCCGTCCGGATCCTTGTCCGGGCTGTATCTCCCTTATGCATTGACACTTTTTAAAATAACTTGGCATAATTGTTAAACAGCATAAGACAGTGTGCAAAATCCAGGTCTTTATCTCAAAGGTCAAGGTCACGCATAGAGGTCAAACATAAAAAATGAGCATTATAGACCTTGTCCATGCTGTATCTCCCTTATGCAATGACTTATTTAAAAAAGACTTGGCGTAATACAATAAGACCATGTGTCCTTGGCAACACCCAGATCCATAGGTCAAAGGTCTAGATTACACATTTGGTCAAATATACTTTCCTTGTCTGCAGGGCTGTGCCTTCTGTTTGCATTCAAGGATTTGGAAATGAATTGGTATAAAAGTTTACTTTAATGAAATGATTTGTCATGAACATCACCTATACTTGTAGTTCAAGGTCACAATCTGTCTGAACGGCGGGCTAGACATGTTGCCTTTGGGCATCTAGTTATTTGTATCCGCTCAATAACAATGTCTTATACAGATGGATTTCAGAGATACTTGGAATATATTTAACCAACATGTGACTGCGTGTCATGTGTAAGACCAAGTTAATACTGCCTCTCAAAAGTTCAAATCTTCAAGTTATAGCCAATAACATTTCTGAAAAACTTTTATAACTCAGATTTTTAACATTCTGTGTCAAAAGTGGCGTGGGGGGTGTATGTCACTACTGTGAAAATATGAAGCCCTGGCTCACTTAATAAGTTTTAATATCTGGAATATTATGCTCTCTATATTGTATTTATTCTTGCTTGCAATAAGAAGTACTCATTCATTTGATTAGTTCCTTAATTTGCTGTGGATAATGTTTAGTTTCAGATGAGGCCACAGATCACATGATTTCTTTCTTTTAGCTATAGAAAACAATCTTATTTGGTCAACAACTCTTTCAACATTTCAAAGTATGTTGTAGAGTAGTAGGAAGATGATATTGTATGGTGGTTTTGGTTTGTGAAATACTTGATTTGGTCAGTGAAAAGTCAGGCAAAATCTTTAGTCATATTTGCTTGCAACCCTGGTTCAAAATCACTAAACATTTTCTATAGAATTTGAATGAATCCTGAGAGCTATTTATGAAAGGAGTAATTATTTTTGAATGCCTGTTGAACCTGGTTAGACTTGATGTTGTTACTAGCTTTCCCCCCTCATATAATTATTATATTTTTTTATATATTAAAACTTGCTTGTATAATTACATATTTGATGGTACTTTTGGAAATGAACTAGTACTGTATACGTTGATATTTCCATGTGTCGAAAAGTTAGTGAATTTGAAATTCTGGACATTTCGCACGCGGAAATGTTAGCGAAATTCTATCTGGTAATTTGCATATTAATTAATAGCATGTCATAAAAATCACAATCTGAAGTATGTCGTTTATAGGATATCAATCGAGTACGAGGTCTATCTGCATTGGAAAGACTTGGTCACGGGATTCACATGAATACCGAGAGCGCGTAGCGCTCGAGGTGTTTTGAGAAACCTGTGATCAGGTCTTTTCTACGCAGATAGGCCGATGTACGAGGTTGGTATCTGACTTACACAATGTTTGACAGTTGCCAGTACTGGCATGTCCAAAAGCAGTACAGATGATATATTTTCTCTGGCTCTGGTCATATGCAGCGGCATTGACATGGCAACACCCGATACGATGAATAGGTATATTATAATGCTTTATAAATAATCTAAATTTGACTGTTACATTATCCTTGTCGCCTTATTTAGAAATGTGGAATTGTCTACCAATTACACCACCCTATGACGATATGGTCATTGAATGTTTGTTGAGAGCTTGCCTATTTATACTTGTTGCAACGTTACTGTCGGTTTGAAAGAAAAGGAAAAAGGTTTTAGACACAAATATGTTTTTAGATATTAAATACATGTATACATAAAACATCCATTTTCTAGTATCTTATTGGCAAAAAATAATATGTTGCAATGAGTTCTCTTCATGCCTTGCCATTCGAAATGGTGGTAGGACATAAAGTGACACCCCTGTCCCTCCTTCCGTCCATTCAAATTTTGATATCCGAGCGATAACTCAAGAAATATTTCATGGATTGTTTTCATATTAGCCCACCCGGTTATCTAAGTGGTTAGAGTGTTAGTCTATACTGATCAAGAAGTTCTGAGGTCGAACCCTGAGCGAGGCTCACACTGTCCATGACAAATTCGGCTTAAGATATTACATCCCATTTTAGATTGTCAACCACCTCTGAATTATGTGAGGTAGCTTGGTAGTAGCTTACGGATAGAATGGTATTAAGTCTAGATAAATCCAGGGAAGCTGGTTAGGATGGCTACCCGCTACGATATAACAGACATTATGTTGAAAATAGCGTTAAATCCGATGAAATAAATAATTAAGAATGGTTTCATATTCTACATGGTGGGTGATAATAAAATACAGGTAAACTTCGATTTCCGTTAAAAACCAAACTTTTCACAGGAGTTATGGCCCCATTTGACTTAGCACTTAGTGATGGTATTCGTGTCCTCTGGTCACATTTCTAGTATTAATTTGCTGTTGTTTTAACTGGAATAGTAAGTGTTCTAAAAAATTTTCTTTTATTAAAACTGATACTTATATAGTCAAATCTAACAAAGAAGGAAATGCATTGTGCTTTGGTCAGCTTTATATGTGTCGTTGCGGTATGATTCTATTACGTCATACTACTCTCGTGCTCATATGAGATGCGCGCCAAGCGTGACCATGATTATCAGTGCGCTTTTGAAAACCGTCGAGTGCAGACGTTTTTCAGATCGATCTATCTGTAGGATACTACAGTAGATAGCGTGACCGTGTATAAACTTTTTGACAAGTCGAAAAGTTAGCGTACTAAAATTACTTTGAGCAACGTTGTTGTTCAAAAATTAATTACAAACAACGAGGTTGTTTGAAGAAATACGATAATTTTGTATAAATTATCCCAGAATAATTAAATAAACATATTGTTTTTGGTGTAGAGATTATTTTTACTCCACTTCCGGAGAGGCTCTTTCCGGTAAAATTCACACGTGTGCGAGAACATAAAATATGACCGAGTCTATGCTGAAGAAAATGGTGCTTAATAACGCCAATGATAAAGAAAATATGGTTTCGTCGAAGCCTACGCATGAATCAAAAGACAAGGCATCTGTGTCTACTAATGAAACAGGCAAGAAAACGTCCGTTAAGTCGTCAGCCGCGACAAAACAGAAAGCCACCGCTTCGGCTCCCGCGTGTGATAAAGTCAAAGACGTAAATGTGGAGGTATTGAAAATTCTTAAAGAAATGAACTCTAACATAAATTTACATGGACAGAAGTTAAAATCTCTGTCTGAACGTGTTGATTCGTTATACGAGGAATACGATGATTACGATTGTGTTGAACAGTCCAGTGCGCCGTCCTGCCTAAAACCCGACGAAATTGTTCAGAACGAAAATGTCTTCGATGATGACATTCACATGGAGGACGAGCCCCCATCCAAAAAGACAAAAATGACATTTAAAGGTCTAGCTGACAAGTATTTGTTAGCCGAGAAAGTTGACAGTGAAATTAATGATGATTTGTGTGAATTTGTCAACTCCTCGTTCAGGAACGGTGTTTCTGAAGAGAGGGTTCAGGAAATTATTAAACAAATATATAGACCTCAGAATTGTGAATCCCTAACCAAGACCAGGGTAAATCCTGGTATGTGGAGGTTGTTGAAACCACAAACACAGACTGAGGATGCCAAAATGCAAACAATTCAGACTTGTATTATTAAAGCATCTATTAATGTTGTCAAAATGCTGGACAAAGAAAGTGAATCGTTGGACTCACAATCAATGGAATGGGGAACCAATGCACTAGCTTTATTGGGTCAAACAAACAAACTGATAAACAATAGAAGGAAAGAGTCACATAAGAGTGATTTTGATCCCAAGTTTTTTCCACTTCATCATCCACGTTGCCATATACTGAATTCCTGTATGGAAATGAAAGTGACATTAATAGAAATGTCAAAGATATCACTGACTTGAGTCGTATTGGCAAGGTTGGCAAATTCTTTCGTGGCAGGGGACACCGAGCTGACCCTTACACTTACAGAAGAGGTATGCGTGGATGGAGACATGCTGGTTATAGAGACCGAAGGTCTGGTTCATACAACAGTACATATTCACACTCCTCAAAAAACTCGAAGGAGGGGCAGAAGAAGTGGATAAGGTTAGTAATCAATTTATAGCCGGTAGATTATGATTTTACGAGGAAAATTGGAGAAATATAACTCAGGATGAGAATATTTTGGACATTGTGAGACAATGTCGTATTAAATTTATGGATGATGTTAATCCAATACAAATAAAATGCAACAGTACAAAATTCAGTCTCGATGAAGACTCGATTGTTAATTCAGAAATCAGAAAATTACTTGATATGAAAGTAATTAAAATTGTTGAACACGAAAATAATGAATTTATATCTCCAATTTTCCTTGTACCAAAAAAGAATCCCGGCGAATACAGAATGATACTAAATTTAAAGAAATTAAATGAGCATATTGAATACCATCATTTTAAGATGGATACATTCGAATCAGCCTTAAGGCTTATCAATAGGAATTGTTTTATGGCTTCCATTGATTTACAAAATGCTTACTATTCTGAATTCATTGCGGAAGAAGACCAGGTTAAATTAAGATTTGAAAATTCTGGTGTATTATATCAATTTCAATGTTTACCAAATGGTATTTCTTTTGCCCCAAGATTATTTACTAAAATCATGAAACCTATATATGCTTCTTTACGTGTTCGAGGACACAAAAACTCGAGTTATATCGATGACTCCTTGTTAGCAAGTGATACTTATAAAGAGTGTGAACAGAATATTGTAGACACTAAAGAATTAGTGACAAATGTTGGCTTCATGATTCATAAGAAAAAATCAGTACTAGTTCCTACTAGGAATATTACATTCTTAGGTAATAATATTGATTCTGAGAAGATGATAGTTACACTGCCAGAAAATAAAGTATTTACTCTGAGACAAGCATGTACTGAAATGTATAACAAATCTAAAGTGACCATTAAAGTAGTCGCTCAAGTGCTTGGTCTGATGGTATCAAGTTTTTCAGCAGTCGAGTATGGCCATCTATTTTATCGAAAAATTGAGAACAATAAAATAGAAGCATTAAAAAGGACTAAAGGTGATTTTTCCTCAAAAATGTACGTTACTTTTGATATGAAAGAGGAACTAAAATGGTGGATAGATAACTTACCCACTCAGTATAGAGTTATTGAGCATGGCAATGCTGATGTAATTATTACATGTGATGCCTCATCCTTAGGATGGGCTGGTATATATGACAATCAAGAAATTGGTGGCCAATGGACAGCTGATGAGTCTAAACAGCATATAAATTACCCAGAATTGCTCGCAGCTTATTTATCTATCAAAGCTTTTTGTCGGTCAAAAAAGAATATACATGTTCAAGTATTATCTGACAATACATGCACTGTAGCTTACATTAACAATATGAGTGGCTGCAAAGCAATGAAATGTAATGACCTTGCTCATAAATTATGGGTTTGGTGCATGGAAAGATCGATATGGATATCATCCAGTCATATTCCAGGAAAAAGTAACATTTCAGATCATGGATCTAGGAATTTTAATGACAATGTAGAGTGGAAACTGAATGAGACCATTTTTGATAAAGTTTCAAATACTTGGGGAAGGCCAGAAATAGATATGTTTGCATCTAGGTTAAACAGGCAATTGCCAAGATATGTATCTTGGAAACCAGATGCTGATGCATCATTTATTGATGCATTTTCAATAGATTGGTCAGAAATGTTCATATATATATTTTGTCCTTTCAGTTTGATAGGAAGAGCTCTACAGAAGATAAAGAAAGATCAGAGCAATTGTATTATGGTAGTACCACTCTGGCCAACACAAAACTGGTGGAACAATTTTCTGGAATTGTTGATAGATATTCCGATGGTGATTCCAGTAACACATACTACACTGACCATTCCGTCAACCAACAGAATTCACCCATTAGTGGGCAAGTTGAAGTTAGTAATTTCTCTGTTATCAGGAAATCCTTACAAGACAGAAACATTTCAGAAAGAGCTGCCAGTATTATCCTGGCATCATGGAAAAAGTCAACTCAGAAACAATACTCAGTTTACATTAAGAGATGGTTTCAGTTCTGTTGTGAAGAACAAATTAATTCAGTTCAAGTTACTGTAACTATAGTCTTAGATTTTTTAACAATGTTATTTGACTCTGGTTTGTCTTATGACACTATTAACATAGCTAGGAGTGCCTTATCTGCTCTTGGAATTGTTCTTGATGGTTTTGTTGTTGGACAGCATCCGTTAGTAAAAAGATTCTGTTCTGGAGTATTTAATATGCATCCTTCTAAAGCTAGATATACTGTAGCTTGGGATGTAGATAAAGTTATTACATATTTTAAGTCTGTTCCTATAAATGAAAATTTGTCTTTGAAATTACTGACAATGAAATTAGCAATGTTAATTGCGCTTACTCAGGCCTGTAGAGCTCAGTCCTTAAGACTTCTGACGTTGAAAATCCTTTAGAAAGGTGAAGACTTTTATGTGTTGGAATATGTTGATTCCTTAAAACAATCTAAGCCTGGTAGGCCTGTACCATATGTTACTTTGAATAGCTTTTCTCCAGATAGGAGATTGTGTGTTGTATATACATTGAATGAATATATCAAAAGAACTAAAACATTAAGAAAGGATGAACTGTCAATATTTATAAGTTACCTTAGACCTCATGCAGCAGTTTCTACTAGTACCATCAGTCGATGGTTAAAGTCAATTATGTGTTCATCAGGAATAGATGTTAACATTTTTAAAGCTCATAGTGTTCGTTCAGCGAGTACATCAAAAGTACATCAAAAGCCAGAATGAAATTCATTCCAATTGAAGAAATCATGAAAGTAGCTGGATGGACAAATGCTAGGACATTTGCACAGTTTTAAAGCAAAGACATCCAACAAAATGAGTGTACATGTACATTTGCTAATGCAGTGTTGACGTGCTAGAAGTTGGTATGTTATTATATTGTTATTTTCTATTGAGATTGGGATTCTATGTAGTCATACTGCTACTCGAGGGATCATATGCCCACCCTCGAGTTGTATAAATTTCCCTCCCTTATGATATAATCTGATGATTAACCATATTAAATCAGATGTTACCTCGAGTGCATACTCTCTTGGATTATTATGTTTAAAATTTTATGGTCTTAAAGCTTTTAAGAACTGATAATCATGGTCACGCTTGGCGCGCATCTCATATGATCCCTCGAGTAGCAGTATGACTACATAGAATCCCAATCAAACATCAACTTAAGGTAAGTCTCGTTTGATTGTTCAATTAAACTATAATTACTGTTTGGTTTGTTATATCATGTATATATGACACATCTAAGGTATTTTGTCCATCATTAGTTCAAGTATACTGGACTGGCAAATTTGTGATTGCTCATGTTTATATAATCATAGAGCATACACATTCTGTATTCAAACAATAAATTGATTATTCTTAAAGTGTTTATATAAATAATTGTGCATGTGGGCAGGTCTAGTTTCTTCCGATTATAGACCTGGTCACATGCAGAAAACAGACCCGTGCATGAAAAGTCTTTTGATAATACAGGTCTTTCAAAAGGATATAGACCTATCACAAACAAAAAAGTAGGTGTGTAAGTATAAAAACATACCATGTCCCATTAACATAACGTTTTCCAATTTATTAATGTGTAAAAATACCCCGTGTACAATGAACAATTATAAGCATGTTTAACAAACAATGCATAGATTTGAAGTAAACATATGCAAAGGTGAAATTGTAAAGGGTGTGAAATATTTTCATAGCTTAGCGTGTTCGTTTTCAACAAAATTAAGTAAGTATGATTATGCAGAATTGAACATTCAAATGCATTTAAACATTTTTATCGTCTTGTAGGTTCAACCAAACCGCGCTGGCCATATTTGACGTTTTATTGATGTTCGAACAAGTAGTACCCTATGTCGTAGTAGTTATAGTAAATTGTAACTTGTTATTTTGAATAATACAACAACAATGTAAAATAAAATCATTTATTTCTTATTATCAATACTTGAATATAAAATTCTGACTTCATTTAAATATTATGATCATAATCGACCCAGGAATTATCGTATACCAGTGTTATAGTAAAATTCTTCCCGCAATCGGCGGATATTTACGCGAGATGAAATATTAGCGAATTTTGTCCATTCGCTAAATTCCCTAACATTTCCACGTCCCTAACATAACCATAGGCACTCGATTTCATGATTTTTATACGTTAAATTTACAGACGTTATTTTTCAATTTCACCCATCAAACAACGCAAACCTGTCGAAAGAAAAATCTTCATTTTCTCCCTTATTGAGTGTATAAAATACTCCAAGGTAGTGAACTCACCATCTTTTCGATTGACGGTAGTGACGAAAATAAGCGTGAACATAACCACTTATACAGTATTTTAAAATCTACTGAACTTTTGTCTAAAAATGATACACTTACAGATGTATTTTTAGCTCACATGTCACAAAGTGACAAAGTGAGCTATTAGGATCACTCTCCGTCCGGCGTCGTGCGGTGTGCGTCGTGCGTCGTCAAACTTTTTGTTGTGACCACACTAGGGGCCACATTTTTGGCTCAATTTTAGCAAAACTGGGTCAGAACGTTAATATCAACAAAATCTCGGACGAGTTCGATATTGGGCCATTCAAAAACTAGGTCACCAGGGCCAAATAAGGGAAAACCTTGTGAACACTTTAGAAATCACTGTTTTGAATTTATCTTCATGAAACTTTGTCAGAATGTTTATTTTAATAATATGTAGGTCAAGTTTGATAATGGGTAATTTCTGTAGTAAAATTAGGTCACTAGGACAAATTGATGGAAAACCTTGTGAACACTCTAGAAGTCACTGTTTTGATTGGATGATCATGAAACCTTGTCAGAATGTTTGTCTTCATAATATCTTGGACGAGTTCGAACATGGGTCATCTTGGGTCAAAAACTAGGTCGCTAGGTCAAATCTTATGAAAAACCATGTTAACACTGTAGATTTCACAGTTATTATTGGATCTTCACCAAACTTTGTCAAGTCGTTTGTTTTAATGATATAACGGTCAAGTATAAATATGGGTCATCTGGGGTCAATAACTAGGTCACCAGGTCAAATCTTAGGAAAACTTTGTTAACATTGTAGATGTCACAGTTTTAATTGGATCTTCACCAAACCTTGTCAAAATGTTTGCCTCAATGATATGTGGGTCAAGGATGAACATGGGTCAGCCGGGTTTAAAAACTGGGTCACAAGGTCAAATCTTAGGTAAAAATCTTGTAAAAGCTCTAAATGTCATGGTTTTGATTGGATCTTGGCCAAACCTTGTCAGATTGTTTGTCTTAATGATATTAAGGACAAGTTGAAATATGGGTCACCTAGGGTCAAAAACCAGGTCACAAGGTCAAATCTTAGGAAAACCTTATTAACACTGTAGATGTCAAATTTTGATCGTATCTTCACCAAACCTAGTCAGACTGTTTGTCTTAATGATATGTAAGACAAATTCGAACATAGGTCGTCTGGGGTCAAAAACTAGGTCACCGGTTCAAAACAATGTTTTAATGAGTGAACAGTGATTGTTATGTGAGCGATATAGGGCCATCTTGGCCCTCTTGTTAAGTAACTCAACATTTATATTTTATGTATAAACCAAATAGTTGTTTCTGTTTAATAGATATGTGTGAAATGTTGGACATGTAGTCTTATATCTCTCAAATAAAATGTAGCTATCTATAATTATATGTATTATTTATTATATTCTTTCAGTATTTGGACTTCATTGTTAATACAGCCATGGCAATACTAAAATGAAAGAGACGTACACATGTAGGAAAGGATCAACAGGTTTCACCATTTTTCCTATCATTGCTGTCCCTAATTAAAGATAATGTGCTGCTTATGTTGCTTTCAGAGTCTGATTTTCTTGGACAAGTTTTCTTCAATGACTCTATTAATGTCAGTTATTCCTACTATTTAACATATTATTTTTTGGTTGCACATCTTTTGATTTTGACAAGTGAAGGGAGATAACTCGAAAATTGAAAATCAACAGAATTAAAAGGAATAGTGATACATTGATGCATGATTGAAGAATCATTACTTACTGATGTAGAGATTGTTATAAATAGATGAAGAAAGTGCCTGCTGATAATAATTTGGCATTTGCAGAGTTTTCAATATGTTTGAGGCCAACAGGCCCAAACCTTGACTAACAGGCCTGCTAGGGAGGTCCAGACATTTTTCCAGCAATACTTTTAATTCCAGATTTCTTACCATGCCGAAACTTGTTTCTAAGTGACTAAATCAGCCTGGAGATGAGTGTGATTTAGAACCCCGTATACATGAATAATAAATTAATATAGGAATCTTATGGCAATGAATGGATTTTAGGTAATTTGGTATGACAACTGTAACCATATTAAAATTATTTTTCAGGTGTCCAAATTCAACTAAGACAACAAGTTTGCCTAACATTGCTATCCCTGAGACTATCATTAAGGAAACCATTGCTTCATTGAAGTTACTGTTGCCACATCAGCTGACCATCAACTGTTATCATGAGGCAAAGTTACAGAGGTTGGCCAATATTTGAATTTCATTATACAGATGTTGTAATTTGTATATGTAGCAAACTTAAACCTATGTTGGTTGTACTTGACTGAAAAATTACAGTTTATCAGCTCACAGGCTTTTTAATCATGGTATACATAAATATATCATATTATATAAACATTTTGTACAACTTCCTTGATTTGTAGTTTTTGTACTGATGTTTGCATCTTTACTATCTACTAACTAAATGAAGTTAAGATTTATATGCTAGTAATTAAAGGCCCATTAGCTTTTGAATTTTGTATTGCTGAACAATAAGTAAAATGGTAGTAAAATACAAGAAATGTATATTATTTGCTCTAAAACAATATCTACATAATGCTTTTCTTTAGCCACATCTCTTTAAAATGTTGACTAATGCTTTGTCTTATTTTTTTGCAATATCATTGAAAAAAATACTGTGCTATATTGGTATGTGTACTTCGTGAATAAAAAAGAAAATTTCAGAATGTTTTAATTTCAAGTAAACGTCAATTTCACTGAAAACATATCTTTCTAGGTAAAATAAGACCTACTTTATTTTTAACATCCAAAATGCTAATGGGACTTTAAGCTAATTAAGAATACTATAATAGTAATGTCAAACATTAAGTTTACAGTCTGCCTTGTTGCTATGATTTATAAACTTTGACCAAAATATAAACATAAAAGAATAACTTGACTATTTGTATTTGAAGTATAAATAGGGAGCATCATGTTTACAGACAAAACTGATTGACCTTGCGCATATGCTATCAGCTAATGGGCAAAACACAATGATTCAAAAATAACTACGGTCAATGGCGTACGTAGTAAGACTTGATCGGATCAATCCTTTATCAGATGATATTGAATTATCTGATTATCTGAAAAAGTTACCCTTTGAGGCAAAGAAACTTTACATAGTAGACTTCTTTATAATTATGGACAGTGTTTGCTTCCGGATTCATATTTTATGAATTCAACTGTGACGATCGACACTTCGTTGTGGTCAAACATTGGATTTGGACATGTGTAATGCTATTTGATCAAGACTTCTGGGCTGTTTACAAAGGAATCTTTGAAGCCTTCAAGTCTCTAGATGCATACAGGTTTGTTAACAACTATCATGGCTAGATAACAAGTATTTACAATAAATCTACAGTATTGTTGTTAAAACATATCGTCAGAGGTCCGAACCGCACCAGTTACCTAACACCGCCATCTTTCTTAATTTTATCATAGATAAAAAAAATGCGATACTCATGTGTTATTTTATAATGATTTCGATATGTATATGTATATATATATATAAATCAATGTCGATAACTTTTGTAATCTTATTCAGAATATGCCAAAGTGTTCCTTGTCTTTAATGTGGTATATAATTTACTGTACTGTATATGTCTTTAATTTGGCGGGGCTAAAATTTGGCGTTTTTTGGAAAGTTAAATATTGGCGGTGCATGGTCAAGAATTGGCGATTTCTTAAAAATCCGCCAAAATAAAACCATCCATTGTCCGTTGCCAGCTACAATTACATGAATATAACATATACTATAAATTGCTGTACATCTTTAAATGTTCTTCGTTTGTAACTATTGTCACACCTTCCATAAATACTTGTACAATGCCCTTTTCTTATTGTAATATACATTGTCAATAGTATCCCTTCAACGATTGCCATATTATGCCATTTTATGTATATATACAAAAGTATGACTTATTTGCATATATTTGCATATTTAACCACCGATTAATTATTTTTAGCTTAACAAAGTTATTTCTTTTGCTTTTATTGGCAGAGTTATATATCTGCCATGTGAATTATTGGCCGGGTTTTAAATTGGCTGAAACCTATCAACCGCCAAAATAGCGAACATTAAACCACCGCCAAAATTTCAACGTAAACAGTATGTGTCATGCAACAAATTAAAGTTTTATTAAACATATTATTTTCGTATTGTACTTTAATTCAGGTTGGTGGTCAGTGGCCATGTTCAGTTGGTTGAATACCATGATATAGTTGACAATGTACCCTTCTGTGCTGTATGTGCAAAAGTGATCCCTTCACAGAAAATAGCAGAAAAGCTGCACAGACCTTGGGCATACTAAGACAAAGAAACTGTTTCAGTATACTTTGCTCACTGTACATGACTTTGTATGGCAGGGTATGTTCCTGTTTTTTCAAATGATTGACCCATATGTATACATTCTCAATACGTAGCTCAATTGGCCATATATGTGTATTGATGGTGCAAAATGAATGTCGTAGATAATTTAATTAAAACAAATATTAATCAAGTATGGGTAAATGAAAAAAAATATTCCTTTCTTATATCTGATATCTTTGATGTAATTGAATGTTACAGCCGTATTTCATTGTTTACACCTTGTTTTAGCATAGATTAATATGAATGATATACAATAACATTGTTTACAGTCCTAATTCATCAAATTTCAGGTTGAATGAAGTATATACAGCCATGTAGCAGCTCTTCTATTCAATATGGAAATAGGTGTGAAACCTTAGGGTTTTCATCTACTTGTCTCATCTACAAATGAAATTTGCAAGTGGAATCAAACTTTTCACAAACAGGTAAATCGAGCATAAGTCATTGTGGTTATCTTCTGTACCTGTGTACAACATTGATATATATATAATTACAACTGAGAATCGCTCCTTTATTTAAGGCAGGTTGTTGTATTTAGATACAACTGCCTGTTTAAGGGTATCACAATGTATTACAACATTGCCTCCTGTATTGTGATACCAATTGCAATATATAAATGCAAATTTACAGTAAAAATAATACAGTTTATTGTAGGCAGTGTTGTCAGGAATCCCACTTCAAAGAATTTTGATTTTAAGCAGTATAGATACTATTTATTTATACATACAATAATGATTATTTGTTTATACGCAGTTAATGATACAAGGTTGACTAGCATTTACAAATGTACCATACTTTAAGGACTATCGGTATAATGCTACAAAAATATTGTGTTATATATATTGTCTCATATTGCAATATACCAATATAATCTCCCAGCAGTCTATATATATATACATATATAATTGGTTGAAAATCATTAGGGATGTTTGTCCCATTAACTGCTTATTAAAACATTAATCATTAACTGAAAAAAAATAGAATGAAGCAAGTAAAACGTAATAATAAATTATAGAAAAATCATAGTTACATTAGTCGACCAAATTAAGGTGCGAAAAATACGACAGTTGAGCAAATTAACAATTCATTGTCACTGACCTGGGACCATTATTGTACGGCGGCCGGAGACGCCGTACACTCTGGTATGCTTATTTTTAAGTGGCAATGCAAAATCGCAACTTCTTGCGCGAAGCATGTTAGTGACAGTGCCCGAAATATTCCGAAATATCCGCAATGGTCATCACGTGATATAAACAAAACAGAAATAGAGGGAGGTCACGTGTTACTCACACCAACTAGTGTTAGCTTGATGACGCAGTCGCTATTTATAGTCTAAGAATGGAGCGTGCTCGATAAACAACGACGGGAATGAATCTGCCCATCTGTCAATAAATGCAGCCGAAACTCTTTATATCAAAGGACTTAGGAAAAATTGTTCGATCTAAATGAACTTCGATGTATAAATTAATTATTAGAGAAATTCGCTGTGTTTATTATCGGTGTGTTGTAATAATCATTTAATCGTGTTATAAGATACGGAACACGGTATTTATACGTTTCAATGTATTTATTTTAGCAACATGTCGCAAATAAAACATTATAAACATATTAACACAGAATAATTTTATAATTGCGAGCGTGGACACTGACTTGTTTACGCAATTGTCGTTAATTAAATATCGATTTCGGAGCTCAATACAAAAAATGTCCGATCAGGTGAGAAATGATGACTTAATTGGTTCGACAGACTGTCACTTTATGGTTCGATATAGATGGTCACTTTACAGTTGAAAATCTATGTTTGGGACCGTTATACCAGGTTTTTACGACAACGTACCCTCAGACAACGGAGTATATTATTTTTGGAGACTATTTAAATATTTTATATGCATTCCAGCAGATATTGCAACGTCTGATACATCGAGGTGATAGTTTCCCCTGATTTTAATTTTAGGGTGGAAACAGGGACTACATATAGAGTACCTCGTGAACTGTAGAACCATATGACCAGATTCATGAGATTCATGAAACATCAACGGCTTGTATTTTTGATGGAGTAGATGATCACTTTAGTTTCGGGATCAGTTAAGTCCAAATAACAAATTCGTTTGATCTGAAACTTCGCACATCCTGATAAAAAATGCTACATAGGCCACATTCTAGTATTGAATTGCCGGATGCGATTTTGCGCCGTACAAACATTTAACTTGTACACACTGACATGTATATTGTTGATTGTGTAATTAACTAATTGAGAAGCCATTTTGGATAATTTATACAAGTAAACTTGCTTGGTCTGGGACTTCCTCACAATTTGATAATTGTTTCACACGTTATCATATACAATAAGTTTGATAAGTTAAACTATCGTAAAAAGATCAGCTGTCTGGACCTATTTTAGATGCAGTAGTGACCATCACGAACAAGAAAAACTATAATGAAACGTTATAGGTAGACGAATTAGAAGAAGCATTGGGATCACAATTAAACACAAATTATTATTCAGCATTACACCAATCAAATGATCTTTGTTGTAAGCTCCACCCAAATGTTCCAATTATAACCTGACCAAAACTGAGTATGAAACAAGCATGCCGTAATCTACTTTTTTTGTAAACAAAATATATATTAGTTGCCATAATGTTATGTGTAATTGAGCATTAATATATCTAAATAGAAAATTGATAAGAACATACAAATACCACATTTCTGTTGTAAATATATTGATAAATTATTATACACATGATCACATTTCGTGTAATACGTCGGTGTTGCGGAAACTTGTGCCAATTCATATTTATAAGCACTTTGTACAATAAAAGTATGGTTAATGGATTAATTGTTTGTATGAACGAACGATCAACCGATTAGTAAAATCTTGACAAATTGACATCCCTAAAAATCATGCATCCCTTACTTGGGACATGTCATGACTCAAACTTTTAGGACAAGTCTCAATTTTATGATTTAATAGATAGTTGACATACAACATACATGTAATATGAACTGGTGCTAGCTTTTTAAAGAAGAAAATACAGAGAACAAATATGAAATTAATTCACTAATACTTCTTTTTAACATTTTTCAGTTGCGACCTGTTACAGTGTGTGAGCTGCAACCATTGTTGAAAGGCAGCTGAAACAAACCAGTTGCTTCAGTGATACCCTCAGAAATGGATGATTTACAAGATGTATGTCTGTACTCAAAGTATTACAGGAGGCCTGTCCAGATGTAGCATATTTCACACCAATATCTCCACTTGACCCAGAGGAGACATGCAGACACAGCATCTGAAACTGGAGAACATCAACAGCATGTACAACTATTAAGAGACTTACATAGAGCGTACATGTGCATCAATGTCCAAGTCACTGATGAGACCCTAAAGAGTATATGGAGTAAATACAAGTGTACATGCAGACATACAGACAAAATATCTTGAATCCAAAACTCATGGACAGTCTGTGTGCCAAACCTGGTATGAGCAACACAAAGGTAGTATTACACCAGCAAAGTCCATGGTATTTTAGTACGGATGAATTCTACAAAGCCGGACAATCTTATAAAATAATAACCAGAAGTAAATGCTACAATCTATCAGAAAAGAAAACTGTCAAATGGGGAATAACGAATAAGGACAAGGCCAGGTCAGAGTATATTCATACTGAAAAAAGTAAGCACAATAAACTTAATGTGACACATGTGGGACTCTTGATTGACTATAGAGAACCTTTCTTAGCAGTATCATCTGATGGTTTAGTGTTATGTCATTGTTGCCCTAAATGTTTGATTGAAATAAGATGTCCATACAAACACAATGAAAGGAAGATAAATGGAATTAAGGACAAAGATTTTTGCTTGGACAAGAATGGAATGTTGACGCAAGTCCAGATGTATGTGTATGATTTAATGAGTTGTCATCTGTTCATCTTTACTAACAAAGACCATATTTGTATAAATGTGTTAAGGTATGATCAATTCTGATTCATCAGGTGAGCTTTTAGGATCGGTGAATGTCCGGCGTCCGGCGTCTGTCGTCCGTCCACAATTAGTTTGTTTACACTCTAGCAACCTCAGCTCTTAACAAATCATGATTAAACTTGCTCACAATGTATATGGCCACAATGTCTCGGCTAAGTTCGATTATGGGCAAAATCAGACGATAACTTCTAGAGTTATGGGCCCTTGAATTACAAAATTTGCTATATTTAGCTTGTTTACACTCTAGCGCCTTCATTTATTCACCAATCCTAATCATATTTTCAGTAAATGTGTATAACCAAACTATCTTGGACAAGTTCGATTATGGGCAAAATCGGATCTGAACTTCAAGTGTTATGTGCCCTTGACTTAGAAAATTTGCTATATTTGAGCTTGTTTACACTCTAGCGCATTCATTTATTCACCAATCCTAATCATATTTTCAGTAAATGAGTATAACCAAAGATCTTGGACAAGTTCGATTGTGGGCGATGTCGGACTAGAACTTCAAGAGTTATGGGCCCTTGACTTAGAAAATTTGCTATATTTTAGCTTGTTTACACTCTAGCGCCTTCATTTATTCACCGATCCTAATAATATTTTCAGTAAATGAGTATAACCAAAAGATGTTGGACAAATTCGATTATGGGTGGAATCAGACCACATCTTCAAGAGTTATGGGCCCTTGAGTTAGAAAATTTGCTATATTTGAGCTTGTTTACACTCTAGCACCTTTATTTATTCACCGACCCTAATAATAATTTCAGTAAATGAGTATAACCAAAAGATCTTGGACAAGTTTGATTATGGGTGGAATCGGACCTGAACTTCAAGAGTTATGGGCCCTTGACTTTGAAAATTTGCTATATTTTAGCTTGTTTACATTCTAGCGCCTTTATTTATTCACCGATCCTAATAATAGTTTCAGTAAATGAGTATAACCCAAAGATCTTGGACAAGTTCGATTTTGGGTGGAATCAGACCACATCTTCAAGAGTTATGGGCCCTTGACTTAGAACATTTGCTATATTTTAGCTTGTTTACACTCTGGCGCCTTCATTTATGCACCGATCCTAATCATATTTACAATGAATGTGTATGACCTTATGGATTTGGACAAGTTTAGTTATGGGTGGAATCGACCACAACTTCAAGAGTTATGGGCCCTAGGATTAGAAAATTTGCTACGTTTTAGCTTGTTTAACAGTATTATACCTTCATTGTTGGTTTTGATCTCAAAATCTACGTAAAAATGAGTTTTACGAGATGGAAACTATATTACCTGGTCATTGATTATTGGCCTTTGTTCTCAGGTGAGCGATAAAGGGCCAATGTGGCCCTCTTGTTTAAACATATTCTACAGGAACCTGTAACACACAGACTTGAGAATTCAACCCAGAATTCAGTGGGAGTGTAAGTGATGACAATAAGGTCAATGTTTGGTGTTTATGTAGGGAACCAGAGTATGGGCGCATGATTGAATGTGCTTGTGAGGACTGCCCCATACAATGGTTCCATTATTGTTACGTTGTCACCTTTGTGACATATTATAAACCATTATAAGTACAGTAACACAAGTTATCATCTTTATTTATATATAGACGTTTACTGTGTGATGGTCATTAGTGAATCTTCATAGTATATAAATGTATATAGCAAACTGTGTAAAGGGAGCTAACTCTGATAGGAGTATAAACTAACATGATACTATAAAAATTATGAATGTGTAAACATAAGGAGATGTCCAAGAAGGAAGTGGGCCTGTCCTGAGTGCTTGGATATTTGAAAATTTCATTACTAAATGTTAAGATTTCATTAATTAATACATTATAATGTGTGAATAGTGAACATGATAGCAATATGATATGATTCAGACTTAGCTAGGACTTAGATTTACTACATTCTGAGGTTTGGCACCTGATTTATGTAATATTTTGTTACTGTATTAATCAAAGTTCGAAGATCAGATGAAATTACTCCATTCAGTGTATTATTAAAAAGGCGAAAATCATATTTATGCGCTTATGTTTTTAGCTCACATGAGCACTCGTGCTCAGGGTGAACTTTTGTGATCAGTTTTCGTCTGGTGTCGTGCGTCATCAAACTTTTACCTTGTAAACACGCTAGGGGTCACATTTTAGCTCAATTTTTGCAAAACTGGGTGAGAATGTTAATATCAACAAAATCTCGGACGAGTTCGATAATCCAGGGCCGTATTGGGCAAAAACCAGGTCACCAGGGCCAAATAAGGGAAATTAAACCTTTTGAACACTCTAGAAATCACTCTTTTGATTGGATCTTCATAAAACTTTGTCAGAATGTTTATTTCAATAATATGTATGTCAAGTTTGATAATGGGTCAATTCCGTAGTAAAAATAGGTCACTAGGACAAATTGATGGAAAACCTTGTGAACACTCAAGAAGTCACTGTTTTGATTGGATCATCATGAAACCTTGCCAGAATGTTTGTCTTCATAATATATTGGACAAGTTTGAACATGGGTCATCTTCGGTCAAAAACTAGGTCGCTAGGTCAGCTCTTATGAAAAAACATGTTAACACTTAGTCTATAGATTTCACAGTTATAATTGGATCTTCACCAAACTTTGTCAAATTGTTTGTTTTAATGATATGACGGTCAAGTACAAATATGGATCATCTTGGGTTAATAACTATGTCACCAGGTCAAATCTTAGGAAAACTTTGTTAACACTGTATATGCTACAGTTTTGATTGGATCTTCACCAAACCTTGTCAGAATGTTTGTCTCAATGATATGTGGGTCAAGGTTGAACATGGGTCAGTCGGGGTAAAAAACTTGGTCATAAGGTCAAATCTTGTAAAAGCTCTAAATGTCATGGTTTTCATTGGATCTTGGCCAAATCTTGTCACATTGTTCATCTTAGTAATATTAAGGACAGGTTCAAATATGGGTCGCCTAGGGTCTTAATGGGGACAAATTTGAATATGGGTCATCTGATGTCAAAAACTAGGTCACAAGGTCAAATCTAAGGAAAACCTTATTAGCACTGTAGATGTCAAATTTTGATTGTATCTTCAACAAACCTTGTCAGAATGTTTGTCTTAATGATATGTAACTTAAAGACAAATTCTAACATAGGTCATATGGGGTCAAAAACTAGGTCACGAGATCAAATCTTAGGAAAACCTTGTCTATGCTTTAGTTTGCATGGTTTTGATTGGATCTTCACCAATTTTTGTCAGAATGTTTGTCTTATTCATATGTAGGACAAGTTCTAACATGGGTCATCTGGGGTTAAAAACTTGGTCACCGGTTCAAATCAATGTTTGAATGAGTGAGCAGTAATTGACATGTGAGCGATATAGCGTCTTATTCATATTATGATTATTTAACCCATTTCTTACCATTGAGTCTTTACAACATAAATATAGGATTTGTCATCATATGTAGGAAACTAGGTCCCCCCTAAAAAAATAGGGCTGCAGATCTTTTTGAAGTTCTAAGATATAGTGACAGTCAAACCAAGGCTCTAAGTGAACCTACCCCGTAATGTAGACAGATGGCCTTTATTCAGAGGTCATTTTGTTTTAAATAATCAATGACGGGTTTTAAAATAATGGCTTTATTCATTCGATGGCATTATTCGGAGGTGGCCGTTTACTTTGACTGTACATGTATATGAAAATGTAAATATCAGCTTGAAACAAGATGTGTTCTTAAAACATAATCTTTGACCTACTGACCTGAAAATGCACAGGTTTTGTACAGATTATCATGAGGAACCAACATGTGATGTTTGTAGGTGTATGTTTTTGATTTCATGGCACTAGAACGATGGTCTATGGTTGGCTCATACCATATTTGACTTTACATTACTTTTTATACGGTCGTCAAAGATGGGATGTATTATGTGAAACCCCATGGCAGTTGGTGGGCAGGCGGCAGTGGCGTCCAGCACATTGTTCGGACTCTAATTCATAAAGTTTACTACAGATCTTCACCAAACATGGTCAGAAGTTGCATCTAGATGATATCTAGGCCAAGTTTGAATATGGCCGGGTCAAAAACTAGGTCATAGGGTCACTTAGTGCATTTTAAACATTTAACTTGTCCGGACTCTAATTTAGATAGTATTCATCAAATCTTCACCCAACTTGGTCAGTAGTTGCATCTAGTTTATATCTAGGTCAAATTCGAATGTGGGTCATGCCGGGTCAAAAACTAGTTCATAGGGTCACTTAGTGCATTTAAAACATTTAACTTGTCCGGACTCTAATTTAAATAGTATTCATCAATCTTCACCCAACTTGGTCAGTAGTTGCATCCAGTTTATATCTAGGTCAAATTCGAATGTGGTAAAAAACTGGTTCACAGGGTCACTAAGTGCGTTTTAAACATTCAGCATAATTACCAATCTAACTTCACCAAGCTGTGTAAATATATTTCTGGGCACAAGATAGTGGTCAAGTTCGATAACCAGCATAATTACCCCAGGCACTTGTTAGTTATGCCCCCTGATACATTGAAAATTGACTAAAAATGAAGTGTGCTGGAAGTGTTTACATTTCTCAGATCACAAGGCTGTCTGGATTTCGATGAAAAATGTGAATGGTGCTACATATTTATAAAATGTTGCTTATTAGTCCCCTGCCGTACCGGAGGGGACTATAGTGTTTGTCAGTCCGGTCGTCCCTCCCTCCGTCTGTCTGTCCGAAGTGGTTTCCGGATGATAACTTCAGTTGGAATTGACAGATTTCAATGAAAGATGGTATATGGATAGCTTAGGGCATTACCTAGAGTGGGATTGCATTTAAGGTCTATAGGTCACATATCTAGGTCACTGCTACTAAAAATAGAAATTTGGTTTCCGGATGATAACTTCAATTAGGGATGATGGATTTCAATGAAAGTTGGTATATGGATAGCTTAGGGGATAACCTAGAGTGGGATTGCATTTGAGGTCAATAGGTCAAATATCTAGGTCACTGTTACTAAAAATAGAAATTTGGTTTCCTGATGATAACTTCAGTTAGGGATGACGGATTTCAATGAAAGTTGGTATATGGATAGCTTAGGGGCTAACCGAGAGTGGGATTGCATTTGGAGTCAATCAAAGGGGTTTGTCACAAAAAAAAATTCCATGTAACCCATATATATATAGAAGGGAAACAACTTCGACAATTCGAATTTTCCAACGCTGCGATTTTTCGAGTGTAAAATCTTCAATAGCGAGTTTAGAATATCTTTAAAGGTAGTAAAAGTATACATTTTCTGTAAGCGTGTTGAGTTGCCCATACGTTGCACTATATATGAGTTCAATATTTTGTACTGCATTGCAATTACATGGACGTTTATAACACGCGTTGGAAAATTCGAATTGTCGAAGTTGTTTCCCTTCTATATATATATGGGTTACATGGAAAAAAATTGTTTTCGTGACAAACCCCTTTGGGGTCAATAGGTCAAATATCTAGGTCACTATTGCTAAAAATAGAAATTTGGTTTCTGAATGATAACTTCAGTTAGGGGTGATGGATTTCAATGGAAGTTGGTGTATGGATAACTTAGGATATAACCTAGAGTAGGATTGCATTTGAGGTCAATAGGTCAAATATCTAGGTCAGTGTTACTGAAAATAGAAATTAGGTTTCTGGATGATAACTTCAGATAGGGATGATGGATTTCAATGAAATTTGGTATATGGATAACTCAGGATATAACCTAAAGTAGGATTGCGTTTGGGATCAATAGGTCAAATATCTAGGTCAGTGTTGCTAAAAATTGAAATTTGGTTTCAGGATGATAACTTCAGTTAGGGATGACAGATTTCAATGAAAGTTTGTGTATGGATAGCTTAGGGGATTACCTAAAGTGGGATTGCATTTGGGTCAATAGGTCAAATGTCTAGGTCACTGCTACTAAAAATAGAAATTTGGTTTCCGGATGATAACTTCAGTTAGGGGTGATGGATTTCAATGAAAGTCGGTATATGGATAGCTTAGGGGGATAACCTAGAGTGGGATTGCATTTGGGGTCAATAGGTCAAACATCTAGGTCACTGTTACTAAAAATAGAAATTTGGTTTCCGTATGATAACTTCAGTTAGGGGTGATGAATTAGAATGAAAGTTGGTGTATATATAGCTTAGGGGATAACCTTGTGTGGGATTGCATTTGAGGTCAATAGGTCAAATATCTAGGTCACTGTTACTAAAAATAGAAATTTGGTTTCCGGATGATAACTTCAGTTAGGGATGACTGCTTTCAATGAAAGTTGGTATATGGATAGCTTAGGGGATAACCTAGAGTTGGATTGCATTTGAGGTCAATTGGTCAAATATCTAGGTCACTGTTGCTAAAAATAGAAATTTGGTTTCAAGATGATAACTTTAGTTAGGGATGACCGATTTCAATGAAAGTTGGTATATGGACAGCTTAGGGGATAACCTAGTGTGGGATTGCATTTAAGGTCAATAGGTCAAAAATCTAGGTCACTTGCTAAAAATAGAAATTTGGTTTCAGGATGATAACTTCAGTTAAGGATTACAGATTTCAATGAACGTTTGTGTATGGATAGCTTAGGGGATTACCTAAAGTGGGATTGCATTTGGGGTCAATAGGTTAAATATCTAGGTCACTGTTACTAAAAATAGAAATTTGGTTTCCGGATGATAACTTAAGCTGGCTCGCTCATTTAGACAAAATTGTCATCATTAAAAAATCTAGACAGATGGTGCTGTATAAACAGCAGCTAACATTCCAATGATATGTGCTGGCAGGGGACTTGTATTGCATGCAATACTGACGGTAAGCTTGTTTTATAAAAGATATATAATTTGCCACTCGTTGTATCCCAAACCTTTAGACGGGCGTATTTTGTGAAAATTTGCACTCTTGTTCTACTTACAATTATGTGACGCCTCTTACATCCGCATTGAAAAACAGAGCCACTTGTTGTATTCAGTATTGCAGCATAAGGATACATTGCAGACTGCGGTTTTGATAGAAGTTGGATATATATTGCAGGATTAAAACTGTAAAACTAACAAAATAATTCAGTATTCATCCGCACAAAAATTGCATTCATACATTTTTGAGGTAACAAAATTTACTACATATTGAAAATAGCTTCATTCAGTAAAGTAGTTCAGGCGCACTGTACTGTCTATGAGCATTGACTTGGACAGATATACACAGGGATTGGAAACTGTCGATTTATACTATATGTGATGTCTTTGGTTTGGCCGTGCATGCTCACTGCTGACTTATGAAAACAAATTAACACAAGAATGCTGGCACAATCTATTTTGGCTTGTATAGTCCGACAACGACTTGTGAAGGATCAAAGATCAACTAAGTCCATTCTGTAGGGTCAGTGGCATTTCGGAACGTTTCGGGGGTTTCCATAATATATAAATATCAATTATTTGTCTGTTTTAGTTGAGATTAAAAGCGTAGCTCAAACGGTTAAGGCGCCAACATGTTTGCTTGTGCAGCCTGCTTGTCAAGATGTTAGAGTTCGAAACCCATAAAAACCCTTTCCATTTTTTGGACATTTTGTTATTGCACATTTTTATTTCAATATTTGGAATGTATTTCACACGTACATTTGTATTTCATTTTATTTCAAAAGACATGTAATTTCAATTACTTCTTTTCGTTAGCAGTATCTGTACTGGAGCCACTGTCAGAATCTTATAATTTGCTTCGTTATAACAAGACATCGTCTACATACTTAGGAATGTCATATGAACAGAATTTGATTTTGATTGCAAATATATACCCTTCTTAACAATGAACATAAAATGCACCGAAATCACGAGCAATGCATGATTTGAAAAAATAGTAGCTTGATTAAGGATACGAACCAGTTCAGTTAAATTATGTACCTAGTGCGGTGCACTGATTTCAGAACTAAGAATGCCTCTTACAACAGTTGCCTACAAAGTAATGTTTAGTAATGTACTTGGTCATTGTATTACCTATCCCTATGTTAAAGAATGGAGCATTCCTCGAACTTTCCTCACGACTTACTGCTCGATTTCTATCTATTTTTAACTTCAATATTTTGTTTTAGTTACTTTCATTTCATGTGTCAGAGACTATTCAATCAATCATGTACAATACTATACAGACAGGTAACGGATAAACCAAGAGACTACAATGTTGTATTAGATTAAACTCAATACACAACAACCAAGTTCTCTGGTAAGATCCGTCAATTTGTGTACGATTTTAATCAATCAAACCATAGTGCTAAAAGTTGTCGTCAGGGGCGGCTTCGATTTTCACTCCTGTAACATTAACAAAACATTAAAAATCCGCAGGAGCAAACCTTCATGATATCATACATAAAATGTAGCCGCGCACGTAGCAGGACCATAGTCTACCCGGAGCAGGACCAAATTATTTCACTTATGTTTGTTTACAAGTCGATTTCTTCACTTCAAAACGGACAATAACAAAATCATTTGGTCAGAGTATGCAGTATACATTGCAGTACCAAAAAGACTGTAAATAGTCGGCAAACAGCATACAGAAAAATATAGTAGTATTTTGGGGGTGTATTGTGGCTTTCCATAGTAAAACAGTTGCTGAATCATCGTCTAGTACGTCTGCTGTTAACTTCCTGAAATGAGACGAACAGCTATTTTGAACCCCAGCAATAATTTACCAGCAGTTTTACGCCTCTTCCAAACACAATTTTGTGCCGTCCGTGGCACATTCAATCCTTTCGCACGACTTTCTCGTGTGTCCATTTGTATCACCTGTGACAATTTGTTGGTTTAGATACACCTGAAATTACAGTTTGTGTAAAACAGACCTGTGTAAGATTTGAATAAAGATGTGGCCACGTGACTCATAAAATTTGGTCATTATACGAAGGCGGGACAAGACGGCTGTCATTGTTTGATAAAACAGAATGTTTCTGATGAGAATTTGTTCCAAGATGAGGACAGTTTTTGGAATGTTGCGTCAACGGTACGGACAGGTAAATTTGGTATTTTGTAATAAACCGTGATAAGCTTTAATTCACGTGACGGCTAAGCTTCCTTATATTGTAACATATCATACAAGTATGGCGGTGCATGTGGTTATTCTAATGAGTAATAAAATAATGTACAATAAAATGGCTCATGTTGTAAAGCAGTGCCGGGTCAGCTGTTTATTTCGGCCAATAGCTTACAATTGTTACATTGTTAATATGCCAACCGACTATAAATACAATTTTGTAGTTTGTATTGCATTTTTGTAACAATGGGACCCATTATATATATGAATGCTGCTGAAAACACCAGGGGTTAGTACGTTGTTGTGTGGTGTATAAACATTGTTCTTTCTGCTTATTTTGGTGGTACTGCAAGAATTAATTTTTCTGTATATTCATGAATATTTATCATTATTTAAATGAAATAATTCCCTTTAGTTTTGTGGTTAAACGTTCTAAATATGTGTGAGCTCAACCCAATCTGATGACCAATGAACGTAAGAATGGAAACGATAATACATGTATTAGAATGTTCTATAATAATACAAACACTTACTAGTACTCCTAAGAATTTTGTGTGACAATGATTCACGGTGAATGATAATGGATGACTTAGTTATTAATGACAACATTGTGTTACAACAATCATGACATACGCATATACAGTGCAACTTGTCCAAGGCAATTAGGGCTGTGGACCGATGAGTTAGTGGCGATCCGATCCAATCCACGATTCAACACTCACGATATCAATTAATCTATCTACAACTTAAACATTGCAGTCATGAAGACAACTAAATTATTTGTTTATTTATTTTTCGGAATAATGAAGTAAATCAATATAAATTGTTTTATGGCTTAAATACATACATACCCCCTTCCAGCTAATTGATTTATCCGTAGAAAAGGGATTTTTAAGAACAAAGAATACACTTTTAATTGGTTAAAAAACAAGATCGCGAACCACGAATCTTAGTAATGACGGTTATTCATACTCGATCTATCAATTTGATTCGTGAATACCCGAGTACTCGGATACTCGCCACAGCCCTAAAGGCAATACCCTTTTTAGTAGCAAAATTAGGTTGTTGTTGTTGATATGTTGTTGCTATAGAGATATTAAATTGATAGTTAAATCGTGCAGTAAGAAAAAGACATATTGTCGTTGAAGAGAGGTTGTTGCCCAAGAAAGACCGCTCTGGAGAGTTTATACTGTTTACATGTACAGTTGGAAATGTTACTACTATTTAGTGATTAAATTTATTCACAGATCTGTGTTGTGACCATATATTCATGACCACAAGCTGTTATGCTGCATGGCCTGACTCGTTCACGATGACAGAATTTTCAGGTCGCCATTATGTAAGAGATTTGAGAGAGGTAATTCTTATTTTAATGCTATTAAGTCGGTCAGTGCATACTGCATACTATTATATTTGTGAGTTATTTACGAAAAGGGCCACTTTGTTATACCATATGTGTAAGTGATTAACTAATATAGCATTATTATCATTATAATATGTTCTTTACGAATATAGTTTCTTATTATAATTGTACGATATTTAGGATTAGAATCACCTTGTATTATTATATGTGTAAGTTATTTACGAATAGGGTAACTCCAGAGAATTAACCTGTTTGTATGACAGTTTACCTAAACCGAGGGACTTCTTGTAAATACTCAATATTTTCAATAAATTCAAATTACATCACTCCGCCTTTAGATAAACAAGAGGATCAAGATGACAATCATTGTTTGTTCATTAAACATCTTTAAAAACCTGTGTCATGAGGTCTGTTGATATCAAGGTTTTGCTGTGATTTGACCAGGTGACCTAGTGTCTGACCCATAGATGACGCATGTCCGAACTTGTCCCACATATCATTATTAAGACAAACATGCTAACAAGGTGTGGTGAAGATCCAATCAAAAGTTGACATCTGAAGTGTTAACAAGGTTTTCCCAAGATTTGACCTGGTGACCTTGTTTTTGACATCAGATGACCCATATTCAAATTTGTCCCCATTAAGACAAAAAATCTGACAAAGCTTGGTGAAGATTCCATCAATACAGTGACACCTAGTGCATTAACATGGTTTTTACCTAAGATATGACCTGGTGACCTACTTTTTGACCCCAGGTGACCCATGTTCGAACTCATCCAACATATTATAATGGCAAACATTCTGTCAAAGCTTGGTCAATATCCACTAAAAACTGTAACACCTACAATGTTAACAAGGTTTTCCTAAATTTTTACCTGTTGGCCTAGTTTTTGACCCCAGGTGATTCATAATCAAGCTTGTTTTACATATTATTAAGACACATAATTTGACAATGTTTGGTGAAGATCCAATTATAACAGTGAAATCTGGAGTGTTGACAAGGTTTACCTAAGATTTGACTTTTGTTTACCTTAGATGACTCATATTCTAACTTGTCCAAGATATTATAATGACAAACATTCTGACAAGGTTTCATGAAGATCCAATCCGAACAGTAACTTCTAGAGTGTTCACAAAGTTGTCCAGAATTTGCCCTGGTGACTTGGTTTTTGATCCCAGATGACCCATTTTGCACTATTCAATCAAAACAGTGATTTCTAGAGTGTTCACAAGGTTTTCCTTTAATTTGCTCTGGTGACCTAGTTTGACCCCAAATGACCCATCATCGAAGTTGTCCGAGAATTTGTCAATATTAACATTCTGACCCAGTTTTGTGAAAATTGAATTAAAACTGTGGTCCCTATGTGTTCACAAGTGAAAATTGGAGCTTTCATTCACTTACATAATCAATAACAGTTCATCATTTTGTGGTAACAGGTCACATGGAAATAAGAAACAGTCTTCAACTAAAGCTGTAAGCACTGTACACTTCAAGCATAAGGCTATGATTGGGAGATTTGGGCGAATCGTTCTTGAACACAGTTCATTGCCAATTAGAGCAAGAGCGACAGTCAGCAATATAAGACTATTCAAGGCTTCAAGGTAAAATGTATTTAATAATTGTGTAGTACATGACATTCTTGTTCTTAGTTGATAGATTGGGCTGGTAACTTACTTAAAGACATTTTCGGTAGTTCGCTACATTTTTCACATACTCATATAGGAAAAATTTAAACTAAACAACGAATTTTTTTTAAACTTTGCATGATCGTAGCATATGATTACAGAAATATTTTAACCGAAAAAAAACGGGGGTCACTGATCTCGTTTTTGAGTTATCTGCCCTTGAATTTGGATTTTTTGCTTATTTTAGGTCATTTCAAGGGCAGATAATTCACCATAATGGAAAGCAAGGCCTTATCTATTTTCATTTTTATGTAGCCGACTTCTTTTCATACCATCGTGAAATATTTCATGAATTATTAAGAAGTGTTTTTTTCATTCTTTACCTAAACCAATGCCATTTTTTCAAAAATGGCCTAATTTTGAAGAATTTTCAGTCTCTTAAATTCAACTGAGAAAAGACAATATAAATGTGTAATGGAATTGCATGAAATTTTGTTTTTAGACCAAAGAATAAAATGAAAATCATTAACCAAAAGTAAAACCATGGTATTTGAGATTGATGTATGAGTTATCTGCCCTTGAAATGACCTAAAATAAGCAAAAAATCAAATTCAAGGGCAGATAACTCAAAAAACGAGATCAGTGACCCCCAATTTTTTTTTGCTTAAAATGTTTCTGTCATCATATGCTACAATTATGCAAAGTTTAAGAAAAATTCATCGTTCAGTTTTAATTTTTCCTATAATTATGTCTATGTGAAAAGTGTAGCGAACTACCGAAAACGTCTTTAAATACTTATCCAGGTTGTTACATACTTTGTTTGTCCGTTACATACCTAAGCACTTACATACTTGGAGACTTGCATACCATGTCAGGAACTTGCATTCTTAGCCAGGTACTTAAATTCTTCTTTAATTTGTTTCAAACTCAGTAAGTTTGTTACATATAAGTCTGTTAGAAAATAACATACTTAGTAAGGCAATCATTGTATACTTAGTTACATCATTTAATATTTTTGATATGTTACATAAAAAGTAAGGCACTTAAATATTTAGTCGTTTTCATACTTAGTAAGGTACTTTCATATTTTAGCTAGGCAATTACATCCCCACTTAGGCACTTACTTATTTGGTCTGTTAACAAATTCTGTTCAGCACTTTAATATAATGCCAGATGCAATAATACTTATTTAGAATGTTACATATTTGGTAAGAAATGTACTTAGTCAGTCTGTAAGCATAATTAGTCAGGCACTTGCATACATAGTTAATCTGTTACATACTTAGTAAGTCAGTTGCATACTAAGTTAGACATTTGTATACTTAGACAGATACTTACATACTACGTTTTGTCTGTTCCATACTAAGTCAGTTACATATTAAGTCAGGCACTGTTATGCTTAGACAGATACTTATTTAGTCAGGTTCTTATATATGCTAAGTTAGTCTGTTACATCCTATCTCAGGCACTCATATACTGATTCAGATATTTACATTATTAATCAGGCACTTACATATTTATTCAGATACTTTAATGTTCAGCCAGGCACTGACATACTTATTCAGATACTTAAATATTAGGACAGGCACTAATATACTTATTCAGATACTTAAATATCAAATCAGGCACTTACATACTTATTCAGATTCCTAAATGCTAAGCCAGGCACTTAACATATACTAATTTGATTATTTTTTGTTTTGAGGCCCCAACTGGGTAACCCCGTTTATTTCACCCATTAATAAGCATGAGGAGGTCGGGGTCATCCCACCATTAATTTCACAATTTCTACTACATAACAATGTAACAATCTACTGTAATGAACATAAATATGAGTAAATAAATTATTTACAACAAAACATATTATCCAAATTACGTCTTTGATTATATTGAAATAAATGTAGAATTTTGCTACAATTCATGAAGTGAAGTCAATGGATTATCTTATAATGGTGTATTGGTCACACTTAAATACTAAGGCAGACACATACATACTGATTCAGATACTGAAATATTACATCAGTCACTTACATACTGATTCAGATACTTAAATACTACATCATACACTTACATACTTATTCATATACTTAAATACTATGTCAGACACTTATATACTGATTCAGATATTTAAATACTATGTCAGACACTTATATACTTATTCAGATACTTAAATACTACATCAGACACTTACATACTTATTCAGTAAATACTTAACCAGGCCTTACATACTTATACTAAGCCACTGGCCTTACATACTTATACTAAGCCAGGCCTTACATAATTATTCAGGTACTCAAATACTAAGCAAGGCACTTACATACTTACTTATTCAGATACTTAGGTATTAAGCCAGGCACTTACATAATTATTCAGATACTTAGATATTAAGCCAGGCACTTACATACTTATTCTGATACTTAGATACTAAGTCAGGCACTTATATACTTATTTAGATACTTAGTCAGGCACTTATATACTAAGTCAGACATACTTATTCAGAATCAGCTTCTTAATATAGTACTTACATATTTTGTCATAAGTCATATATGCTTAATTAGATATATACTTAGGCACTTACATACTAAGGCAAACACATACTTAATCAGGCACTTACATACTTAGCCAGACATTTGCATTACTTAGTTACATACTTAGTCAGTTTCATACTTTGTCAGCCACTGCATACTTAAATGCCATGTACCATACTGCATACTCAAATACTTACATACTTAGTAATAAACTTACATATTTAGTCAAACTTACATACTTAGTTAATCAGTTATATACTAAGTCAGGAACTTAATACTAAGGCAAATACTTACATATTTAATCAGGCACTTATATACTTTGCCAGTCACATAAATACAAAGTTAGTCAGTTACATACTAAGTCAGGCACTTACATTCAGCCAAATCAGTGGCCACCCTTAGGAAAGAGAAAATGTGGCCTTTATTGACAGGTGACCTTTATTTGGAGTTCATTTGCTCTAGATATTCAATGGCAGTTCTTTAAAGAATAGCCTATATTCAGAGGGTATCCTTTATTCAGGGGTGACCCCTTACACAGGTTTGACTATATTTAGTCAGGTCCTTTACTAACTTAGTTTGTCTGTTTATACTTTGTTAAGCACTTTTGTGAATAGATATTCTAAGTTTTCTAACTTATATATTTTCATATTTTGTCTAGATAATGATCATTTAATAAACACCGCAACTGTTCTTTTTACAGCATTGTGCAGAGAACTAAGAAATCACTCATTAACTGGATGTATGATCTGTTGAAAGCTGTGGTGGTATTGTTTTCCTATGATGCTCTTGTATTGATCTGATGCCTACCTGAGGGTATGTAAACAAGTTTCAAGTATAGTTTCATAGGCATGTCTTAGCTTAGATTATGTAATTGTTACTTCGCATATTTTTCAATTATAATTAATAAGGGCTGACTTATTTGTCAAGTACATACACATGTTCCTGAATTAGATTTTGTATCAGCTAATGGATCCTCATAAAAGCAGGACCATGGTTGCATTTCATCGGAGTGTGGTCAGTTGTTTCCGAACATTATTAGTCAATAGTTAAAATTTGATAATGTGCGATTTTATTAAACTGTCAAAGCTGCATAATTTCAGAGTCAGTGTTTGCATTTATTTTTACCTTCGGCAAGGTAGTACCATACAATTACTTTGGTAATCTGTATCATGATTTTTGTTATACCAGTGAACAAACGTACAATTATGTATTTAACAATGACTACAAAACATTATATAATGGTAAAAAAAATAACTGTGGTATGAAGCTAAAAATAATCACATTCATCGACCGAGTAATTATTTAGCTTTGACAGTTTAATAAAATTGCACCACATATTACATTAATCAACAAAGAATAATCTATTCAGTCACATACCAAGTCATATACACAAAGTAACATACAATTAACCAGTCACAACACAAGTTATATACAATAATAAAAATATACAATTAACCAATCACCAAGTTATATACACTAATTACCATACAATTAGCCAGTCACTACAAGTTATATACACCAATTAAAATACAATTAACCAGTCACTTACCAAGTTATATACACTAATTAACATACAATTAACCAGTCACTTACGAAGTTATATACACTAATTAACATACAGTTAGCCTGTCACTACACCAGTTGTATACACTAATTAACATACAATTAGCCAGTCAGTACACAAGTTATATACACTTATTAACATACAATTAACCAGTCACTTACGAAGTTATATACACTAATTAACATACAATTAACCAGTCACTTACGAAGTTATATACACTAATTAACATACAGTTAGCCTGTCACTACGCCAGTTGTATACACTAATTAACATACAATAAGCCAGTCACTACGCAAGTTGTATACACTAATTAACATACAATAAGCCAGTCACTACACAAGTTGTATACACTAATTAACATACAATTAGCCAGGCAGAGTCAAAATTCCTTTATTACACTCATCACTTTCATGACAAAATGAGGGAACAAACATGATATCATATTGTTACATATACAATGATTTTCATAACAAACAACAACAAAAGAAATGAAAATGATGAATGAAATCTTTCCAACACTGAAAAAAAAATAGGGGAATGTGGAGAGTCAATATTTTCAATCTTTGAAATAATTTTTGAAATCGATAGAATGTTAAGCCACATTATGAGATGGATGTCCATTGAGGAAAGGGCCTGCACCAGGCTTATTCAGGGAGGGCTCCCATACTACTATCATTTTACGTATATCATTATAGCTGTCAAATGTATTTGGCATTCAGTCAAGCAATCATTTTCTTACAAACTTCAAAGATTCTGGCAATGTAGAAAAGATATTAAAATACAACTATATTTTCCGCTAACTAAATTTTCATGAATACATTTGACAGCTGTAATGACTTACGTGAAATGATAGCATAATACCAGATTGAATTTAATGAGTTGCTTTAAAACCTAACTTAATTCACTATAATTTTTTTACAATTTAATGACATTCAATACTTTTTGGTGATATTGGAGAAAACACTTGGAAGTTCTAAGATGAAAATACTGGGTTATTTTTTCTTTTGTTTATTATTTTGTTTAATAAAGGTAGATATATCACTAAATACTGCAGCAATACAGCCTTGGCACATATCATATAAGACATATCATAATTATTTTCTAGTAAATAACATTGCAAAATCATGTATAGAAACCACAGCTATTTCATATGTTAACTTAGTGGTTTGTTTTAATTTGATGTGTTAAAGTAGAGTAAATATTATTTGAAATCTAAATGTATTGTAAGTACGGGATCCTTGCTGAATAGGGCCAACAGCGCTGGCCCTGAAAAGATTTTCTCAATGGACATCCATCCCATTTTGTGTTTTTCTGTAAAGTGGCCATATAGATCTAAAAAATTACTTCGTAGATTCATACTTACCACGTGCAAATTAACTGTTTTATAACTATAGAGAAGAAACAGGGTAAAAATCATTAAAACACATTTTGTTTATATACATGCATATTTTACAAAGGGAGTTATAAGTTTTGTTAAGTGTATTTGTAGGAAATATACATTGAGTATATACATCATTGAGTAAGTGTTCTTTATCAAATTTGGAGTAGTATATTTCTTGATGTATTAAATGTGTATAAATATTTATATGATTGTGATGTGATAATGTAATATTTGTATGTATACTGTCATGTTGGAAATGAGATACACAGGGCCGACTCTTACACATTTGGTGGTGTGTGTAAAGTGTAGGCACTTATGGAAATTTTGCCGTCTTTGTGGGCAAATTTTTCTTTTTTTTTTTTTACTTCTGCTTTCTTCTGTTATTTACATGTTTGATTTTCTTCACTTGTTGATTTTTTGAAATGTACTTGTCTTGAATAAAAAATGCTAACAAAAGACCAAGTCTTAACAGTTTATTTATATACTTGTAATGATATTATTGCATGTTGTAAATCATTAATTTCAGTTGCAAAACAACAATGATCTTTATAATATAACTACTTGAATGATTTTGATACAACAAATATATTTCAGAATGAAATGTACCTGTGTTCTCACAAAATGTTATAGATGTCAAGTAATCCTAAACACGACCCTTTTCTAGCCAAAAACAAGTATACATAGTATTGATATTTATATACGACTATACCCCCCAGCAGAGCTATTCAAAAAGTGTCTTCTAAAGTTTGTAAGAAGACACTTTTCAATAACTCAACTTTCACGTGGACATAATCCTTTATCTTCGTATAAGTCAGATACACATACTCATATTTTCTTCAAAAATGTCTTCTTACAGACGCTTCGCCTCGGACAAATTGTTATGTTTGTCTAAGCGAAACGTCTTCTTACGTCTGTAAGAAGACACTTTTGAAGAAAAACTAGTACTGTATCTATTACTTGTTCAGATAAAAAATCGATCATCCTATGTGACAACTACATTTTTTTAAACCTGATATGCTTATGTATTTTGTAAATTGAGTTGTTTAAATTTGACTTTCAAGATGACGGCCAATTCAAAAAAAGGGAGGTAAATATTGTAGATGACTGGGAACTGTGTCATGTATTTAACAATGTGCACATATAAAATTACTAGAATATAAACACGAGAAATTGGACATTCCCTAATGATGAAATAAAAACTACCGACTGTGGTATGAAGTTAAGAAGTGAATTTAGCAACCATGTAATTATTAAGTTTTGACAGTTTGATAAATTTTCACTATAAAGAATACAAGTATAAAGCAACACTTTTAGTTTAACATAATGTACAATCAATCATGTGGAGTCAAAAACAAACATAGCTTGTATTACAAATGTATACAAAACTATATCCCCCCCCCCAAAAAAAAAGTGGTGGGGCACAAAAATGTACAATAAATAGTTGATGTTCATGGAACATTTACAATGATGATCAGTTTGTGACTTAATTAACAATCAACAAAGATGTAACAAGAACTACTATAACAAAACGTTATAGGCAGACAAATTACAAGAAGCATATTGGTTTATGTTTTTTGTATGAAGTTGCTTTTTTCATAAAGAATATTGACTGTATATTTTATTCAATCCTCCATTACCAAGAATATAAACTATCTATATGATACATGTATGAGTAATACAAATTATAATGACAATCATGAGTATTTGACAAATGTATAAATTCATGTATATAGTTCACAAGCACATGGTTATATCATACCCTACATCAATCAAGTATAATCAACCCAAAATGTTAACGAATTCATCATAAATCTGAGCACTATCATACAACCACATTGAACTTCAAATAGCCACACAACAACTTATCTATGCAATGCCTTCATTATTTATTTACCTGTCAACTATTAATAGATTCAGTCATCACAATTAGCCAATCAAATGGCCAGGATTAGCCAAACTAGTAATAGACACTACACTATATACTAGCAAACAGCTATAGTAAACTAGAAAAGTTGTATCTGCTATAAACACTCGTCCCAATTTGAAACTAAATCAAACTAAGTTACTAACATGTAAGGGAAATGTTTCACTCAATTATGAATGAACTGAAAGAAGGCAATTACAAAATTTGTCTTATTGAAGATATTTCTCTAACCAAGTTGTTTGTTTTCCACTGTTGTGTTGAAAGATTTCACAGTAAACCATACCTACATCCAAGATTGTATCCTAGCTGTATCACCTACAAAAACAATCAGATAAAAATAAAACAGAAATGATTAACTTCATACAGGTATCTACAGTACAATAGACCTATAGGGTTTCTTTGTTTTATTGACATTATATCAGAAATCAACAACTTTTAGAACACTATGATTTAAGAAATATAAGAATCCTACAGACACAAAAAGATGCTGAGACTCGACTGGTGTGTTCATTCATTGCATATACCCCTGTGGCATGCTTGTCAAGATAAGTCCATTTTAACCATTCTGAGTCCAAATTATGTCAAGGTCAAAGTGAGGTTGGTTGATATGGGTAGATTGAGAATGTCATAGGCAACAACTGTATAAGTATTCAAGTGTTCTAGTAATTAAGCAGTGTTGGTGCTAGATGAAGTGGTAAAATCTACTTAACCTTGTATGGACGGACAGGGCAATCACCATAATTAAATTTACTTGGACAAAACCTAATGTGGACATGCACAACGTAATTGGCAAACTATTTAATCACTTCTAAGAAGTTTCACTGAATTCCTGCCTGTAGTTGCTGAGAAATGGTTTGGACAAAATTCACCTATTGTATAAAGCAAAGGGCCATAAAATCCAAACAAAATCTGGTTATTGCATGGACAACTTGGCTTACTTTTTATAACTTCAGTGAAGTTTCATTGAATTCCGAAGAGTAGTTGCTGAGATATTGTGTATAGACCGCACAAAAAACAACAAAGGGCCATAACTCCGTGAAAATATAACTGAACAACTGTCTACAGAGGCATGGAAGGATGGACGGACCGACAATCAAGCGTGAATCCAATATAGCCCCCATATATTTCATATCTGGGGATATAATAATTTCTTGGTTGCTGAATGTGATTATTTTTAGCTTCTTACCACAGTCGATAGTTTTTGTTTATTTTACTGTTATGGAATGTTCCATTCTGCATGTTTACATAATATTATGTTGCATATCATTAACAAGAGGGCCAAGATGGCCCTATATCGCTCACATGACAATCACTGTTCACTCATTAAAACATTGTTTTGAACCGGTGACCTTGTTTTTGACCCCAGATGACCCATGTTAAAACTTGTCCTACATATAAATAAGACAAACATTCTGACAAAATTTGGTGAAGATCTAATCAAAAACATGAAAACTACAGCATAGACAAGGTTTTCCTAAGATTTGACCTCGTGACCTAGTTTTTGACCCCAGACGACCTATGTTCGAATTTGTCTTACATATCGTTAAGACAAACATTCTGACTAGGTTTGGTGAAGATACGATCAAAATTTGACATATACAGTGTTAATAAGGTTTTCCTAAGATTTGACCTTGTGACCTGGGGCCGTATTTATAAAGCTTCTTAACATAAGATTTTCTTAAATTTTGACTTAAAAACATGAAATCTGTTCATTTTGATCTTAAATTTGAGAAATATCTTAAGTGTTATTTATAAATGATCTTAGCTATATTTTTAACTTAAATATCGACTTATTTTAAGATAGCTAAAAAGGTATCTTAAATGTTTTAAGAAATTTCTTAAAGCACGCACATTTTGTTTACCGAATAACCAACAGGACAGAAACAAATACTATTAACTTAAGTTACAGAGGGAGCTAGATTCTATATTGCACTTTATTGATAAGTCTTTATATTTGTTATTTATCACCAATGTTTCGAAGAAATCAATCTTGTTAGGACTGATTCTACTGCAGTTTCAAATTTCAATATTTACCTATGAATTCTAATTATGATTCTTGTTTGAATTTATAAATACCATACGTAATTCCATTTTATTTATTAATTTCGTTTCTTTTATAACAAGTACTTTGACTTACCTTTGGGCTTGGATAACTAGCGCACCCTATAGGGATCCTTTCAAGGCAAAGAATATCCATGGTTAGATGTTAACATACACTATATCAATATTTCCATCTTATTATGTACAGTCTAGCATACCAAATTTCATCAACATATTTTGACTTTTCTGTTACCAAAGCAACCATAATTTGGAGAAAAAACCCAGAGATTATCTAGGTAAATAAAAATTCCGGGTGTATGCCCCCGGATCTCCCTAGAGTGATCATGGGGCTGGACCTCCCTAGAGTGCCCCGACTTAAATTTATTTCTGGCTTCGTAGGCCACTTTGTATACATGTATATACGACTCATTGGTGTAATTATAACACTGTCATTATCGGTGACATCATTACTCAGTAATATGGTAGGAAATTTGTGATATTTAACACATATGTTGCATGATAAAGAGAATATAACGTGCTGAATTTATTATTGGTATATTTATCTTATATTCTTACAGATGTGCGGGCGCGAGCGTGATAGAAATCATTTCGGTTCTATTTTTAGAAAGGAAGACCCCGGAATTCCGTAGCAACGACATCTTAAAACATCTTTTAAATAAGAATTTTCTTTACTAAAATTTTTCTTAAGTGCGTTCATAAATATCACTTTTCTTAAGATAAGATTTTTTCCTAGCTTAGCTAATTTTGACCGAGTTTAAGAAAATAATTAAGATGCTTTATAAATACGGGCCCTGGTTTTTTACCCTAGGTGACCCATATTTGAACTTGTCCTTAATATCAATAAGACAAACAATCTGACAAGGTTTGGCCAAGATCCAAATAAAACCATGATATTTAGAGCTTTTACAAGATTTTTACCTAAGATTTGACCTGGTGTCACAGTTTTTGACCCCGGCTGACCCATGTTCAACCTTGACCCACATATCATTCAGGCAAACATTCTGACAAGGTTTGGTGAAGATCCAATTAAAACTGTGACATCTACAGTGTTAACAAAAGTTTTCCTAAGATTTGACCTGGTGACCTAGTTATTGACGCCAGATGACCCATATTTATATTTGACCGTTATATCATTAAAACAAACGATTTGACAAAGTTTGGTGAAGATCCAATAATAACTGTGAAATCTACAGTGTTAACATGGTTTTTCATAAGATTTGACCTAGCGACCTAGTTTTTGACCCAAGATGACCCATGTTCGAACTCGTCCAAGATATTATGAAGACAAACATTCTGACAATGTTTCATGATCATCCAAACAAAACAGTGACTTCTAGAGTGTTCACAAGGTTTTCCAGCAATTTGCCCTAGTGACGTAGTTTTTCACCGGAAATGACCCATTATCAAACTTGACCTACATATTATTAAAATAAACATTCTGACAAAGTTTCATGAAGATCCAGTCAAAACAGTGATTTCTAAAGTGTTCAGAAGGTTTTCCCTTATTTGGCCCTGGTGACCTAGTTTTTTACCCAAAATGGCCCAATATCGAACTCATCCGAGATTTTGTTGATATTAACGTTCTGACCCAGTTTTGCTAAAATTGGGCTAAAAATGTGGCCCCTAGTGTGGTCACAACATAAAGTTTGACGACGCACACCGCACGACGCCGGACGGAGAGTGATCCTAATAGCTCACTTCGTCACTTTGTGACATGTGAGCTAAAAACATGCAAATTTGACAACCAACGTAACAAATTATGAAAGTAATCAAACCTTACTGAAGCTAAAAATAAATGCAAGCATTGACCATGAAATTATGCAGCTTTTGTCAGTTTAATAAAATTGCACAATATCTGGCTTTAAATTTTGATTATCAATTAAACAAGATCAAACAACAACATGAGGGTTAATTATATTCACCCATTAGCAACATGTTTTTGAATGTCCAGTTCAAAATAGAAACAATCATTTGCTTCGCAAGATTAATTTTTTATAAATAACTCAGCACTTGAATGTTCCAGGCTTCACAATGTTATTTTTAAAAATATTTTTTAATGGTTTTCCCTGGTTCAATACTGTCAGATAAAATATAAGATATATGATTTATTTACCAGTAACCGGTCATAAGATTTTCTTGGTGACTGCAGAACATTTTTCTTGGATTATCTAGAAAACAGATAGAGAGACATTCAATAAACAGTAAACAAGTAGAAAATCTTAAAAACAAATTTTGCTTATCTGAAATCCGCACTGGAGCTAAGACGATAAATCTGGAAAATGAAAACAAGTCAACAATTTACTTTATCCCCTCATTGGTTGCTTCGGCACTGATTCCTTATTATAGTACAGCAGCATACCAAGACCAGTTGCCAAATATTTGTTGTATCAAAAGCTGGTTCCCAAACAATTGTTGTATCAAAGACTGGTTCCAAAATCTTTATTGTATCAAAAACTGTTTCCCAAATCTTTGTGTAAATAACTGGTTCCCAAATCTATGTTGTATCAAAAGCTGGTTCCAAAATCTTAATTGTACTACCACAGTATTATTGGAAAAAGAATGATAGACAGGTTTCTGTAGCCGTTACTAGCTAGATGTGCATGAATTTTGATGTGGACCAAAGTACTATGTGTTACTACATCCACCATGCAGTTGTTAAACTAGTTCCCATCCCATGTTGCAGTGCTAGTCTATTAAATTTCAGTTCAGTTTCCATTAGTACTTCCAATACTTTGATTGCATGATGATTTCACATAAGGACCAGCAATGTAAGTTCATAAAGAATGAATTCAGAAAGATTTACTTGAGTTTATTAGGGTTCTTTCATTTAGGCAATAGTATAGTATTAGTGGCATATTTCTGCATAATTCATTTAGGTTACTTTCGTGAAAATCTATCAGATTTTCAGGATAAGATTTTCTGACTTTAAAGGTAGGTCGCTGGTTTCCTCACGAAAAATTGTCATTTTTTCAAAAGTCAACACACAAATTAAGGTATTGGCTAAAGTAGAAATGATATATTCAAAGGATATTTCCATGGAAACCACTCAAAAAGTGCTACTTAGTGGAGGATATGGTTTCATTGATTTTCAAGTTAATTCCTGCATTGCCCCATTAATTTTGTATATTAAGTTATGCAGTTTGTATAACTGCAATGCTGTATCATTTCCAAATCCGAAAAATACAAAAATGTCATATTTTGCCATCATTAAATCTTAAAAGACACTGATAAAACTCTGCAGGGGTGGCAATTTACAATGCCAAATAATGAGACAATTATCTCTCCTTCGCAACAACACTGAAAAAAAAACAGCCTGATCAATCTTAATTTTTAAAAACAGTACAGATTCTAAAAACAATTTGAAAAACTTTAAAAAAAATAAAAACACGGTCACCGACTTTGTTTTCTCACCAATGAAACTTTTTTGAACCCATATTGGAAACCATGACGCACCTTAAATTGAAACCTATCTCCTAACTCACCTATTAAGTGGACGAAATATATTTTCATGAAAGTAAGATCTTATATACATACATAGATTCACAACTTCCGTATTTACAGTTTGAAATGCACTATTTGTCAATAAAACATGTTTTCTGTATGCAGCAAACAGAGTTTGAATCAAAGTACTGAAAGTACTGTCGGAACTTGATCTTTGCCATACGAAGCAAAATGAGCTAAAATGTGCACCCACATCGTTCATGTCCATGCAAACATTTTTAACATTTACTGCTACAGACCGATTTTTTTTCATTCATACATGTCATACGCATGCATATGAAGGGCACACACTATAGCGCTTTACAAGTATCTTCGTTAAAATTTTAAAAAATATTGGAAAGTTCAATGTTTCGCAAATTAATTGAAGACCACAAACTAGTGAACAACACATCAGTAACAGTAAATACCAACACTGATTCTTCTGATTTTAACACAACAGAAAATCGTCGCATTGAACACAATCAGGGTCAATCAAATAAAAAGACCCTGGCAAAATAGAGTGGGCCTATAAATTATGGCCTTTAGTTAACCCGATGTTGCATGAGATTCAGACTTGATGATCTTGCATAATTGTATTTGGCGACTCGAAATATTATTCGTAAGCCGCGATTGCATCATCTATCTATATATACTGCAACACTCCACTTTCATGTATTCAAGCTTAAACACTAGTTGATGTGAGTATTACGGAGTTACTATTAGTTGAAAATTCGCCCTGTAATATTAAAATAATGCTATAAAGGCACAAAACACACACATCGATGGTAGATAATTGCAAATACATGCATACGTCTATAGACATCAAACGCAAACCAGAAGCAGAACTAGTTTTACATAAACATGATATGCAAAACAGCCTCTTAAGTGCGATATTTTATTGGATAGTGGATACGCGGTTTTAATTCTACGCAATTACAATAAAATGATTTGGAAATATATTTAGATCAGACACAATTGAGGAAGGATTCCAGATACTTCTATATAATCACACCATTTAGTTGCGTACTATGACCTGAAAAAAATTGCATTTTCTACACTTATATTTATTTTATGGTTACAGCTGTCAAGTATCGCAATGGATTGTCTATCGTTATTGTTTTGGCTATTTTTAGCAGTTGCAAATCCATGTATGTATATAATTGTCCTTGATGAAGGTAAAACATTTTCTCACAAAAATTAACTCACTAAAGTGTATGCAGAAAAATGTCACCATACAATAGCAATAAGAATTTACAGCGCAACCTCCCTACACCAGCCACAAATGGGACTGACAAGGTTGGCTATTGTAAGGAGGTGGTTGTTGTTGAGAGGACAGTGAAAAAAGAGTAAAACATCAATCTAGGTTGCTAGTATACTGGCTGTAATAAGGAGGTGGCTGTTGTTCGGAGGTGACCATTCATGGAGGTTACACTATTATACAATAAAGAAAACTACTATGTACAATAAAACTACCTCTTAATTTCCTGTCTGTAATATCTGATCTTTAGTACACATTATCATCTGATTGTTTTATCTTCATTAGAATGGTAATCTTCTTCAATGAAGAACTAGTTTGTTTTGTTTCCATGGATACTGGTTTTGATAAGTATCTATAATAAGCCAAAAAAGAAAGTATCCACTTTTTAAAAATATTTCATTGATATAAATAATTTGCCTAAATAACCAATAAACAATGTAAATGTATTTTCTGGAGTATGTACCTGTTAACCTTGGTTTTATCAATAAGCTGTACAGCTCGATTATCTTGTATTGCACATACAGGGTAAATTTCATTAAACAGAATCTAAAGACTACCGCCTATGATATGGCCATAGAGTTTTGACCTGCCACAATGATTCATGAGAATACTAGTAGGTTGTAATTCTAGCTGTAAACAGAAAGCCCCATATAAGATTTTAAATCCAAAGAAAGCGTTTGTTTTTGAGCGTTTGGTTACTAATTTTGTCCCACACATATAATTGAGAAAAATATGGCATGGGCACCATGTTTAACTGACAGCTCAAAAGAAAAAAAAACTTGAAAAGAATAAAACGTTGTTCATTGCTAATAAGGAGAGACAATATTTGAATTATATCTATGAAACTCTACCAGGCTCTACATACCTGAAGCAGACATATACACAGTATAGAAGTATCATGGGAAGGCTCTTCCATTGCAGCATCACAAAGACGAGAAGTAGATGATTACATACGCATTTTTCTCTAAAGTTCTGACAACCAATCTAAAAACAAACAACAACATAGTTTCAATCTTATTTTCATATTTTCTATGAAATTGAACACTTATTACATGTAGTGAAGTAGACTGCTGCATGCGGAGAGCAAGGTATGTGTTGGTACAGAATCTAATTGGTTAATACTGCCCGCTGCAGGTTACAGTGAGTGTAAAGTAGGATGGCAAAAATGAGAAATATTAAATTGATAAAGCTGGGAGCTTATAGGGCTGCTAGGGCCTCAGTTGGTCCCAGAGATGATCAAAACCACAAAATTCTGCAGATGAAAAATAACATCCCTGCCACTGGTATATTACATGTACTGAACTGTTGTGGACAACTGGAGTACAACCAAAAAATATTTATGATGAAGTCATCGACACGCTGAGAGTGATAATATTAGAGTATGCAATTTTTAACACCTACCTTACACTGATGGCCAAGTCTTCATTGTAGAACACAGGCCTCAAAAAATACAAGTCTACTCATTCACATGCACCATACCATTCACTGTTCTCCTTGTTGCCAACGACTTCAATATAAAATGATGAATTCAAAAATAAACACTGATGTCATGGGTCCATTAAAGGCTTTTTTAACAAGAGGGCCAAGAATGCCCTATATCACTCACCTGAGAACAACTACATGTACACTATAATTAATGATCAGGAGATATAGTCTTTCATCTTATATTATCTTTAGGTCATACACATTCATTGTATTTGGAAATACTCATCATGCTAAAGTGTAAGCACACTAAGTGTGGACAGGCACCAGCATTCATCGATACTAAAAATTCAACCAACTGTTGTCGAGCTTAAGAATGTTAAATTTGAAATAAGTCATTGAGCACTTATGATGATGCTATACATAATACTGCCAGTAAAACAGTAAATCTATTCTTAATTAAATACTTGAGCTTAAAGTCCCAGTACCTGTTTGCTACAAAATATATATGCAAAAAAACAAACAATTGCTGATATTATCCCAGGATAATTATTACCGACGAAACAAGCCCTTTTTCTGCTAAAAACACTCATTTCACTGTGTATTATGCTTTTGTAAACTTGAAATATATAGAGCGCATGGCGCCACTTCAAGCCATGTGCATAATATGACTGCGGAAAAAACACAGCTGTTCTATAAATTGTAATAGTAATAATGATATTGAAAAAAATATGATAGTGGTTTTTGAAACATTTTTCTTGCTGTAAAGTATGCACGGGAGGAAAACACCGGATTCCTCTGTTATAGAATAAACAGAAACTATTATGACCGATAGATTTATATGATTATGGGACTTTAAACAACAACTACAAATTATCTATTATAACATTCAAATAACCACCTGTTTCTCCTTAGGCATAAAAGAAATATGTATTTTTCTGGTTACTTGTTCATTACAATAGGATAGGTAGGTTTAGGCTTTTTTGGTCACTTAATGAAAGCATATGGAAAAGTTAAAAGCAACTGACTTAACTTTCTCACATAAAGAGACATGGTCATAAGTTTTTTTACAACATTCAGCAATAACAATATCCTAACAAAGAAATTGAAGAAAATTAAACAAACTATAAAATAGTAATACAAAATCATCTGAAGAAAGAATTCATAATTTAATTGTGTAAAGCTCACATACCTGTGACCTAAAATTAATTTCATAAGTAAAATATCAACCTACCATGTGCCTGTCTGCTAACAATCTGATCGAAAACTGGTTCTCTTTACAAACGTGTATACACTTTTCAAGAAGCATGAGGATTTTGCATAAAAAACTGGTTGACAAATGGGATGATAGGAAAGCACTGAACCGTTTTATACTGAGATTAAATTTTGCCGTGTAAACAAAAAGATTAACAAACAAGAGAGCTATGTGGTCCTGCAATGCTCACCTAAAAATGAGTTGTGGCAATATCACTCATGAATTTGATTTGAATGTGTGCTGCAATAAGTAAAAAGTATTGAAAATAAGGCCTCAGGGATATCTTTTTTTAGCAATATGGTAAGAGGGCCCCTACATGCTGCTAATATATCTAAGCTCTAAACCTTGTGCTTTTAGACAAGAACTTTCTTTTTATATTTTCCCCTATATAAATCTATATGAAACAAGTGACCCCTGGGATGGGGACAATTTTAATCCCAGGGACATTATTTTAGCAACTTTATTAGAGGGTCTCTAGGTGGTGCTCCATGGCTAATATCTAAGCTGTAGACCATGTGGTTCAAGACAAGACTTTTAAGATTTTCCTTTTGGTTGCCATGGAAACAAGAGTACAGCACGGAATGACATTCCTTTAGCAACTATTGTAAAGGACCACCCAAAGATAATTCCTGTGGAGGTTCTTCAAATTTGACCGAGCTGTTTCTGAGGAAAGTCGTTTGAAGAATTATGGAAGACAGATGACAGACAAAATACTGTACTAATTTAATACTTCACTCTCAGATGAGCTAAAATATTACTTCAAACCCTTGTACAATAAATTGACCAGTGTATAAAAAAAGTCGATTTAAAGTTAAATGAGAACCGTTGTAAACATTTACATTTTTCCGAGGTAGATCAGGTTATTTACCGGTTGAAATGACTTTATATTGTAATACATAAACAGAACAGTAATGTAACGCGCCGTGGCTCAGAGGTAAAGGCTATGATTTTTTTTATTAGTAACGGCCACGAGTTCAAAACTGAATTGAATTGTTTTGAAATGATATAATAAAATAATGAAAAAAAAAACATAATAAAAAATGAAACGATTTAAAATAATCAAAAGAAAAAAATATATACAAAATATAGTTATAAAATGACATTAACTAGGTTCGAACCAATGGTTAAAATGATAAATATCTCAAAATCATCAGCACTAACTTTTACGCTATTGAGGCAATCGTAATTATGTTTTCTCTATCTTAATCTATAACGGGTTTCGGGTTTACCTGTCACACCTAAATATCGAAATGAGACTAATCCCTCATTAGCATGTAACTTTAAATCGACTTATAGAATATGTTGTGTATTTAACAAAGGATGATAAGGCCATACCAGTTCAATTATTCGTTCATAGGATTTGCCATTCACTTTTTATCAAAATAATATTTTATACGTAATATGTATATTTGAAAAAAAAACATACCATACCAAATCTGTTCTCATCACAGATTTCCATTGATCCACACTACTTGTATGTAATGGTCCCATGTTTGTACTATCTATAACTAACGAGTAAATGAAAGATAAAAATTTGTCATAAAGTGTCCGCGCAACAAAATTTTCTCTCAAACTGCCATTTCTAAAATGTTAATAAACTCCAAAGTAAACGTAGCATGGCCAAGCCTTTTGTGGCACAGATTTCCATTGATGTCTATTACTTACATGTGCACTTTCAAAACTGCAGACCAAATAATGGTAGAGATATTGAAAATCAAAGACTTTCAGCAACTCTCGGAGACTTTTCACTGAAATGGTTATTTCTAGAATTTCAATAAAATTAAAAGTAAGCAGAGCAGAGCAAATTCGACCTTGCAACCAACTTTTGTTATCTGAATTATCTGGCAGGGAACATGCAACTATAAAGAAGAAAAATAAGTCGGTCAAGGCAGAAAATCAATATAAAGAGCTTTCTATTGATCTACAAGCTGTTTACAAACCCCATGTTTAAATGTATCACAAACATACTAACTGTTTATTCATTGGCTGACTCCAAAGGCACATGCTATGTTTGGAATGACACATTGCCAGAGAGAGAGTCCTCTGAAATAGGAACCATTAATTATGACCCATTTAAATTCTCTTCCAGTAAATGTTAAACAAGTAATTCTGCATTCTGGCTGCTGCTCGGGACAAAATCGCAATCAGTACCATGCAACTCAATTGCTAAACACAGTTTTACAAAACCTAATCATTCAAGTCGTTGAGCAAAACTTCCTTAAATCTGGCCATACACTAATAGAATGTGATTCAATGCAAGCTGCTATCAAACATGCCAAAAAGCGAATTTCTCTTTGTGTACCAGAGCAATGGGACACATTCTTTCAAATGGCTAAAAGGTTAAATCCCTATGCTGTTGTGCCATTGTGATATGACAACTTCTATGACCTTAAAAGGTATGCTAATAACAATTTCAACAATTTTAAAACAACCTCAGAATGAACAAAAGTTAATTGGCTTAAGATCAAAGTATTGAAGGTACAAAAACAACACCCAGACAAAATCCATGTGAAATACAGCTTCGGGGATACAGACTTTCTGTGCATTAATGTAAAAAGAACACAGAGAGAAAGACCTGAAATGGCGCACAAAATGTCATTGAAGAACAGAGAGAAGATGCCTATTTCTGTGGAAAAGAAAAATGACCTGTTGTCTTTGTGTAAAGGATTTGTTATACCAGAAATGTACTGGTCATACTATGAAAGTTTACCAACAAACAAAAAAGTTGTAGATCGGCTGCCATGTACATATTTGAAGAAGTATTTTCATTTGTGTGTCCTTGTTTTTGTGTTGAAGTTCTTCAATTATTTACCCACATATAACATGCTGTTAGACCCTTTTTTCATGTTTTGAGGGTTGAACAAGATGTATTTTATAAACACCATGTCCCCTCCGGTTGCCCTTTTTGAAAATGCAGAGGTCCTGTAGAGATTGTCATGATAAACCAAAATATGAAGTTTGATGATTGCAGGTGGTAGCGTTTTGATTTAATAGGCAAGGTTAAAGTTTGGTACAAACAAAGGGCCGTAAATCTGCAAAAAGATCGAATCACAAAACCCTGACAATATGTGCTGGGGAATTTGGTGACAATAGTTCTATCAAAGTTTGGTAACACAGGTCCTGTAGAGGTTGTCATGAGGAACCTACATATGAAGTTTGATGAATGTAGGTGCAGGCGTTTTGATTTTATAGGCAAAGTTAAGGTTTGATACAAACAGACAAACAGAGAGACCAATCAATGCGGGGGCATAAAAAATAGAAAACATACAAAAAAGAGCCTTGAGGTTTATTGACAGTGACTATAAATCTAATTATGAAGCTCTTTTACAAAAATCAAAATTGCCATCTCTGAAAATCAGAAGGCTGCCTACACAAACAGTCCCCATTGTACCTTCATGACCTTTTAATTATCAAACAAAATTCTTATTCTTTTAGATACACAAATACTGTATCTATACTACAGGTACGAACATCCACTCATGGCCTTAACTCTTTTCGCTTCGGGGCAGCTAAGCTCTGGAATGAACTTCCTCAACATTTTAGAGATGAAACCAATTTTAGCAACTTCCGGAGCTTGGTTGCCTCATGGAGTGGAAATAACTGTACATGTTCAGCCTGTTACGAAGCTAACAAAATGTGAATTTTAACGCTATTGTTTCTTTTTACTCAGATGCTATGTATTTATTTATCTTCCGTTTGTTTTGCGTATGTTCTCACATTTGGAATTGCATGCAATTGTGATTTGTTTAGATCTTTAGAATTTTCTACTTTAAACTTTTATCTGTTTTGCTAATATTGTATATGCTAGCTAGAATCGCTGCCTTTGCTTTCCATGCTTATTTTTATCCTTATATATAACGCTTAAATATCGATGTAAAACTTATATTTTCTTTTCTTTATGACCATGTTACGAGGGGGATCCAAAAGTTTTGTCACTGCCTCTGCACTTCGGCCTGTATTTAAGATATATCAGCTAAAGTCGGTGTACATGTACATAAATGTGTAACAAGGTATAAAACTATGCCAGGATATGTTTTTAATTTCAATGAATAATTTCATATTGTTATATAAAAATTACTTTCTATTAAGTTTCTTTATAATTATAATGTTTTTGCTAGACACACAAAAATGTAATGTTTGTTCTAAGTTCTGTGTGTTAATCAATTAGTTTTTCACACCAATCAATTTTACATATTTCAAATTCTATAAATATGTTTTATCACCTTAGATTAGATATATAGTTTTAAGCTTTATCAAAACAGACTTAGGTCAATCTGCCATATGGCTTCAATAAGTTATTATAAGTTATCAGTTAAGTATTTCCTGCCAATATGTTTTAATTCTGAAATTCTATTGATCAAAATTGATAAAGGGTCCAGCCCCTTTTCTCACTGATTATTTTGTTATTTATTATTAAATTAGTCTTCGCTTAGTTTTAAAACAAGTTACATCTGAATTTTATGTCATCTGGTTTCTCAACTTATATCTTTTGGAACTGAATATTTTAAACGTTTGTTATGACTGAATAAAATAGTGAAAATACTGAATTGGACTAGTTGTGTATAATTCCAAGACATACACATTTGGTACCCTTATATGCAAGAGGTACCAACAACAAAGACACTGTAAAGCCGAGGTGTTGGAGACAATCGGGGCGGTCGGCCGAACAAGCTAATTCCCCACCGACATATATCTAGGAGCCGACGCCTCAGCCCGGCCCTCGGTCACAAATGTCTTACAAAATACCATACAAAATTTGGTGCGCAAGTGACAAAAACTTTATAAATACAACGCATCGTTTGAAACACATGAGCGACCATCGCCGCACACCAACGACATCAATGACGTTATGTTACAATTATCTCGACGCCATAACATCACTCCTTCTCAAAAAAGCTACCGGCGCACTCAATACACTGCTTGTGTCATTCAACCCACTTCCGAAACACATTCTCAAACCATTTGGATTGGAGTCCAGAGAGAATGAGGTTACTCTCTGTCTGTAGTTCTTGTTGATTATCGAAACGCTGCCCCCTTAGCTCCCCCTTCAGATACGGAAACAGAGCAAAGTCGCACGGAGCCAAGTCTGGGCAGTATGGCGGATGAGAAAGTGTCCGTATCCCGAAAACATTTATGTTCATACGTGGAGGGAGCTGTCTTGTTTCCACTGGCTACTCCGCATTTTCATCTCCGAGTCGTGGTAGAAAAAGCAAGGTTTTATCTACTGTAATATTCTCTTTCAGAGAAACTGACCACTCTCTCATCAGTATCGCCTTAAAAACTTCTAAGATTCTTGCACGCACCGTAACATCTGATTATCAGGGAGCAGACGAGGCACTTAATTAATATGATCTAGCCCTGACACGCCTAATCAAACAAGTCAACAGTGGGTCTACGCTGCACAGTGCCAGAACTGAAACCCATATGTTCAGAGAGTGCCCGAACACTAATATGCCGTTCCTCCGCAATCACGTCGGAAACAACGCTGAAATTCGCGTCGGTTCATATTGCTAGCCTTCCGGTCCTTGTGTGATCCTCCAGTGATTCATTTTCCTCTCGAAATCCTTCATACCATCTATAAACAAATTTTGCAGATTTTTCACAATACGTTCCGTTTACCATTTCTACTGTTTCTAAAAATGATTTTCCGAGCTTGTAGCAAAAATGCAATATTGCGCGTAGCGGCATTTTTTCAAGTATCGACATTTGTTTCTGCCAACGGATTACAAACAACTGCCCTCAGAAAGCGTAAACGGGCAATGACATATTTAGAAATTTAAGTGCTATTTAATACATGACATGACTTCACGTCAGGAAAACTACGTCTGATTTTATGGGTTATTTTTGTAAAAATTATATCTTTAAATATGGAAAGCAATATATCTTATTCTGTAAATTTGGCGTGCGGCGGGTCCGTTGCAGTAGGTTTATTTCAACAACGCTTGCGAGCGCTTTTTTAGTGACAGTAGGTGCATTTTTGTTCAAAATAATTAAAAACATATTGGTGCATTTATATATAGTAAATATAATTCAATCTGACGTTATATTTTAGCATAATCGAAACAGTGACAAAACTTTTGGATCACCCCTCGTATACGTATGTTTACACTGTATGTCAATTGTCTATGTATTCCTTAATTTTAATATCATAATTGCATTGGCGATATAGCTGTACATAGCTAATGTGTACTGTTATATTATGAGCCTACAATATAAATAAATATTTGTACCATGTATCTTGTCTGTGAGAAGGTTGCTGATCAGTTCCTCCCACATCTGATTTTGGGTGATAATTGTTTTTAAACCTCATCTTAGCGGTCGCACTTTTGTGCTTGTTTTCTTCTTGTCAGAGTCTTATTTACATTATTCTTATATATGGCAGTTCTTAGACGGAAGTCAAGGTCAGCAACCCCTTCACAGCTTTTAAATACAGTTTTTAGTAAGGTACATGTATTATTAAATTCGTTTTTAATTCCTATGTATACTTATATGTCTTTTCATGTTTCCCTTCAATTATAACTTGTGATGATTTTTTTTGACATGCATATGATGTAGTTAAATAATGTTGTGATTTTATTTATTACAATGTGTCTGTCTTTACTACAGGTTTTGTTATAGGTTGCAATATACCAATATTTGGGGGACAACCTAATTTTAGAGAGTTTCCTTCATAAAGTATATAGTTCGGCAACCTGTCACAGATAACTAATTCAAAAACTGCTTTGTCGCTGTGCACGACCTACTTTAGGTAGCTTCTGAATCTGATAGCATGATCAGTTTATTATACCCCGCAAACGAAGCTTGAGAGGGGGTATGTTTGAGTCACCCTGTTGGTTAGTCCGTCCGTCCGCATAAAGTTTATTGAGCGAACTTTTTCCACATTTTTTATTAAGCTATTGCAATGAAACTTGGTATATGTTATCAACATCAAGTGTAGATGTGCAAGACATAATTTTCGTGCCCAGCGATGCACTCATTGCAGAGTTATGTCCCCCTGAACTTAGCTGTATAGTGTACTATTGCAGTATTAGTGTCAAAGCGGCGGCGGGGGTATTGGTCACCTCTGTGACAGCTCTAGTTGGTATTGTATTGTTTCTTTCTTAATTTGCAATTGTTGAGAAAGATGAGACTTAATGAGCATCATAAATTAATAATATTATGTAATGCACATTTCTTTGATGAATATTCTGCAGTCATGGACAAGTCTTGGTTCTGAAACCCTCATTGTTTATTTATTTAAAACTTACTTTTTACATTTGGAACTAAGTGTTTCAAACAACCTTGTGTCTAGACTCTAGTACAGTACAACTTGTTACCTAGTTTAAGCTGAATATATAATTAGCAACTATTAAGATAAATGTTTATCACTCACTACAGAGTTGTTACTTTTTATTGTAGGAATATGAATATAATTATGTTTATCATATAATTATGTAAGTATATATGTACATGTACATGTTTGTATGATAGTTTTCTTGTCTTTGTTTTTTTCTACTATTATGCCTCTTTGCACCTAGTAATGGTCATTAGAATTAGTTTTGCTCCTAAAATCGGGGGAATCTTTAATCCTAACTTTAAGTGTATGTTTATAAAAAAGGAAGAAAAAATGGACAATAAACGTACAATGGAATAGTACATACACATGTATAACTGGTGAGTATCATTGCAAAAGTTAGAAATTTCCATTTCAAAGTTGTTTAAATCAATGTATACATTTTACATTTTGTATTAAGGATGAAAGTAAGATGATCTTAATTTGTTTGCGAAATATATATGTTTAGCTAAATTTAGTATTACTTTCTTGGGTCTGGAGGATATCAATAAGTCAAGTTTGTATAATGTTGGCCAACTACACTATATGTTGTATATATATTTGAACAGTAATGTAATTAAGTGTAACCATATAAACAGATTATGATAAGGCGTTAATGTACACCAAGGACACACCTATGATGTAATAAAAGGTGATAAACACCTGTATATATCCACATATGTGACCTGATCATCAGTTTAAAATAATGTACTATGTGTTAATGTAAATCATTGACACACTTATCCATGAAATGAATTAATCTTAATTTGTACTAATTATGAAATATATTTTTTGGATATAATATTGAAATTCCAAAGAGTTGTAATTTAAAAGCCTGGTTGTGCAGAAAGTTACTTTTCACATACATTCAAATTTTTTCAAGGTTGAAGCCGGTTTTTTAAAACCAAGCTTATGTTTGCATGGATAACCAAGACTGCATACAACAAGGCCAACAGAAGAGGCACACCATTGAACTTCATATGTGAGCCATGTTCTTCTATCACCATCCTTCACTCCACCGTATTGGATCAGTCTACAGGTCAAGATACTGCACCTCTCCATGGTACATTTCACATTGACCTGAGCCAGTCAACTGTTGCAGATGATGACACATCCACTGCATCTGACTTCAACAACACTGCGTTTGATGTCACAAGGGTTGACCCCCCAACACTACAGCATTTATTGAACGGTAGCTTATGATTTATTATCCTTAATTGTTCGGTCATGTATTAGACCCATGTTAAATGTAGTGAAGAACGTAGCTTATATGCAATACCTTTGCCTTATTTAATATGTTCACTTAAATATCTAGTGACAGATTCTACTTTTTAATTTGATAATTACACACAATATTTGAGTAAAACGCATACAATGTACATGTACCTAGGTTTTTAATTACCAGTATGTATCTTTTGAATTTTTCTAGATGAATTATACTTATGAGTATTTGTTTATTATAGCTGTTTGCGAGTACTTACTGTATTGTCTATAACTAGTTTGGCTAATCCTGGCCATTTGATTGGCTAATGGTGATTTCGGTCATTTTTGATTGGTCAATCATTGGACTGGCTATTCGTCCCGTTACCTGTCATGTTTGACTGAATCTGTTCGTCTGCTCTGTTGTTGAAACGTAAGTAAGTAATGTAGGCATCGTCCTATGATGTTAACGTGGCATAATACATGTATCGGAAACATCATTAGATGTAAGTTTAATGTGGTTGTATCATACCAAACTATGGTGGATTTGGTAGTATTTAGGGTGTTCTTTATTCCATTGATGTATGGTATGGTAATACCATACATGTACATGTGAACTATATACATGAATGTATTCATTTGTCAAATACTCATGATTGTCAAAATATGTGTATTATCTATAACTTGTAAGTATGTTATACTCTCCATAATGGAGGAATGAATAAAGTATAGACGGTCAATATCCTTTATGAAAAAAGCAACTTCATACAAAAAAAACTTAAACCAATGCTTCTTGTAATTCGTCTAACTATAACGTTTTGTTATAGTTGTTCTTGTTAGGTGCATTATAGGAAAACTAATAGCACTGTATTGTATTATTCACTTGTCTATTTACAGCCCATTAGGTGAGCGTCCTATTTCCAATTCTATTGAAGAAGAGTCAGAGACACCAGAGTTCCAAGTGATAGAAAATGGCACCGAACGAGGCAAGCCAAAACTCGTCTCTTCTGATGGATATGCTTAAATTTTCAAGGTAAATTATCTCTTTTTATTAGTATGACACTGAATACGTCTTTAAATCGGCAGGGCTAAAATTTGGCGTTTTTTGAACAGTTATTTGTTATCAACATAAACAGTAATGTAATTTATTTCAACTTTGTACTATTCATTTCATACCTAACTGTAATTTCTATTTGAGTGAGTGAGTGAGTGAGTGGGTGGGTGAGTGAGTGAGTGAGTGAGTTTCATATGAATAAATATAATTTTATATATATATATACATTTCATACATAACTGTAATTTCTATTTGAGTGAGTGAAGTTCTATATGAATAAATATATTATTTTAGTCATTACAATGGAGGACATTAACATTTTCAGAAATGTACCAAATGCTGTGTACAGTTGCGTTGTAGTGTTCCGAATAAGAAAGTCCAGTGCTTCGCTAATGTACTCCAACAAGGTGACATCTTCACACGAGGACCAAAGGAGCACAACCACCCTTCAGTATCACATCTTGTGCAGAAAGTGGAGGTCACTTAGCATGATGTAAGTTCTTTGTAAAATATTTCCAAAAGTTAGCTTTTCAGTATTTAGTATGTATGTTCTTTTACACATGAAATTATATACCTCAAGTAAAGTATAATGTCCAGAGATCAGAGGACTTCAGTTGAAATTTGTTTAAACTGTAGAAATTTTAAACTTAACATTCATTACATTGTTCCATCACATTGTATTATCTTAGGTAAAATGTGAAGCTCTTAGGGATGTACATTCAGAGACAACAGGCTTTATGAATCGTCAACTGACATCACGTTTTGGGCCATAGAATGATCTCATTAATTTGAAAGTTTCTTCCTTGGTTAGAACTCGTAGAAATCAACGTCCTGCTGAGCCCAAACCAGACAACCTCTTGGAGTTTGAGGTAAAATGTTAATTCAGTTATTTATTTAGAGACAATTATCTGTTTATATTACAATATTATTTATTTATTACAATGTTATAAGTCTGGTAAAAATAAACATAATGAAGTTTATAATACCATAACATTTTATCCAAAGTTCTTATACTGATGTATTAATGTGAATGAACTATATGAATAATTATTATGATAAAGGGTTTTATTTTCCATGAAATTTATGTGTTGTATTTTAATTAACAGATTAACACAGATTTCCTAGAAGAGGGCTTCTATGCTGGGGATGTCCGTGTAGCAGATGCACATCATCTGATATTCGCAACACAGAACCAGCTCCGTCTGCTCCAGAGGTCACGGAAATGGTACCTGGATGGAACATTTAAAGTGGTTAACAAACCATTTACACAGTTGTGGGGTGTCCATGCATTTGTACAGCAAGGCAAGTCTGCCAAGCAGGTGCCCTTGGTCTACGTGGTTATGTCAAGGCGTCGGAAACAGGACTATGTTGCAGTAAGTTATGTTTGTATTTTATTATTTCATTTACTTACAGATTCTACAGCACATCATGGAAATATTAAATGATGCTTCTGCTTATGTACTAAACTTATAAGAAAGCATTTCTTTCCCGTCCTAGACTTTCTAGTAACTTAAATTGGAGTTAATCTGTTACTAAAAATGCATGCACATATTTCATGCACAAAAAAACACATTTATTTTATAAAATATTCATTGAAAGTAATGATGAAAATTATAATATACATGTATTCCATTGTAGGTTCTAGAGAAAATTCTTCCACTTTTAGAGAAAGCTCCTGCTGTTGAGTGCTTTACAATGGATTTTGAAATAGGTAATAGTTAAATAGCATTATATAAGTTATATATAAAGGGAATATTTAGCACAACAACATTCAAAATTACTACACGGTCATTGTTGACAATGGTGCAAAAACTGTTATATTTTTCTTGAAGTAAAATATCTATGCTTACTGCACATTTCATGTAAGTTTTTATAGCTGTACATAACATTCTAAGATTTGTTTTTGTTTCAATTCTTTCAGGTCTCTGGCAAGCTCTGCGACAGCTATTTCCTACGACAGCACTGAGGGGATGTTCATTTCACTGGGCTCAGGCCATTCAGAAACATGTTCAGGAATTGGGGCTCAGTGCAACCTATCGGGAACGTGGGACTGTACGTGCACTGATTAGTAAGCTGCTGGCATTACCATTCCTGCAAGGACAGCACATCACTAGAGCATTCACCAGGCTATGAGAGCGAGCTGACACCAGTAGCAAGCCAGTTGCTGATCTGTTCAAGTATATCAATGACCAGTGGAATGAAAGCAGCCTCTGGTCAACTGAAGAATGGTCTGTGTACCGTCAGTCAGTCAGAACCAATAATGACACTGAGGGCAAGCAAACTTTTTTTCATAATCCCTTATTTCTTAACAGCTCGAAGAATGACAATGAATGACTATGAGCAGCACAAAATAATTATTATTAATGAATATTTGTTAATGTGTAATTCATAATTTGTAAATGTAAGTCTTATGTCTGGTTTATAATCATACATGTTTGCAGTCTCAATCAAAATCTAGTGTATGTTTACTTTAATTTTATGATCTCTTTCATTGTTTCAGGGTATCACAAGGCGTTGAACAATAAAGCTGGTCATGGGAAGTTGGCCTTTTATGTTCTAATCCCAATCCTTCATCAAGAGGCAAAGATGGTTGATTACACCGTCAACCTGGTTGCACAGGAGGTGATTGTACGAATCCGATGTGTATATAAATGTTATGTGATGAATGATTCCTGGAACATAGTGTCATTATGTAAATATGTGTATATACGAGGGTTGTCCGGAAAGTTTGTAGACAACGGCTATTTCTTTCTTGAACACGCGCTTTTTAAATTAATTTTTACATCGCACACTACCGTGATAATAAATCGGTCGAGAAAAAAATATGAAACGAATAAAGACACTCGTTAGATCATTAAATGTAACAACCTCATATAGGGGCACCCGGAGCCTGTTAAAAAGCAGATAAACACTGATCTCGACCATTGTCTAAATTGTGTAATTTAATTGTCTAAATAGCGGGAGACATTATTGAAAATACACGATGACGTGCCGTTACGTTGTGACGTCATGTTGTTTTGATTTGAACGTTATTGTTTCAAAAACGAACATTTCACGAGAAATAACAACTATACACTATGGATGAAAAATCACCAAAATTGGCGACGTCAGACGGCCGAGTGGAGCAGCGCGTACTGGTCAAGTTTTGCGTAGAGCTTGGAAAAAAACCCGGAGAGACCAGAGAATTTATGAATTCATCCACTAAATGACCAAACGTTTCCCGGGCCCTTGTGTATAAATGGTACAAACGGTTTAGTGATGGAAGATGTGATACTACCGATGATTCACGTTCGGGAAGACCATCGATTATTACGGAGCGGTTTATGAGTATTACTTTCTACTCTGGACCACATGGACTAACACCATGACTTGTAAAGATTTCCAAAAAGAGCCAACTATCTAAACTTAACATTTTTATGTGGGTCATATTAATGATGTGCATCTCTTGGTCAATAAATATAGTGGCCTCATACATTTTTGTTTTTATATTACAAATGTATATGAATATAATTAATTGATTGATTGAATTAATTAAAAGAAAATAATTACATATTGACAGAGACAAGCATATACATGTAGGTCTAATTTGAATAATTTAAGGTAGTTCGCGGTGTTGCTCGGCAAAAAAGAAAGTTTGTTAGAATGGCATGAAATTTGGAGGAATTATACATGAAGAAGCAGCCCTTACGAAAATATTGTTCTAATATTATTGTGCAGAGAATAAATTTGAAACACTATATGTTCTCAGATGTACATGTTCGTTCTTGTTTATATTTGTACACACCACAAGGTCAGGTTGAATGCACATACAAATGTACAGTTTACAAACAGTTACTGCGTTAGGACACAAATGTAATGCACATCATGACAGAAAAGATGTCAGTAACATATTTTTCATTCAAACTGAGTGTATAGAGACAAAATGTGGGTGCACGTAATTGGAGGTTACGGTGTGAAAAAAATACCTCGCAACTCTCGAACTTGCCTATAACCAAGTGATCGGGGCTGGGGGGTGGGAGTAACTTGTGAAAGTCGGTTGCATATGAATATAAATTTCAGACTATAAACCTATTCTTTTACTCCTTACCTTTTTACCTATAATCGCTCATTTATAAGAAGAAAAGATTATTATCAATAAAACAAGATGTGTTTTATAAACACCATGCTCCCTCCGGTTGCCATTTTTGAAAATGCACAGGTCCTGTAGAGACAAGATATGAAGTTCGATGATTGCAGGTGGTAGCGTTTTGATTTAATAGGCAAGGTTAAATTTCGGTACAGGTAAACAAAGGGCCGTAAATCTGCTAAAAATGATCGAATCACAAAACCCTAACAATATGTGCTGGTGAACATGGTGACAATAGTTCTATCAAAGTTTGGTAAAAATCCCTTGAGAAATACAGAAGAAGTTGCAAACAAAAGAGTATTACATATGCACAAAATAAACGAAGGGCCATAATTCCGTCAAAATTTATTGAATCATAAAACCTTTACAACATGCATTGGGTATCACGATAACAATAGTTCCATGGAAGTTTTATCAAAATCCCTTGAGAAAACAAGGAAACAAGAGTATTTCGCTGTTACAATTACACAAAATAAACAAAGGGCCATAATTCCGTCAAAAATGATCGAATCACAAAACCCAGAATATATGTGTGGGGGTTCTTGGTAACAACATGTATGTGAAAGTTTCGTCAAAATCCCATGAAAAATGTAGGAGTAGTATCCTAAAAGAAATGATTTCTCTATATATTACATATATATGCACGAAATAAACGAAGGGCCATAATTCCGTTAAAATTTATCGAATCATAAAACCATTAAAACATGCATTGGGTATCTCGATAACAATAGTTCCATGAAAGTTTTATCAAAATCCCTTGAGAAAACAAGGAAACAAGAGTATTTCGCTGTTACAATTGCACAAAATAAACAAAGGGCCATAATTCCGTCAAAAATGATCGAATCACAAAACCCGGAATATATGTGTGGTGGTTCTTGGTAACAACAAGTCTGTGAAAGTTTTGTCAAAATCCCATGAAAAATGTAGGAGAAGTATCCTAAAAAAAATGTCGGAATTTTTTGCATTTTTTTGAAAATGCACAGGTCCTGTAGAGGTTGTCATGAGGAACCTACATGTGAAGTTTGATGGATGTAGGTGCAGGCGTTTTGATTTTATAGTCAAGGTTAAAGTTTGATACAAACAGACAAATAGACCAACAGACAAACAGAGAGGCCAAAAACAATATGCCCCGATCTATCGATACGGGGGCATAAAAATTGACCCCGGGGACATCATTTGAACGAAGATGTCTGCTAGACAATGTTTCACGCAAAATATCATAGCTCAAGGACTTGCTTCTTACAAAAAGATTTTAAAATATTTCATATATTTATGATTGTATGTAAAATCAAGTAACCCCTGGTGTAACATTTTCAAGCTCCCCCTTTTTAAGGTGAGCCCCGGTAACTTAAAAACGTTTTCAAAGTACCGGCCCTGGTAACATTAAAACGTTTTCAAACTCCCTCCCCCGTTTTAATAATCCCTCCCTGGTAACTTGAAAACGTTTTCAAACACCTGCCCGTCCTATGTTAATTTTTCATGGAGAAAGCGTTTATATTTCAAGTTATAATTCATACTAAATGATTCACATTCAAAATGGTTTATTGACATGTAAATTCCTGTATTTCTAAACTGAATTCATGCAAAAATTACATGAAGCTATGGAATCCCACTTGGGTCATGGAGAGTATACACCCACATTCAAATATTGAACAAAAATGCAAGGCCTGACCTTTGCAATCCCACTTACTTGTGTTCAGAAAACTTACCATAGTAAATTGTTTTTTTTTGTCTATTTTGTTTTAGCAAAATAATTCAAGATTGCATTGGTATTTGCGCAATGGCCCTTTCCCATAACTAGGTTACTTCCCTTAGTAAATCGACGGTGATGTCCCCTGATAAGGAATAATTCTACTTCCGGGGTCTACGCTAATATCGATGATAATGGAGGATAACTGAGAAATTCTCAGCGCGTTAAAGAAATGTGTTTTACTTACTTGCAAAACTGATAAGCTAAAAAGTTATATACAGGTCATTGGCCAACATGTTCATGGTAATTAACATAAATTTATTAATTAGATCCGTGGAAGGGTCAATTAAGCTCGATATTAGGAATAAGAAAACTGAAAATAACCAAGTATGTTAGTGGCCAGAGTTGGTACTGTTAACGTTTACAAACTGCTATTGGAGAGATGTTGAAACATCTGTCTTATAGTATGTGATGATGTCTCAGTGGCACAGTCTCACTGGTACCTGAATTCTGAACAGTAAAGTCCAGTCATATATGAAAAGGGCCATATTCAGTGTCTGTCTAAATATGATTTGTGACTTTATTAAATACTTACACTAATATCCAGTACATATACATCAATAATTATATTATTTTCCAGTTCACCGCTAAAATTACAAGAAACATGACCATGGGTAACATGTCGAGCCCTTTGTTTAGACAGCTTGTGACCTTGTCGGGGTATATGTACGTCAATGATTAACTTGCTACTTTTTACACTTAATTCCGAGAGATACAATGATAATTATGTTGAATGTTACGAATTTAAAAACATTCATTTAATTACTGCATTTTGAAAGTCTACGTATAATCTGTCACATTATGTTTTGTTTGCCAAAATATCTAGTTGTCTGTGTATGAACCAATTATCAGTTCAATTCGTTTTAAAAGATAGTAAAAATTTTCATCTGGTTTGTGTGTCAAATCACATGCATGCTAAACATTAATTAGTGGTTTAAAACATAATGTGTGAAAAAACTGATTATTGACTCAATACTATCAGGTTGACGAAACAGGATTGACTTTTCCAGTATGTGTTCTGCTTGGCGAAATAAGATATAGTCCTCGGAAGTAGAGAATATTTTTAGCGCATGCACACTGTCGACAAGAACGACAATCTTCCAAGGGAGACTACCTAGTTATGGGAAAGGGCAATAACGCACATATGATTCCATATTTAGATGACAGTATATGACATCATTTGATTTCATCATTAGGATCACATTACATAGTACAGAATCAGACCCATTTAGGTCAAACTAGATGTTCATTTCAAAGCGCCCCGGGGTAACCTGAAAACGATTTTAGATTACTGGTAGGGCATTTGAAAATGGAGGGGGTAATTTCAAAACGTTTTAATTGTACCCCTAACTGAAAAACGTTTTCGGATCCTGGGGCTAATCTGAAAATGTTTTTAAGTTACCGGGGTACAGGAGGTTAACTTGAAACGGGGGGAGCTTAAAAACGTTACACCGGGACAGGGCCAACGTTTACTCCATGACCATAATTTGAATTAACCTGGTAGAAGTCTACTAGATAATGCTACATTGTACAGACCAAGTATCTATGCTGTAGATATTGTTTCTGACAATTTAAGAAATTTTTAAAAGATTTTGCATGAAAAGTTCTGCATGGATTTTTTTTTACAAATTTGGTAGATCATTTATTTACAGCGCGCTACACACCATATTTTTCAGTTGACACCGTTAATAATTTTTATTTTCTTGATTGTCACATTTAATAATATCGAATATTGAACTAAATCAGATTAATTTCAGGACATGTGACGACGGTTTGTCACACAAAGAAGTGTTTAAATTTGGCCGAAAAGTCAGTGGCTGTAAAAATTCAGTAAACCAATTTTTGCATTTAACTCAAAGTCATCATTCAAAAATACGCCTTTTCCTTGTGTATGTGGTTTTACGGACAGTCTAACACTGTACAGATAACAACATCCAGCATTAGTTAACACGCTCAGAAATGTCTCATACGAAAATTGCTAAAAATGAATATTTTACGCCTTACGTAGTTTCTGATGCTCTAAAATGAGAGGACTTTTTATGTTAATTGTCCTGGATGATAAGAAAAAAATACAGGTTTTCAGTGAGAATGAACTCGTTGTGAAGTTCCAAAAATCTTCTATGAAAAACAAAACTTGTCATCGGACGCAAAGGTTATTACTACATGTTGAGCTGAAATTACAGCGATTACATGTCAACCATATAAATCTGACATTAAGTGGTCATGGCATTGGTGGACAAAGCCAAGATATCACGTGATACTTGTACACTGCTAACTGTACTTGATTGAACGTGTCATAATCTGTATATCAACAGATTATTAAGTATTGTAAAATACATATTACTTCCAGCACAGCTTTTATTGTGGTGTGAAAAATGTATGTAATGAATCTATACCGGTACTATATATTATTGATTGTAAAAAATTGATTATCATGAAATGTTGTTATCTTTAAAATATAAACAAAAATATAGAAACGTTGTTTTAATATTACGGTAGCATATCCACGTTAATACTTTTAACTGCACAGATTGCAATTCCTACCAAAAGAAGACAATATACTTGTGCTGATCTTAATTCGGCAAAAGCATTTATTGCTTTTAAGATTATAAATAAGTATATTACGTTCCTCATTATAATTGTTGGAATTGTTAAAAGTCTACAAATATCTCATTATGGAAACATCAGATTGACATGTGCTTACAATAAACCAAGTATAAAACGCGAAAATGGCCTAAATAATGACGTAATGACGCCATGTTTTCTTCATTTTAAGTGGGGCAGGAAACGTTACGATACTGAAAAAAATAGCCTTAACAGATATAGATTTTTTTGGCTTAAGGTAGTATGCGACCTTTCCTTGACGTCATGGGTCAAAATCCAATTTTCTCTGATTGTTCTGCATAATGGTAGTATAGCATTTTCTTCGATTTTTGTTCATTCTATTTTTTCTGCTTTCCAACCTGTTTCCTAGCAACACTACGTGTAATGTCAGAGGTGTAAAATCGACGTTTTACATGCAAAATTGGTTCAAACATACCGCTATTGTAATTTCAGATACACCAATTTCAAGCTCTCTTTCTGCGGAATAAGCTCATATAAGTTTTAATCGGGTTTTAATGTCCCCATTATGACATTTTGACATCGCTTAATTTCCGACACGCCAAGCGGTCATGGATATTCAAAGTATTGATGATGATCACCTGGTAGACCACTGTATTCGCTCATCCACAAAGTTCGAATTTTCAATAATTTATTTATAGCAAAGACATGAAAAGTACAGCAAGTCGTTCACATAGCTGGTACCGACATCAAACTGTAAAAAGAACAGTAAGCGCTGCTACTTCAGGTATAATTCCTCCAAATTTTATGCCATTCTAACAAATTTTCTTTTAAGCCGAGCAACACTGCGAACTACCTTAATTGTTGTGATGGACTTATCATATAGAGACAGATGTATGATAGTCAATAGGTAATTTTAGTATATAATATATGCATTATGAAAGCAGTATGACATTAAAATAAGATCAATTGTGCAGTTCTGCATAAGCCATAAGTGATTGGTTGAATAAAATTCTAAATTGATTTCAATTGGTCAGAAAACAAAGACCGGCCAACTGTCGAAACATTTTTGGATATTCTATATCATATGATAAGATAGTAGTATGAAAGTAGAATAAAGTAAGGTTGATAGTTAGAGATGTAGAGAGAGAATTAGAACCTCCGGATTATCGTGAATAAATCTGATAAACATTTCACCAGAAATAAGTGATAAAATGGCTGTCAATTATCAGTATTGGTAATTTCCAAGCTGTCAAGATCCTTCTGTAGTCAGTGAATTTGCAGCCAATTTATTATTATAGAAGAGAACTCAGTAGTCTCTGTCCACTCCATGCTTTAATGATTCATACCTTGAATTATCAATATCTTGAGTGGTCATCGTACAGGGGACACCTATCAAAAGGACACCCCTGTCCTGAACATACAATATCTCCTAAGTCCCAAGAAAATTTTGCTCAGATCTCCATCTTGAAATCAACAAACAAGAAACCAATGTATACTTAAATTCATCTATCACAACACAAATTACAGAAAAACTATTTTCTATAAGTCTAGACCCACAAGATAAATCCAACACCAAGCAAAAGGGCAAAAATGAAGGTAAAGGAGACAAGTACCAGAACAAGAGTTGTCTGTAGGACAGCATGCTTGACTATATTCCCAGTGATTGATAATGAGTTATGGGCATTGGAGAGTGGATAGCACATTTAATGCACATTTAAGTAGTCGTGTGATCAATATATAGATAAAACGTCATGATATGAATGACATCATACAAATGGTCTTAACTTGTTCATTCCACAGTCCGGCTGAGTAAAATTTCACTGCAATTTCAATTGTGATTATGTCTGATTCTTTTGCAAAAAAGGTCAATGAATTCATCAGTTAAGTGGATTTATGTTTGCGGGACAAAGACAACTGTTACATTACAGTGGAACCTTCATGAATGTTCATCTCTTAACAACGGTCACATCATAGCAATGGTCACTTTGAATTCCCCAGTGTATTTTCAACATACTAAAAGAACAATTCACCACCAGTCATCTCAGAACTCTGGCCTGCAAATTTGTTCCCAATGACCATTTACTACCTCTGAACCGCCAGTCATTGACCGTCATTAGCCTCTAACGGCCAGTCAAGAATATAATATGTGTGTGTCAAATGTCAAACAATTGTCTTCGATGGAATGGTGCCAAGGGATTAGTGCAAATTAATGTTTATTAATTTCAAGTTGTGATTGTCAACATGCTTCTTAAAAATACTTTATCCATAAATTAAACAAATAAACAAATATGAGTACTAAAAACACACAAGTTTCTGATGCTTTAGTAGTGTACTGCTGCCATCAAAATGCTAGAATCTGGTTCCAGAAACAAGAGGGCCACATTGGCCCTTTATCGCTCACCTGAGAACAAAGGCCAATAATCATATATAGCAAATTTTCAAAATCAAGGGCCCATAACTCTTGAAGTTTGAGTCCAATTCGGTCCATAATCGACCATGTCCAAGATCTTTTGGTTATACACATTTACTGAAAATATTTTTAGGATCGGTGAATAAATGTAGGTGCTAGAGTGTAAACAAGCTAAAATAAAGCAAATTTTCAAAGTCAAGGGCCCATAACTCTTGAAGTTTTGATTCGATTCCGCCCATAATCGAACTTGTCCAAGATCTTTTGGTTATACACATTTACTGAAAATATGATTAGGATTGGTGAATAAATGAAGGCGCTAGAGTGTAAACAAGCTAAATATAGCAAATTTTGTAATTCAAGGGCCCATAACTCTAGAAGTTATAATCAGATTTTGCCCATAATCGAACTTAGCCGAGACATTGTGGTCATATACATTGTGAGCAAGTTTAATCAAGATTCGTAAAGAGCTGCGGTTGCTAGAGTGTAAACAAACTAATTGTGGCCGGACGCCGGACGACAGACGCCGGACATTCACCGATCCTAAAAGCTCACCTGATGAATCAGGTGAGCTAAAAAAACTTCGGTGTTGGTATACCTCAAGTTCAAGTATGTAACAGTTATTTTTGTGAAATTGCTAATCACCCTGCCTGCGGCCCTCGGCCATAAATTCAACAGAAAGTTAATTAGGTCAGCATAAACTTAAGGCTTCCAATGGTTGTTAGGAGAAATTCTTGTAAAGACACAACATTGTGTGTAAAAAGATGAGGTGTCAAGTTGGAAAGATAAGCTTACGCATGTATGTGAAGAATATGAAGCGCGTGACATATTTAATATGGATGAAAGTGGGATCTTTTATATAGCCTGTTGAAGAACAACATTCATCAAGTCAAGAGAAGAGTGTGCTCGGGGGAAGCGCGCTAAAAATTGTATTACAGTAGCTCTGCGCCAGTATAACAGGAGAAAACTCAAACCATTAGTGATAGGGAAATCAGTGAAACTGAGATGTTCAAGTAATATAACATAGTGGCTCTCATACCCATATTATTTTCTATAATTATCATTGATTTAATAATTAAATAGGGAGACATACATTTGTATACCAGTCTGTATTTTTAATAATGACAAGAGTACATTTAACATGTATTTATCATATACCAGTGCCGTTTTTTCAGTGCCATAAAAACGATACGGCATGGCCGTGCATATATTAGGTAAATGACGTCACAAAGTGACGTTATGAACTTGATGAAGCATAGAAATTGATTGGTACATGTTTTTCAAATTATAACTTCATAGGAGTAATGTTGAATTGATTTTAACAAATTGAGTAAGCAAAGATACTGTTCACATCGTTAGATATGTTCACACATTTATAATTTATGATGTTTCATAATGTAACTATTTTGTGCTCCTGATTAAAAAGCCTTATTTCTAATGTGTCATTCTTTTGTTATTAGTACCAATGTCAAACTGGTGTGTTGGTTTTTGCCGTATTTTCAAGGTATGTGATAAAAGAATATTAAATTCGTGTAGATTCCATCTTTAATTCATTGAACTCGTTGAATAAAACAGTATGAAGCGAGCCTTTGGCTTTTATACAACTTGTTCAAATAAATACAATACTGAATCCACACTCATTTAATATTCTCTCTGTATTGGGTCAGCATACCACAGATGTCGTCAATATACTCATTGGTATTTTGTGATGTTTACATTATACTGTAACTTTGTTAAAAGTTTATAATAATATTGTAAATTGATCGACGAAAAATTATAACTTTTTGCTACATTTGGAAGTCTAATTAAATCATGACATTCCAAATTAGTATTGCATCAGATAATTAACCTATAATTTCATTGGTCAGGAGACTTGTGGTTCTGAAAACTTCATTGGATAATGATGATAAACCCACTGCTGTCAATGACATTTTTAGATACCATGTAACTAATTGTCTTGTGTGTGAGAGAAGAGAAAATGAGAGAGAAAATAAGAACATTTTAATTTGATTAAAATTAACTATACGATCATGGATTATTTTTCTTTATGTCACCAATCGCCATGTCACAGTAAGGCGAAAGCTGGATAACCAGTAGGTAATTTGAGGAATGGATTTTGAAGAAAAGTAAAAGATGAAAATTTTAATGATAATGCCCATCTCATCCTCACCAGACATTGTGTAATGTCAAGCTTGTAATCCTTCAACCAAATACAATCTTAGTAAATGAATTTTGGACCAAATGAGAAATTTTGCCTGTGTTAATGGGACAAACACAATTTTTAAATGGAGTTATGGATCAGTTGCAGCAGCTGCAGAGATGCTAACCAGCATGAATAGCAGACAACATAGTATTACATACTTTTTTTATAGAAATGAAGTGTTTATGTACAGTATTGTGATGCCAAGATACAAATGGTAGTGAACTGATTTATGATAAATTCATAAACAGTTAAGCATGTAGAGGTCTTACAATAGAACAATATTATTCAAACTTTTAGGACTTTAAGTACATAATAATTATCAGAATTTTAAATATTGGTATGGTGTAGTTTAACATGAAATGTACTGTATTTAAACTAAGAAAATGTTGTTTTCTTTGCAATAAAGTGAAACTAAAATTGTAGAAGGGATTCTGCGTTGTAATGTTTGAAAGGTGATCTAATATACTAAAATGAGGATAAACTACGGTGCTAAAAGATACTGGTTGGATTCAAATGTTTCGATAAGCCCAAAAAAAGTGACCTTCAATTATGATCTCAAAAACATGACTGTCTGAAGTAACAAGTAAATATCTTCAGTGGTTAATGAAGATATAGTCTTACAAGAATTTGCACACAAAACTCATCGGGCAAGTAAGATAGCCCCACTGTTCTTCGAATAGTCAAGCTAACAAGAGCTGTCCGAAGACAGTGGGCTTGACTTTTATGAGTCTTCCGTGTTAAAAAGGGACATAACTCTGACAATACTGTCAACAGAGTAATTCTGCTTGTCCTACAGATGTGCCATGTTCCCATAAGGAAGTATTCAAAGTTTGAGTTGAATATCTTTGAAAGTCTTTGTACTATTTTACCTATTTTAACAAAAAATCTAAGTTAAAAAGGGGCATTACTCTGCTTACACAGTTATGCCCTTGGTCTAATAAGTAAGTATTCCCAATTTCACATGAATATCTTTGAAAATGTGCAAGATAATGGACAAAGTAAAAAACTTTAACCAAAGTTTCTTAGTTAAAAGGGGCATAACTCTAAAAATACTGTCAACAGAGTTATGTCACTTGTCCTACAGATGCACCTTGTCCCCATTAGGAAGAATTCCAAATATGAGTTGGATATCTTTTATATGTTCAAGTTATTGTACTTTATCAAAAACTTCAACAAACTTAGACACCGATGCTGGGGCGAGCGAGTTAGTATAGCTCTCATTTTTCTTAAACTAGGTAAGAAATTGCCAATCAAAATTATGTTGCTTTACTAACTTTGGTTGTGTATTTATTTTCCTGGAATTTGTGTTCTGTAAACTTAACCGTAGTGTTGTGATGTAAATAAAAGCTTTTCATATTAAACTTGCATTGATGCCAAATATTACAGGGACAGAAGTATAAGGGTTGTGCTATAATAGTATTGACATAACTGAAACTATGTTCCCATGAAAGGTGTGTACACCAATGGCCCCTTAAAATTTCACTCATTTTTTGTACATCAGATTCTGTCTTTTTGCAAATATTTAGTATTAAATTTGACATGTATATTCAAGTTTTAATATTACTGAATGCGGATACAATGTATTTGTCATATTGAGTGCATGTATCTATAATTCTTGCCAATATTTTCCTTTGTTACACAAAACTTTATGATACTTAAACACACTTAACTCAGATTCAAAATGGAGGGCAATCACTAATGCATTGTTTTACAATACACACACAAACAATGACTTTGTGACAATAGGATTAGTCTGATTGAATTACAATAACAAGCATCATAGTCAAGTACTACGAAGAAGTGTGATCCTTAATAATCTCAGGCTTTGAAAATTGGTCTATTTGAATTTCAAATTAAAAGCTAGAATTCTACAAAAGACTTGTAGTTAATTAAAAAAAACTATCAATATTGTATTTAACACTGAATGTTGTGGAAATCACAATAAATAAATAAATTTAACTAAATCCAGTTCATCAAGTAGCTTATAAAAAAATCTGATTTAGTGATAGCTTTTTTCAAAACAAATTTAATGTCTAGGCTCATCTGTTACTCAATTTCATACCTAAAAAATTACATTCCAAAAAAATGCCAAACAAATGGTTCAAAGCAATGTAAAAAATGTAAAAGATTAAGTTAAGTTTAGTCAACATTACTAAGCTTAATCTTTAATGTCAAAAAGTGGTTAAAAATTGAAACACGTACAAGTTACAACAGACAAAATTGTCGTTGTACTGTCAAAAACATGACTATTCCAACTTCATGAAAAAAGTTAGGCAACAAACATGTGGCTGAATACATCTATATGCATGCCAATTCAAGTCTTATGTTTACAATGGTCTTCTCCTAATACACAAAATTAATGATCATTAAGGTCATTTACTGCACATGGTAGCTTAAAACTATGCACTCAAAAATTTGGGCAATGGACATGGCCAGTATCCAAATATTTGAATACACCATTTAAGCCTAGTGCTTTGTTGATGTGTATTATTATAGATAGATATTATAGTTGACCATTGTTATTATTATCATTTTATTTCATGTTTCAACCATTTGTAAAAAATGGTACATGTACATAGGAAATACATTACACTATTAGTATTAACTGTTGAAAAAATCAGCATAATTTTATAAAGTCAAGTTGAAAAAAATTAGCATAATTTATTAAAGTTAGTGTTCAAACCAAAATATATTACTGAAAATAAATATTCAAATTGTAAAATTATTAAAGGTAAATAAATATAAGTAAAAAATTGAAACCATACGTCATAAACACTAAAATTCGAGGATGACAGGTACATTACAGGTAAGAAGAACAAATACTGTACAATTGGTGTTAAAAATGCTATTTTAAATATGACAATAATTGTATTTTTGTTTTCTTTAATACATGGTGCTACCTAAAGTTTTTTCCCATTTTGTTTATTTGTGTGCTCTTTGTTAAGATTTTGTCAGTCTGAACAAGATCAGATTAGAAAAGGTCTACTGTAGAAAGAGAAGGTATAAGTATCACTTCTTTTTCGCATGTACTACCCTACCCATGTGCACAAGGTATCACACACTGTCCATTTAAATATTTAAAGTAACATTTTTAATAAGACACTGCCCCAACATTTCAAATTCATAGTATAATTATGTATCCTAATTAATACTGTGTTATGATGTACATTTTACATGCCTTGTTGACTATTTTAAGGTTCATTACATTTGTAAAAGTATGAAAATATACTCAGTACATTTAGAAACGCACATGCACTACTGCTTTTTTTGGTTTGTTGGCTCGCATGAAAATACTTCAAATGGACTTAGCGTGCATACTAATGTTTTACATTTTGGCAGCAGGTATTTCCAGTATTTCAGAACTTTTGTCAGGATACAATGAATTAATACTGAGAATGACACAGAGTGTGCGTTTTTGAATGTGCGGAGTATACATTGGGTATAGATTTATGGTGGTTGTTATGGAAGCTTTACTCTGGATTTATAACTTAATTAGGATTGGTATATATTTGTTCATGGCTGGTTAGGAGTTATGATAGACCGTTAGTGGTGGAAGGTCCATTCTCTGCTCTGCTACATTCATGTCCCTTTTTGGCATATTCTATTATAACAGTTGCAAGCGATGACGGAACAAACTGTACTTGACATTTAAAAGAATATGCTTATTGTTTATTTATACATGTATGTTTATACAATTCCAGCCATGACAAATATATTGCCATATCATAAATTAAAATAAATGAATGAAACTTATTACATAGTTGTAGTTTCTGTGGTAAGACAATGTAAAGTTTATTAGCTCGAGAATAAACCGTTTTTCTTACCCAGAAATGTTATAAATCAATGATGATCAACGATTGGTTAATCCAGAGGCTATATTTAGATGGGTATATAAGAAAAGATTGGAGCTGGAAGAGATCAGTTGTAAGTTGATTAATTTCCACTCCCATCAACCCAACAGTTTATATATACTATTTTGCTGCCGAGTATTTTGTTGCAGAGGCCCAAAATGTATTAATCCACTAACTGTCACTCATCAATATTATAATAGGCATATAAATCCAGATTTATGTAAGGATTACAGACCCTAATACAATCATTCATTTCTTGTTTATTTTCAATGAAAATGCAGAATGAATCACTTATTAATCATTCACGCAAGTGTTTTCTGAACTGTGTAATTTTGTAATTTGTTAACATAAATTAAAACTGCTATATAATCATAGAAAAGGGAAAGTACTAATTAAACTGGCTCCCGTTGACTTGTTTGTACCAAGCCAACAGGTACGGCCTAAAATTTCCATGGCGCTGATTGGTCAATTTCGATTGGTATCTGGGCAGTATCCCAGGCAGTATCTGGGGATCTCAGGAGATGTTGCATTATCGATGAAATTTAAATAATAGATAAAGATAAGGAAACTGGATGGTTATTTTCTGATCTTGGTCATTCACTTAATAAAGTATAATTTAAATACACACAGCCTACTTAAATGTATTTATAAATGGACTACTGACATTTAAAAAAAAAACTATTAAGTCTTTTTTAAAAGTCGAGTACTCCATCACGATTGCATGTTGTTAGGGAATTTTTTGTCACCGATTTTTTTACGGGATTTTAAAAGGAATTTTGCATTTGATTAAATTTCAGTATCACTTTAAGTACGTCTTGAACTGTATGATAACATTAATCACCGAACACAATTGAAACTTTTTAACATGATTTTATATTATTATTTATATAATTATGCAATGCTAATAAACAAAACAAGTCACGGTTATGAAATCTGATTCTGGACTATATGTTTTAAAATTTATTAATGCAAACAATATATAGTTAATAATCAATTGACCAGTATATAATGGTCTCTGTGTTAATCTCAACTTCAGAACTTTAAAGGCTTTGATAAAGTTACCAATTAAGTAGTTGTTATGCAATATTATGTAACATGGCCATCTCACATCATCACTCAGTATATTCTGATACCATGATACAACATATACAAAATTAATGTAGATCATAATCTTATTCCTAATTCAGTTAACACAAAAGAAATTAAAATAACAAAAAATAACTTAAAACGTCATTTGACAAACTGATATACATTTTTTATATAAGAGAAATATTTAGTAGTAAACAAGAGGGCCATGATGGCCATATAAATGCTCACCAGGAGAAAAGGTCATTTGGAGATTAACATTGTTAAAGATTTCTATACGAGTCTAAGTAAAATCAAGTGACCCATCTGGGCCGTTTTTTATCCCATGGCCATTATATGAACATATTTAAAAGAGGTCCATTAGACAAAGCTAGATACCAAATATCTTAGCTCTAGGCCTTGTGGTTTCGGAGAAGAAGATTTTTAAAAAATAGAATAAACCCCAGGGCAGGGCTAATATTGACCCCGGGGCCATAATTTGAACAAACTTGGTAGAGGTCCACTACTCAATGCCACATACAAAATATCTAAGCTCTAGGCCTTGCGGTTTCGGAGAAGAAGATTTTTTAAATTTTCCTATATAAGTCTATATAAATCAAGTGACCCCCGGGGCGGGGCCAATTTTGACCCTAGGGCAATAATTTGATCAAACTTGGTAGAGGTCCACTAGACAATGCTACATACCAAATATCTTAGCTCTAGGCCTTGTGGTTTCGGAGAAGAAGATTTTTTAAATTTTCCTATATAAAATAGAATAAACCCCAGGGCAGGGCCAATTTTGACCCTAGGGCAATAATTTGAACAAACTTGGTAGAGGTCCACTAGATAATGCTACATACCAAATATCTTAGCTCTAGGCCTTGTGGTTTCGGAGAAGAAGATTTTTTAAAATTTCCTATATAAGTCTATATAAATCAAGTGACCCCCGGGGCGGGGCTAATTTTGACCCTAGGGCAATAAATTGAACAAACTTGGAAGAGGTCCACTAGACAATGCTACATACCAAATATCTTAGCTCTAGGCCTTGTGGTTTCGGAGAAGAAGATTTTTAAAATTTTCCTATATAAAATAGAATAAACCCCAGGGCAAGGCCAATTTGACCCCGGGGCCATAATTTGAACAAACTTGGTAGAGGTCCACTAGACAATGCCACATACAAAATATCTAAGCTCTAGGCCTTGCGGTTTCGGAGAAGAAGATTTTTTAAATTTTCCTATATAAGTCTATATAAATCAAGTGACCCCCGGGGCGGGGCCAATCTTGACCCTAGGGCAATAATTTGAACAAACTTGGTAGAGGTCCACTAGACTATGCTACACACCAAATATCAAAGCTCTAGGCATTGTAGTTTTTGACAAGAAGATTTTTTAATTTTCCTAAATAAGTCTATGTAAAATCAAGTTACCCCCGGGGCGGAGCCAATTTTGACCCTAGGGGAATAATTTGAACAAACTTTGTAGAGTTCCATTAGACAATGCTACATACCAAATATCTCAGCTCTAGGCCCTATGGTTTCAGACAAGAAGATTTTTTAAGTTTTTTGTATTTGTTGCCATAGCAACCAGAATTTTTAATGAAATTTAATGTTTTGAACAACTTTGAAAGGGGACCACCCAAGGATCATTCCAGCCAAGTTTGGTTGCAATCGGCATAGCGGTGTAGGAGGAGATGTTGTTTTAAGTAAACATGGACGCCACGTATTCGTAACGACGCACGATGGACGCAGGGCGATCACAAAAGCTCACCCTGAGCACATTCGTGCTCTGGTGAGCTAAAAAGAAGAGTTATGTTTTAAAGAAATTGTTTAATATATTATACCAATCGATGCATATTTTTTATACACATGAATTTTCAATAGAGTGTCAAAAAAGTTTTTAAAAACACCATCCATTTTTACAAGGACTTATATACACATACATATAATAATTATGTACATAAGCCCTTGATTTTAAGAGTATTTCAATTTTTTATAATTAATAATTTATAATATGTTATACGAAGATTGCCCATTGATTATACAATGGTCATCTTTTTAATTGATTCTTTAACAAATGTTCACGGAGTAACTTCTAGCATTCCACAATTTTTATTTTAAAAAAAGGGTAACATCTCTGCATACATTTATCAGTTATATGGATATCCCTGATGTTTCTCGATGAACGGCAACCAATCAAATAGCTAAAGCGGATTGACCAATCAGGGCCCCATATATTTCAGACCGTACTGTTCCTTTGGTGCACTGCAACTCGGAACGGGAACCAGTTTAAGTACCAGTATGAAATATTACCTCCCTTTATGATATTAAGTAAAATCAAACTAACCTAGGTCCAACATATCAAAATATTATATGGTTAAAAGATAATATTTAATCATGTTTGAATGTGACAATTCATTAAGCTTCATGTAGCTCTAACTTTTGGTCAGATAGTCATTAAAAGTTTGTATAAGGGTCCGTTATCCTTTGCAATGAAAATCATGACTTAAAATTTAGCAAGACATAGGTTTTTTTTAATGACAATTTTCTATACACATTTGATATATAAAAGGTGCATAACACCATGTAAATATCTTTCACGAGCATATCAAGGGTTTAGCAACTCATATTGAAATAAGAACAAGTTACGACAGTGTTGCGCTGAGCCCTCGATATTATCCATTTAACTTTTTCATGCACAGAATCTGGACAGAAGAGATATTTTGTTTTCAGTGCATTGCCATTAGGTATATCTACCACAGATCGATACATTAGTTTGTTTGGATGTTTGATTATTTGAGTTTTACGCCCCTTTTCAACTGTCAGGGACATATGAGGTAGACAGTTCACCTAACCATCGTTCCAGGGAAGAACCAATACTAGACTCCCATCCTCCATTAGCAAATGCCTATTTTTTCACATAAAGAGATATGGTCAGTAGCTGGGCTCGAATCCATGACCATCTATCAGGGAGAGGTCACACTGATTTGAGGTCAGCCACCTTAACCACTCGACCACGGAGGAGGGTACTGAAATATTAAGGATAGTCATCATGAAATGGTGAAATTTAGGAATGTAAATTTGTTGTAAGATGATGGTTAAAGGGAGCTAACTCCTTTGATATTGCCAGAAAAACTACCATTTTTGCAAAACAAGATTTAATTAGTTTAAGGTAATGAACGGGCTTGGATGTCAGGTCAAATCAAGTTTCACCAATTTATAGATTTAAAAACTAAACCATAATTATATACTAAAATAACCCCACTATATAAAGTGCATTGCAAGTGATTTGAAATAAATATTACATTTGATTGGTCTTCTATAAAGCAATATCGCATGTAATTTACAAATTTTTGAACAACAATAACCACTCTGTATATAGGAATATATTACGACTAACAGACTTAAATTAACTATAAATGTATAATGCAGGGAACCGTGTCTCAGTTTTTTTTATAATGTCCTGCGTTCGTTAGATACTTGACTTTAAAGAAAATCCGTACCCAGAACCCCGCTGTTTATTACGTAATTCGCCATAGATAAAAAATGAAAACAAGTATCAAAATTCCGAGGCAAGGTTCCGTAGATTAACATTACTGCTACAAAATGCTGAAAACCGCTTTGAAATCCATCAATTATTTTTTATTGCAATAAAACATCATTTTTGAGCGTTCGGTTAGAATTTTGTGTTGCTTAACTGGTATTAAAGTATAATATTTGATCTTTGTAAATAACGCAAAATATTATTTTAGGCGATTATAGCGATTTTAACCCATCCCGATACGTTAAGTTTTCCGTTAGTAGAAGGTCAGTGAATGCCTAAATAGCAGTCTATTTGGGTAAGTTATTTTTGTGATACGTGCAAGGGCTTGCTGAAAGTAACACAATAATGAATAAATAGGGTTGAATCGTTGATAAAGTTTTTTATCACTGTCTGTATGTCAGATAATAGTTTCATTCTCAGTCAGAAAATTAGCACCTTAACGGGTCAGTTGATTTCGATGATGAGTTGTTCAGACACTTATATGAATTTTTAATTGGCAGAGCAAGTTGGTATGCGCCAGTCAAAATTAGCTGTGGTGCATTTGACAAGTTTACTTGGTCGGTTCTTGGTCAGAATCAGACAGCAACTTGAGTTAGAATCTGTTTACAGACAAACCTGTGAACAAAGGCCACCCTTGGGAAAGATGTTAATGGGCAACGCAATGTTGACTTTTCAAGCACTAAGTCGTGTAGAACTATTAAAGTTATGATGATTCCTGCATTTTTTAAGAAAAATTCCATTATCTAACAAAAATATTGGTGATTTAATATTGTCATTCAGTGATTATGCTAATCTCCTAGGGTGCCTTCATGACGTCGTATTGCACAAAATGTAAAAGCCAGTACACCTGTTCTGCGAAGAATGAAAACTGTGTTTGAAAGATAAAATTTTTGACAACACTATTATAAATAAAAGATACGTCCTTAAAAAGGTTGTATATTGTATTATAAATTACAATATTTTTACACTTATCAAAATTAATGGTTACTATGGCCGTTCGGTACAGACAATTTAACATTGCTATTCGTTTTGAATATATACAAAAAAGATGTGATTGTTGGTGTGACTAACTTCAGTTAATTTCGAAAATTATCAAATTATTTATGTCATACCGACATAATTATTATTGATTGTTTAAATGTGCAAGAACGCATTATATATTATGATGTTTGAACACATAATTATGGTGCAATGATTTTGTCTGTTTGATAAAGAAAAAAATATGAAAATATGATTGTTATAGTGATATTTCATAATCGTAATTTAATTAATAATAAACAGAAACATTTCAAGAGGACAAAATAAAACTGAGTATGACTTTACATGTATTTCTTAAATCGTTTTAATGATACTGTATAATATCTGATAATGATTTCATAATTCTTTCAAATTAGAGACAACTGCATGACACTACTTGTTAATTTAGTCTAAGTCACGTACCTAAAACAATCACCAAGGTTCCAATTTGCTACTATTACTCCAATTTCATATGAAAACTTCAATTAACAATCAGATAAGTGGTAAATTACACATCACACTGTCTCAGCAAGTTTTATGACACCCGAGATATGCACAGGACAATGATATGTTGAGACAGCTGACTTCGAAAAGAAACACCGACCGACACAAGTCATGTAATATGGCAAATCCATGTGTGGTCGTGTGATCAACTGATTAGCGACTTTTCATTGGTTGATCAATTAGAAGTAAGACCTAGAACATTATTTTTCAACAGAAGTGTAAGAAGTCTATGATGCAATATTATGTCTGGTATTTTGTTGTCTTGTGACATAATTTTCATATGTGTGGGAGATATTGATTTTTAAAGTGAGCGTACTGAAGGTGGAAAATAAATATGTAGTGATTGTGGATTGACAGTCTGAAAGGTAATTTAGGCAAAAGTTTAAGAAATAACTACACATGCTTTTGGCTTTTATGGTTGCTATATGAGTATCAAGCCGATTTACGTAGATCATTCTACTTTTCCCGAAAATAATGGCAAATTTCCAAATTTTCCCTACTTTCCCGTAAATCGCACCAAGGATGCTATATTAACCCACAATTAAATGTGCAATACTGTTTAACTCACAACTCAACAAAAAATATAACTATACGTACGTACACCACTTTGTATAGACGTAATAATTATTATAATCTTCAGTGATATTTTAATCTACAGATAGATTTACGATGAAAATGGAGTAAGAAAATACAACCAATTATAATGTTTGTCGCACTTTGTAGTATTTGATCTTAATTCTTATAAATGAAATATTACTATAATTAAGTTTTCACGTCAGTATTTTTTACGCAATTTATAAATATCATAATTTTTTTTAGTATTAGTTTATGTCACTATAAAATGGATTTGAAATGTGTTTCCATAATACAAATGTGCGATTTCCAAAGCTTATTCCTCACAATTAAATGTGATATCTTTGATAATCAACCATTCTCTTTCGCTCCAACCTATTCGCCATATCCATGTTTGTGCAACACGATGTCATACGCACGTACGATTGTAAATGGGTAAAATGGCGGCGCCCAGTACACTTCCAGATATCCCAGTTTCTACGATATTTTCGTAAAATATCTTCAATATGCGTATTTTAACGCTCAAATGAATTAATTTTTCAGAATAGTAATGAATAACTGTTGAAATGAGATTAATTCATAATTAGGGTTGTGTTGCCCTTTAAGTGGCCTTTATTGATAGGTGACCTTTATTCAGTGGTTATTTTGTCATATATCATCAGTGGTGGCTTTTAAAAGAATGGCCTCCATTCAAAGGGTGGCCTTTATTTTGAGGAGACTGCTAACACAGGTTTGACTGAATAGGTTAGTACGCTGGTTGGTACCAAGCCTTAGATTAGATTTGTGTTGTTTTATGGTGCATGGACAGCAAATGGTCATATAGCGTGCAACAAAAATTAAAAAGGGGAAATCAATAGTTTTAAGTCATGTAATAAAATAAAGTATTAATTAATGAGAATGAAGGGTGACTGACATGAATAGGTATATAATCAAATGGTGATAGCAAATGTTAACTAAATAATTAACATAGATAAAATGAAGAGTACAAACAGTTTCAAATAGTGTCTTTATGCTTTGAACATATAAATTGACTGAAGGTCGATGCAGTCAACAAGGACATGTCTGATAGAATGTGGTTCACTACATTCTGGCATATCATCTCCGATGAAAAGGTCAAGAATGAGTTAAACGAGAATGACCCAATTCTGCATCTTGATAATATTTTACTTTTCTCAACAATTGGATCTGTAAGAAGGGTGCCATTTGCCAAGGGTTGGTTTGACAGAGTGAAGTTTGTACCCAACCTTCAAGGGAAAGAAGTGTTGATAAAGACAGATAATAAAATGTATCAAGTGTATTAAAAAATGGGTATATTAACAAGCCACATCTGCTTGACATTGCATTAAAACTGTAGATAAATTGTGCACTGAAGAACAAATAAGTTTACATTCTTGTTTGTTGCCAAGAACAAATAACACTGAAGCTGATTTTCTCAGCAGGTGTACTGACAATGATGATTGGTCAGTTGTTGAGTGGATTTTCAAAGTTCTAGATGACAAATGTGGAAAGCATACTTTGACAGTTTTGCTTGTCATTACACTGAATGTAATGTACTGGTGTTCTGGTACAGCAGTCATAGATCTCTTGAGCATTTTGGGCCAGTGAGAAGTATTGGTTCATTCCACTGCCAGGAATTAGTCAGCTGCATCAATAAAACAAAGACTGATAGATGTAGTGATATTTTAGTGGTGCCTTTTTGGCACTCGGCACCACTTTGGCCATGTCTGTTTCAGCCTGGCATTCTTATGAAGTTCTTTTTGTGCAGAAACAGCATTTTTGACAGATGACTATTGAGTTTTATATTGCCAGCTATAAGATTTTGAGAAGCGTAGTGCTATATTTTTAACATTTTCATTAAGATTTAAGGATTACAGACTCTAATACAGGCATTTATTTAACCATTAAACTCTTGCTTATTTACATTGTATATGCAGAATGAATCATTTATAAATCATTCACCACAAGACAAATTAATATGTAATATTTCCTCCCTTTATGATATAAGTCAAATATAACTGACTCGGTCCATCACTTCAAAATTTGGTGTAGTTGAAATTAGTTAACTTAATACTTTATCAAGTCTGTTTAATATCACAATTTTTAAGGGTCAAGTACTTTAAACGTTTGTTCATTAGCATAAACGTTTGTACTAGAGCCCATTTTCCTTAAATTTGACACAGTACATAGAGAAAGAGGTAAAGGAAATAGGCTTTCTTTTATGGATAACATACGGAAGATAGCAGAATATCAAGGAAATTCTAAAAGTGATAGTACAGTGAAAAAGTAAATTGTAATGAAATGGGAAAATTATATCAAATCAAAGGGAGATAACAGTGTTCCAGGGGCGTAGCCAGAAACAAATTAAAGCCGAGGCATTCAAGGGAGATCCATGGTCACTCGAGGGTAGGAGTGGGGGGGCTTGATTTTTTAGCTAGAGCATCTCTGGTGCATTTTTGAAGCCACATAAACCATGTTTTGTAACCTCAAATCATCGGAATCTTTCTTTGCTGAAATCTACAACAAGCAATAGGATCCAGCAAGTATTCCTGGATCAAGGAACCTGATGCTCAGAGTACACTGCCTCAAGTTCTATGAATATACGGTAGCTAATCTTATTCAAACATTGATTTTCCAAGATTTTATTTCTTATTCCATTATTGCTCTGAAAAATTTAGGTGAGGCAACTGCCTTGCTGTGCCTCAGCGTGGCTATGACGCAGTGTTCCAGTCTCATCAATAATTCTAATAGCTATGTAATTATCAGAGTTAATAGATAACAAGTAAAAAATTATCATGTGACAACATTTGATGGACAAGCTGTATTACAGGTACCTGAATCTTCAATGAGTCAATTAATAGCTTACATGCAAAAGCTTAATTAGCTGCTATATTCTTTCTATCTATTCCCAAAATCACGTTGCCACCTGCAATCTTTGGAACAAAAGTGAGGGCCAAGGAGGATCCTGTGAAATTGGATTATGCTTACTCATGAATATACTTTAAGTTATTACCAGTCAGTAGGTGGATTCGACTGGGGTAGATCATGTAGTAGCACTTTTCCGTGAAGCACATTTCGTTAAATTTTGTATTTGACTGACCAATTTCCGTGGGGTAAACTTTTTGTTTATTTGTTTATATCAAGTTTTTCACACATTTTCAACAGTCAGAGTCATATGAGGCAGACAATTAATCTAACCATCGTTCCTGGGATGAACTAGAACTAGGCTCCCATCCTCCATAAGCAACTGCCAACTTTCTCACATAAAAAGACATGATTGGTAGCGGGGCTTGACCCTCAACCCTCTGTCAGTGAAAGGTTACAGTGTTACCACTCAACCACAGAGTCTGGTCTGAGTACGACAAATAAGAGGAATAACATTAAACACACTTCAAAACTACATGGTGCAAGAAAATGAGGAATACAAATGTGAAAATGAGGATCTAAAGAAACACAATGAAATACTATGAAAAGATCTTTCAAAATTCATTGAAGCCAGTGATAAGTTTACGAAAGCATTTTCTATATTCATAAACTCAGAGAATCAAAGTAGTGAAAGTACTGTCAGAACTTGATTTGTTTCCATATGAGAACAATGACTGTAAGGAGAAATCCTAAATTAGGAAATGTGCAATCAATGGATATTTATGCTTAGGAATTACCATACTCTATCTCAATATTGCCATCTATTTATGTACATAATCTGATATTCATATGCCAAATTTCACCAACCTAGCATGAAGGTTATCTAAGTTATCAGATGTTCAAGTTTTTTTTTCATGTAGCCCATTATCCAGCCAATAATTTTCCAAATCCATCGGTACCTAAATTAGCATTGTTACTGCCATAGTTACCCATATAATATATACTTAAAAGCTCTTCAAAACACCCCTTTTAATAATATATCTTGATTATGACCACATGTCAGCCATAAAACACAATTTATGATCAGTACAATACATAATTATGCTACATGACATTAAAGACAAGAGCATACTCTTTAAATAGCAGCATTCAATACAGGTGGCAGTTATTAAACAGTTCATCATTTTCTTTTTATTGTTGATCAGCATTCATACACTTTTTTTTCTGATGCATATTGAAAATAAAGTTTATTTAACTTCATGTAGAACAACATTATAGTATACGGTCTGGTTTGGTACGTGCTGATATGAAATTAGGCCGTTTCGGTATTGGGCTATTTTTGAAGTGGGCCGTTTGGACCTGCATTCTTCGGAAAAGAGCCGTTATACGGCGACATTTACCAGTGTCCCTACGGAATCTCGCATGATTTCGCTGAGTTTAAGATCCTTTTGTCTTAACACCAAAATACCATTCACACACTGAATCGACTTAATAATTGAGATCAATTACACAATAACTACAGTTATTGATAGCTTATTTCTACGCAAATTTATGTATATTGCCATTCTGTTCTCAGCACTTTGACGGGAAAACCCCATATTCTATTTTCAAAATTTATCGAACTACCTCTAGCCGATAGTATCGATTGATACGCATTATGGATATAAAGCATTTGCATTTCATGTAAAAAGTCACATATAACACACACAACAATAGTAGATTAATGCAAATGCATGCATACGTCTGTAGAGAAATTACTGACCTATTGAGCGAAAAGCCAAAAGTAGAACTATTTTATGCTAAATTAGTTGGTTTCCGTCCCCAATCTTACAGCGCACAATAGAGTGAGAGTTGGAACGGGAACCATGACAGTTGTGGAGCCCACAGCATTTAGTAAGTCACTGATAGCAAAGGAACTTAATTGAAATTCAAGTTGGAGTGACCATAAACAGCTCAAATATCTTGCCGCACAATTTAAATACAAAGAATAATTTTTCTTCAAAATGTAGGGACAGAGCTCATCAGCAGAAATTGAAACATTTATTTTTGAATGTAATATGTTTTTATAATAACCAAAGAATTAGTAAAGAAGAGAAATTATTTTTATACAATTGACTGATAACTTGAAGCTTGGATGTTTGTTTGTTGTTCGTTTATATTGAGTTATCCGCCCCTTTTCAACAGCGTAGAGCCATCATCATTCCTGGGAAGAACCAGCACTTGACTCCAATCCTCCGTATGCAACTACCTACTTCATAACATGAAGAGACATGGTCAGTAATAGGGCTTGAACCCACAACCTTAAATCAGTGAGAGGTTACAGTGATTTGAAGTCAACAACCATAACCACTTGACCATGTAGGCGGGTGGATGGAAGGTTATTACTGAATACAGTAATAATCCTATAGCATCTAACAGTGAAGATGAGGGGCGAATAATTGAAGCAGAAGCTAGAGCTAACAAGAAGGCCAATGTCGAGAAAGCAAAGAAATCTATAACAAGGAGTTGGCATTAAATACTGGTAGATCTGTCTAGATATGACCATAATAAATATTGTATATATACAACTGTCTATAAACGAGGCTCAGCCTATGTTTTTTTGGCCTATTGGTGTTAGATGGATAAAATTTCAAAGTCCAGTGGTCTATGTTTCATGTGTGGAAACCCTGGCATTAGAAGCAGTAGTGTCCACAACTGAAGAAATCAAACAATAGATAAGTACTGATTATACTTATTTAAGCTCGAATCTAGCAAAGTATGGGCTAGTAAATAATAAGAAAATAGTATAAGCTCTGAAGAGAGCAAGAAAGTCAGCAATAATGAAAGCTGCAACAAAGCAAAGGTAAGCTCTATGTCCAACGAATCGCCTTTGGACGTTTGAAATGCAACGTTGAAGCATGGAAACAAATGAACATTATATAATGGTTATAATTTACCTTAAAAGTTTGATATCTTAACCAGAACAAAGCAGGGTTTAGAAATAATATGTCAGCAAGAAACAAGGAAGAATTTGTTAAGAAATAGAGATAAATAGTGTTGTGTCCAAAGTATCAGAAACAACAGTGTTCAAACCTTGAACAGTAGCTTAATAAAAAGTAGGGAAAACAAAAATGGTTTTGGATTGTAGGCATATCAATCCACACTTACATTTATTCAAAATAAAATTTGAGGGAAACAAAGCCATCCTTAAAAAATATTTTGTTTGCTGTTGCCAAAAATGGCCCCTATCCAATTTTTTTGGGGCCTCACAGGACTTTTTCTATTTTTTGGGGGGATAAAGACAGCATTCTAACATGTATTTTGGGTTAAATCTAAAAACTGAATTTTCTGGGTCAGGCTACAGCAAACAAACATTTTTTCAAGGATGGCACAAATGTTTCATTTTTGTATTCAATTTAAAGAGTGCTAATCACCATATTGATATAAGTAAACACAATAGACATATCTAGGTTCTAATGGCCAACAGAGAACAGAAACCAGTATACTATATGTATTGCATTTAATTTTTACCTTTTGGACTAGCAACTAGGCTAAAAAAACATCACAATCGATAATCAGACCCCCACAATTGGTACAATAGGTTTACACAGTTTCTTTTGTTGACTATTCTTTCCTTTACTTATTTGGTTGAAATTAGATAATTTATTCTTTAATCTTGAAAAAGATGTTTTTATATGTGCTTGTTATATTTGGGGTGAAAACTCTCCAGTGTACAATACAGTAAATGTTGACTTGTTTGAATTACTTGAGCATGACATTGACTATTTTTCTGAATACGGTAATATTTATATTGTTGGAGATATGAATAGCAGAGTGAGTGATAAATTAGATTATATTGTACATGACTCTGTTAATGATAACACTGATGATAATTTGTATACTCCTGATTGCACCTCTGTTAGGGCCTCGGATGATAAAGGCATTGATTTTCTCGTGACAAATGAGAGCAGTTTTCCTACAATAAGTCGCTTTGATATTGGCGACTTTAATGAATGGAGTGACCACGCACCATTACACATTTCGCTATATTGTAATAACAAGACTCCAGTTTTTTAAGCTTATACTGACGTGAAATATAAATGGGACAGTTCATTAAAGGATAAATTTTGTGATGGAATCTTTTCTAAATTAGTTCACTTTAATCATACTTTACGAGACATAGATTGTTCTAGTAGAGATTCCATTAATAATGCAATTAATATTTTTACAGAAGCTATCCCCAATGTTGCTGACCCATTATTCTCTAAGACATATACATATTGTTATAACCCTGTATTTAAATGTGATCAGGCGTTTAAAAATGCCGATTGGTTTGATAGAGAGTGTAAAGCGTCTTACAGAATATACAAACAATGTTTACGAGTATTTAATAATAGTAAAAATGATGTTAACAGAGCAATGCTATGTGATAAAAAACGAGATTACAAACAACTTATACGGAAGAAAAAATCACTATTTTACAAAATTAAAATGAAGGAAATTGAAAACATGGGGACTAATAAGCCGCGTGATTTTTGGAAATATTTTAAATCTAAGAAGTCTGCCAATAATAGCAATATTTCTCTAGAGGAGTTAAAATCATTTTTTGACAATCTTAGTGACAATAATTCTACGTTGGCTGATAATTTCTGTAACAATAATGACTTTAGCGCTGATAACATGTGTTTCCCTGAGTTAGATAAGCCTATTACTGTGAACGAAATCCTGAATGCTGTCAGGAAATTGAAGCTTAACAAAGCTACTGGTAGCTTTTGTCTCTTAAATGATTATTTTATTGAATGTATAGACATTATTGCTGTGCAGTGGTGTGATCTGTTTAACTGTATTTTAACTTCTGGCTTTTTCCCGGAGCAATGGTCTCGTGGTGTAATTATACCCCTACATAAACAAGAGGGCCACATTGGCCCTTTATCGCTCACCTGAGAACAAAGGCCAATAATTAATGACCAGATAATATAGTTTCCATCTTGTAAAACTCATTTTTACGTAGATTTTGAGATCAAAACCAACAATGAAGGTATAATACTGTTAAACAAGCTAAAACGTAGCAAATTTTCTAATCCAAGGGCCCATAACTCTTGAAGTTGTGGTCCGATTCCACCCATAACTAAACTTGTCCAAACTCATAAGGTCATACACATTCATTGTAAATATGATTAGGATCGGTGAATAAATGAAGGCGCTAGAGTGTAAACAAGCTAAATATAGCAAATTTTGTAATTCAAGGGCCCATAACTCTAGAAGTTATTGTCCGATTTTGCCCATAATCGAACTTAGCCGAGACATTGTGGCCATATACATTGTGAGCAAGTTTAATCAAGATTCGTTAAGAGCTGCGGTTGCTAGAGTGTAAACAAACTAATTGTGGCCGGACGACTGACGCCGGACATTCAACGATCCTAAAAGCTCACCTGATGAATCAGGTGAGCTAAAAAGGGTCAATATCTGATGTTAATAATTACAGAGGTATTACCCTTGTAAGTTGTTTTTCAAAATTGTTCACTACTGTATTAAATAAAAGATTAGAAACATTTTGCAATGAAAATGATGTTATTTCGGACGCACAGTTTGGATTCAGAAAAGGATTTTCAACTGTAGATACAATTTTTATATTTAATTCCATTGTACAAAATTATATAAATGAAAACAAGAGATTATATGTTATTTATGTCGATATGTTAAAATATTTCAATAGTATTAATCATAACGCATAATGGTTCAAATTATATAAATGTCGAATTAAAGGTAAACTATTACAAATTGTGCGAGATATGTATGAAAATGTTAAATCATGTGTTAAATCATATTCGTCATTATCTGATTATTTTAGTTATTCAGTCGGTTTAAGACAAGGGGAGGTAATGTCCCCGATCATATTTTCTCTATTTGTAGAGGACATAGAATTATTTATGCAAAAAAAGATTGATAGTGGTTTGTGTATAGCTGATGTTTTACTTATATTGCTATTATTGGCTGATGACATGGCCGTCGTAGGGAAATCACCTGAGGAATTACAGTCCCATTTAGACCTTTTGCATACATACTGCAATACTTGGGGTCTGCAGATAAATACCACTAAAACCAAAATTATGGTTTTCCGTAAGAGAGGCAAATTACGCCCTAATGAACGATGGACCTAAGATGGCGATGTCATAGAAGCTGTTGACAATTTTAATTATTTAGGTACTATTTTTAATTATACTGATAATTTTATGCTTAATCAGGAATATTTGATTGGAAAAGCTCTCAAAGCTATGTATACATTATTAACTAAATGTAATATGTTCGACCTCAAACCTAAAATATTTTGTCAACTTTTTGACGCGTTTGTTGGTAGTATTTTGATATATGCTTCTGAAGCATGGGGCTTCTCAAAAAGTGAAGAAATTGAACGGCTGCATCTTAAATTTTGCAAACGAATACTTAAGGTTAGATTAAATACATGTAATAATCAGGTCTATGGATAATTGGGGAGATACCCTCTTTATGTTAGACGCTATATTAGTATTGTAAAGTATTGGTTTAAACTTGTACATAACGATAATATTATTTTGAAAATAGTCTATAACCTAGCAGTTGCTGATTGTAATAAAGGATATGTTAATTGGGTTACACATTTAACAGAATTATTTAGAGAATATGATTGCCAACATGTATTTGAAAATCCTAGTTCTGTTTGTATAAAGGCTTTTGTATGTGAATTAAGGAATAAAATTATATGTTCATTTAGACAAAAATGGTCAAATGCATTACAAAATAGTCCATTACTAGGTATGTATAGAATATATAAGTTATCGCATAAGTACGAAGATTATTTAGATGTTATACCAATGTGTTTAAGGTGTTATTTTTCAAGATTACAGTACTTGTCCTTACACCCACTTAAAATACAAACAGGACATTATAGTAATAATTGAATTGAAAGATCAGAACTTTATTGTGAATTCTGTAATAATAACGATATTGAAGATGAATACCATTTTATTTGTATAATATTATGTCCACTATACATCCAAATTATTAAGAAATATATCAACAGAAATTACTATGTTAATCCATCAATATATAAATTTCAAACACTTTTATAATCATGTAATAAAGATGAATTGATACCTCTTTGTTTATACATAAAAGAAGCTTTGAAAATTAGGTGTTCTCAATTTATGAATATGTAATGTTATATTTAGTTAGAATGAAAAGCTCATCCTCTATTGTTTATTTGTATGTTTATATATACATCTACATGCCCTACATGCCATGTTTTGTAATGATATACATATGTTGTACATAGAGTTGTTTATAATGAAAAACAATGTGACAATATAATATATTCTGTATGTGTTTAGACTATGTACTTATGTATACGTCTTAAATAAAATATCTGTCTGTCTGTCTGTCTGTTTAAGGTTCCAGCCCTTCCATACAATAATGACCAGATTCTTCCTCCAAGATTGAAGTAAGATTAACCTTTTAAATTCCAAATAAACATGTGAACACTAAATACAAGTTTATGACAAATTTTATACACTTAATAATGAATTAAAATATGTTGACAAGTTGACATTTGCTAGTTTTTTTCCTGGACTTATAGTAATCAACCCCAGGATCCAACAGTGTCTGACATTGTTGGATCCTGTGGTTGATTACTATAAGTGAAAAATTCATAAAAAATCATACTAGCAATACTCATTATCTTAGATCATCTGAAAATAACCTAACTCTTTATGTTCCTAAACCAAGACTTGAATTTACAAGAAAATCCTTCAAACACTCTGGGCCAAAAATATGGAATTCATTACCCATAGAAGTACAAAATTTGCAAATCTTTACACATTTAAACAAAAATATAGTGGATGGTGGTAATCAATTCATTTATACAAAATGTTAGTACTTAGTACTCAGAAATGCTTACTGGTATATTGTTGCTTTTGTTGTTTTCTTTGTTTGTTGTTTTTTCATGTCATGTATGTATGTATTATGTAAACATTGTTGATCAAGAGGCTCACAGGGAAGATTGGGCATTGCCTAACTGTGTTGCCTCTATAAATTAAAGTCTTTATTATTATAATAATCAAATAAATGGTTTATTATTAGCGAGAGGATAGACAGAATAGAGAAAACAATTGATTCTGTCTTTTATCAATTATTTACCAGGAAGTTTTTTCAAGCGACCATTGTTGGTCAAATTATTTCTCTGTGTGTTAGGAAGAGAGGTTTGTCTGAAAACAAGGTTTTTGCATAAATGCATTGATACACGTAATTTGTGTATGTCAGTGATGATGTTTTGAAAGAACTGCAATTTTGGCATAAAAATATATGCATGCTTAATGAACAAGAGCTGTACATAAGACAGCATGCTCGACTATTCTCAGTGATTGATAGTAAACAAACTTTTGTTTAGAAGACAATACTAATATACCTATTTTAAGAAAGAGCTGTCTGTGAAACAGCGTAACAGACAAAGAAATATTATCATAGTATTTGATATTTTTGCATTAATGTAGAAGGAAGCAGTATTTATAATTTTATGGATAGAGTTATCTAACTTGTCTGTCTCATACCCCTGGGCACTTAAATGAAGACAATCCCATAAGTGGTTACTAAGATATATGCATGATAATAACTTGCACGCACAACTTTCACCATATGTAACACCGATGCCGACACCAATGCCGACGCAATGGTGATTGCAAAAGCTCTCCATATTCTTCGAATCGTCAAGATAAAATGTAGGAGATTGAAAGATAAAAGAAATGTAGTTTTTATAATATACTCAGACGCAAGTGACATTGGTTACGGCAGCTATGTTTAACAATATTGTTCCGAACAGTTTCAGGTCCTACATAATCTGGATTACTGTATACGTCTTAATATTGGCGCCCGTTTTATTTTGGCGATATTGGCGGTCAGCGTCGGAAGCGCCAAATCTAGACCGCGCCAATATAAATCCACGCCAATATATATATTAATGAACACCGCCAATTATTTTGTCAAAAAAATAAATTGTAACTTTTGTTCTCAAATGTTTGTTTAGTATGTTTGTTCATGTACTATTACTTGTTTACTTTTATCAGTTAAAGTACATGCATTACATTTATTGCCTTAGGGTAAATCTTAACTGAAACAAGGTAAAATCTAAACTATATAGCTTATTTGTCACACCGGAATTTACACCCCCGAAAAAAAGGGATAGCATGTGAGGTTAAATCAGCATCCCGTAAGTGGGTGGGGATGGGAGATTGTTCACACAACCAAATGTAGGTAGGTATGGAATAAAGTACACCCTAAATACTACCAAATCCACCATAGTCTGATATGATAAAATCACATTAAACTTGCATCTAATGATGTTCCCGATATTATGCCACGTTAACATCATAGAACAATGCCTACATTTTCAACAACAGAGCAGACAAACAGATTTAGTCAAACAGGACTGGTAACGCCGAAATCACCATTAGCCAATCAAATGGCCAGGATTAGCCAACCTAGTAATAGACAATACAGTAACTACTCGCAAACAGCTATAATAAACAAATACTCGTAGGTATAATTCGTCTAGAAAACGTCAGAATTAATAGCTACTGGGAAGGATGACGTGGCAAGAAAAAGCTCAACTTAGCAAGTTTTACAGGCTGTGTACATAATATTGCTGTCCAGTCAAAATGTGATCGAAAATTCTTCACAGATAACAGAAACATTACTTATATTGTCAGGTTAGGTAACAATAATGACAGATAGCATGAACTCAATTTGAAAATACAGTACAACCAGAGTGGCCCTTTCTTGAGCAACAACCTCCCTTGAACACTCGCATGATTTTGTCCCACTGCATGATTTAAGTACTAATTTTATCGCTCAAGAGCAACAACTTCCTAACAACAAAATGTTGATGCCCCCAAAAGGGTGTTGCTTGAGAGAGGTCGCACTGTATATGATTTTTTTGGAAAACACAATGTCGCTTTGATCGTTACTGGTAATTGGATTCCATGAAAAATCAACCAAAGAGCAGATTATTTTCAGTAAATGTTCAGATTGCAATGACTGGTCAATTTCAGAACAATGTTGGGGTCTGCACAGTGTAGATAGATTTGCCTGTCATTTTAAAGCTAAATGATGAGATTCTATTGTAGATGGTGTGTTGAAGGGACAGAAGCTATCAGTTCTTTGATCAGAATTGGTGTGGTGTGTGTAACAGGTTAAGTTCCACCGCCAAGACTTCCAGAAAAATGTATTGCTAACATGATACATGATAAAAGCACTGGTACAGTCAAACCTGTGTCAGCAGCCACCTCCGAATAAAGGCCACCAAGTTAATAAAGGCCATTCTCTCAAACAAGAGGGCCAAGATGGCTTTTATCGCTCACCTGAGAACAAAGGCACTATAAGTAATGACCAGTTAATATAGTTTCCATTTCATATAACCCATTTTAAGTAGATTTTGAGATCAAAACCAACAGTGAAAAGCCAAGAGTGAGTTAAACGAGAATGACCAATTCTGCATCTTGATAATATTACCTCATCACTTGTAGATCAGGAAGAAAATGCTTTTTGTTAAGAAAGAATAAGATATTAAGTTACACCAGCTTAGTAAGCTAAAGTTTAGACATAGGTACTCATATTGGTGGTCCCCAATTTAAATGCTGAACCTACATTTTTTTATGAATTCGCTTTTTTGCACTATCTGGCGTGGGAAATCAGTGTGCATATGCCGCGAAAATGACTAAACCTCCAGCCAATCAAAACATGTCAAAATGATCTTGAGATGAAATGACGAACCGTGGTTGACTGAAATCAGATGAGACAAAAAGACGAAGTTACTGAAACTTCGACATTTTGCAAATAATAATGTAAACAGCCATGAAAATGAATTGTCAAAATTAAAATTTCATTTTATAATACAATCAATCTGAGTATTATGATACATGTCTTAAATAATGAATATATACCGAAATAAAATTTATGACAATATTCTTTGCAAATGGTGGTAGTACTGACGCATATTTTCTGTGAAATGTAGGTTCGTCTCTTTAGATTATATAAATGTGAACAGCTCAAGCTTTGTCATTTTACAGGTGTCTCTAAATATATGATATAATTATATAGATAGTATAAATTATGTAAGATTTATTCTTAACTAGCATCATTCCATAGTTGATAAAACTTAGTCTTGAGAATATTAGTTTAAGATAAAATAGTTTTGGTTGTTTAGTTTTAGTTTTTTTGTGTTTGTCTCATGTCTTAGTTAAATGATTCATATAGGTAATTTGATAAATTGTGTAAAATTTATTATTACATAATAGCACCATTCCATTGTTGATATTACTTAGACTTGAGAATGCTAGTTTTTTTTAATAGATTTGAATCTTAAACGTTTATATTTTTGTTTTGCGTTCAGTTAAAATTTCATATAAATCAAGTGATAAATTGTTCAAATGTTGATGTTAAAATTGTTCAAATAGATGAACATCAAATTGTGTTGTTTCTGCTTTAATTTTCCTTCTTTCTCTACTTTTTCAGTATTCAATTATCTATTGGTTACTGAGCCGCTACATTAATCAGTCCACCAAGTCTGCACCTGCTGGAATATGTTGATAATCAGAGGTTTTAACTTAAATATTGTTGAATATTCCATTCAATAGTTTTAATGAAATAGGAACTGTAACAGATCCAACAGGTATTACTGTCGAAGCTACTCATACAAGACAATCTTAAAGTCAAAGTTACATTTTACTGGCCAATAATTTATTTGCAATAATATTTATATCGTACGAATGTGTGTCACGTGTTGTATACAATGTCATGGTCTGTGGAAATCTGACACAGCAAAAGACTCTTACATTAATGATTCCTTGAAGAATAACTTGTTTATCTCAAAAACTGATAGTTCTAAAATATTCATTAATGCATTCATAATTATACATACATATTATGTAATCATATAAGGCGGTATTGAATTTAAATAATCTTGATGCGCTCATTTTCAAAGTTCTGGTACAGTCATGTGAGCAACAAACAAGTGTTTGTTATTTGTACATAGATAGTTAAGACTATGTATACTTCATTGTTATTGTTGCATGCTATTAACACTGTGAATAACATAGACATTATTGACCATTATGGGTCATACCAGTGATTTCATGCATGCTACAATTGAAACAGTAAAATGTTCATCTGTGTACAGTGCAATCCCTCTACAACAGCCACCAATGGCAAAGGACAAAATTGGCTGTTGTATGGCGGTGACTGTTGTTGAGAGAGTGAAAATAGAGTAAAGCATCAATCTGGGTTGCTAGTATACTGGCTGTAACAAGGAGGTGGCTGTAGTTTGTGAGTGACCATTCATGGAGTTTACACTGTATAATCCAGTCAGTGAGATACCATAGTGAGGCCATCAGAAGGAAAAAGGTCATACACTGTTGTGCCATTAAAGCATTTTGACTTTGTGAATATCAAACCCTTTACTAAGTTAATTATGCCACAACATTCTTAGGATAAAGAATAAAGCTGAGAAAAATCAACTACCTAAGTTTCTTAAGTTATTTGATATATCTTAAGTTAAAATAAGGGTACTAAAAATGCTCACTTAATGAAATGTTTGGGAAACACCAATGCCCTAAAAGGACAAATGGATAGTTGACCTTTGACCTATTGATAGAACTTATCAACAGGGGTCATCTATCTATATTTGACCAACCTTCAAACCAAGTGAAGACCTAAGGGGCCAAAATAGTCAAATTGGCCGGACAAGGTTTGATTACCAACGAGCAAAAAAGATACACATGAGCAAATGTTATATAGTGCAATATTGAATTGTTGAGCTATTCAAAATTGACTATGTATGTAGTTTGCCTTATGTGCATTATACAATATCTATCTATGGTGTTATTCAATACTTAATCAAACTTTTATTGTTGTAGGTCACCATGAAATATTAACATGTTGTTGACTGATGTCGTGGCAACTTATTACCAGTAATAAATGTATAGGATGGTATATAAGATCACGGGCCTCGGTGCAAGGTAGATTTGTCTTTGGTCTGTTGAGATTTTTCTTATGATATTCGTAACAGTAACAACTTAGCTAATAATAAAATGATAATGTCGACGTGAAATCGTGTTGTGATTATTATGTTACACACATACGTCTTTGGTGCCGTGACCAAGTAACCTAGCGAAAACAATGCGAAGTAAGTGAATGATAATGGATACTTAAAACAAGACTTAAAACTTTATCGCTCACCTGAGAACAAAGACACTATAACTAATGACCAGATAATACACTTTCCATCTCGTATAACCCATTTTTACGTAGATTTTGAGATCAAAACCAACAATGAAGGTATAATACTGTTAAACAAGCTAAAACATAGCAAATTTTCTAATCCAAGGGCCCATAACTCTTGAAGTTCTGGTACGATTCCACCCATAACTAAAGTTGTCCAAGACCGTAAGGTCATACACATTCATTCTAAATAAGATTAGGATCGGTGAATAATTGAAGGCGCTAGAGTTTAAACATGCTAAAATATAGCAAATTTTCAAAGTCAAGGGCCCATAACTCTTGAAGTTCTGGTCCGATTCTTAAAGACATGCCATCTGTTGGTATAAACAATGTAAGCGTCTCAAAATGGATACTGTTATTACAAATTTTTGGAGATATGCTTCTGAGTAAAACATGCTCGAAAGTGTTTACGAAAAAGAAAAACATGATGTATCCAGATCATGTAATCAAGACAATGATAACTCTCAAACATGTTGGTCATTTTATCCATATGATATACGAGATGGTTCCTATAGAACAACACATGCACAAATTTAAGCTAAAAGGGAAGTTGAAAAGCATCAATGAAACTGATAAGAAACATTCAGTGTATGACAATAAGGAAGTTTGCACCTTGGAAAGTGATGGATCGCAGAAGTTGGTTTTAAAATCCCTGTTTCCAATATTATTTGATATCGACACTGAAACTTTCACTGTAAGTATTAGGAACGAGTTATATAATTTGATGAACAATGATGACGATAGTTCGAGGAAAGGATATTATGGTTCTGGATGGTGCCGAACAACAGGCAAAACAATATGTTTATTATGACACTTGGTATACTAGTATTGTTATGGTGTAGAGAATTTAATCTGAGTATATAATGTTTATGTGTGAATATAGAACTCAATTAATAATGTGTTGTGATTTTGGACATATACCAGTAAACGTTATTTGTAATCAACATTTCTTACCTCAAACTAATTATACCCACATGAATAATTGGTGGGTCCGGGTGTTTGAGATTTTTTTTTTTATTACATGTAGCACAATTGATATTATTTACATGACAATATAGTAATATTGAAAGTGACATTAACAAAATATAATACATAATCATTATTTTGTTTCGTATTCAAATAATAGTATACTGTATAGTATAGTGGTGGGTGCTACCATGAAAGAAAATGTATCATGAGTTAAAAAAAAACGTGTTCGGAAATGTTATTGTGAATGTAAATTATCATGTCTAAATTGTTACGGGAGACGTATAAAAATAATGTTTTGACAGAGATCTGGTACATGATGACATAATTGTACTGTTGATTATATATATGTTTACAGTTTTAGTTGTTATTATTGTGGGCTTTATTTATTTTAATATTTTTAAAAAGTCATATAAGGAGACAAAGAAAAATAAATAAAGGTGACTAATTTAAAATTTCATAGGATATCTGTTACAATGAATGAAAGATGAATAGCATTATGTGCAATTTTGTCGGTACATGTGTCACATTATATTTGAATGTTTTTGTAAGTACAAGGTCTGTCAGTATGTATAATACTACATTAGAGAAAAAGTTTAAGGTTGTTATTATAAAATCCTAATTTGATCTAGTTTGAATTATACATATATGTTGCCGAAAAAGTTTTTATGTTTCTGATAACTGTGATCAGCAATAAGATGTTCATTATGATTGTTGAAAGTCCTTTTATTTCTAATATTGATGCTAGTGTAGACTAAGTTCTGTAAATTTTATTGCAAACAGGTAATATTTACATTACCGGTACTTAATTTACAGTGATTTGAAGACTGTGATACAATTTTTATCTCGGTTATGTATGATGTTCTCATGAGGTGTTAAATGCAAAATTTTGTTATCTGGTATTGAATTGCCAGGAGGAATCTATATGATTGTTTACAAACCTTTTAAGTAGGTTTTATGTTTATGGGACAAAGTAATAAAGGTATAGGATGGTTCTAGTTTAATTACTGGTTTATTAGGTAATGGTGTTTACGGTTTTGTTAATATATCTTTACTGGTCATGATGCCTGTGACAAATGGTGTGATGTAGTATGTATAACTACTTCATTATTTTTCACAAAGCCTTCAGCTTTCACATATTAAATTGCATGTTGACTAACGTGCTACGGTCCAGTATCGCTTGTTCATAAACCGTGAAAAACGAGCACCTGCGGTCCGTATATAAGCGTACGTGACCGTCTAATAAACTCATAAGTTTTCTAGAGTCCGCTTCCGGTTCAGTTTTCGTGAAGTCCGTGCGTTTTATTCCCATGTGCGTTTTTGGGGTAAGTGTTCTGAAATTTGTGTTTGAAATTTCATACGCTTGTTTTTTGATTATTATATACATCCTAGTACGTTGTGTACAGGTTTTTTATGTATAATATTGTGTCTATTTTCATTTAGACAATTGTTAGTTAAGAAATAATACGGTAGCCACGGACGGTGTGTCCTGGCGAATATTTGTATTCTACTTTAAAAGCTAGTTGTTAGCTATAAATATATCAATATATTATGAGTAAGTCTACGGACATGGATATTTTATCCCTTGGAACGAATTCAGAATCTGAATTCTCCGGTTTTGATGAAGAGGCGTTGTCTCGATCAAAAACTAAGGCTAAGAAATTAGTAAAATCAACTGTGACAAAAATGCCTTGTAAAAATAAAGATAATAAGCAACGTAAACCTAAAGTTACATAAAAGTCTCAGCCTAAAATGCTTATTGACATAAACAATTTATCAGAAAGTAACATTGATTTATTAAAATCAAAATTGGGATTGTCTGTGAATAATATTAATAATGTCACAGCTTGTGAAGCTGATGAATATGTATTTGACGATGATGATACAGTTGACATTCATAATGCTCCTGAATTACATGTTGAATTGACCAATGAGAGTGATTCTGACAGTATTGGGTTTTATGAAACGCCCAAGTCTAATAGTTCATCTAGACATTTAGTGAAAGATATTTTCTCTAATGAAGGTCATGATATGGAAAATATGTCGGACTGGAAAATCCCCAAAATTAAAACAAAGCCTATGGGTTTACCAGTAACGGAATCATTGGCAAATTTGGTCAATACTGCATGCACTGCACAGTGCGACATTGATGATTGTATTTCATCTTATTGTGTGCCTGAAAATTGCAATAAGCTAAATCCTCCTGCAGTAAATGAGGAAATATGGAAGGTTCTTGATAAAAGATCTAGGTCATATGACAGGCTTTTTTATGATATACAAGGTACATTAGCAACTGGAATTGTACCTATTCTAAAGTTAATTGAAGTTCTCAAGCCTCAAATTTCCGGTAGCAATGAGGCAAAGAAATTAATATCAGATTCTTTAACTGTCCTTGGACAGGTACAGCATAAATTAAGTATAAGGAGACGGTACTTGATCAGACCTAATATAAATAAACGGTATAAAAACCTATGCAATGTTAATATGCCAGTAACAACCATGTTGTTCGGAGATGACATCTCAAAAGAGATGAAAAATTGTGACACTGGGTTAAGTTTGGGAAATAATCTGAATAATAAAAAGAAATACAATAATCAGTATGGGAGAAGTTTTAATCGGGGAAGAGGCCGTTACATGTCATATAATCAGCAAGGTACACGTGGATATGGTGGACCCTACAGAGGCCAGAAAAAAACTACCAAAAGGCATCAGCTACTGTAACAGCTAATGAGGCAAATGTAGGAAGTTGACTGGTAGGTAACACGAAAAATCATTTAGAAGTATGGAAATCTTTTACTAAAGACCCTTGGATATTGGAGAGTGTTACAGGTTACTGCTTAGAATTTGATTCAGTCCCAAAACAGTTACACATTCCTAATCAAATAAAGTTTGATGATGAGAAAACATTCATTATTGATAAAGAAGTATCAGAACTTTTGAAAAAGGGTGCAATTATTGAGTCATTTTGGGAGGAAAATCAGTTTATTTCCAATATTTTTGTGGTTAAAAAGCCAGGCAATAAATTTAGACCGATCATAAATTTAAAAAAGTTAAATAAATTCGTAATTTACGAACATTTTAAACAGGAACATTTTAGAATTGTTCTAGATTTAGTAAAGTAAAATGATTTTTTCTGTTCAGTAGATCTGAAAGATGCTTACTTCTCAATTCCAATTCATGAACGTTTTCATAAGTAGTTGAAATTTATTTGGAGAGATGTTTTATATCATTTTGTATGTTTACCATTTGGTTACAGTGCTGCTCCAAAAGTATTTACAAAACTTTTGAAAGCGTTTATGCATGGTTTAGGTCAAGATGCATTAGGTGTTGTTATTATATAGATGATTCACTGAACATGAACCAAGATAGAAGTGTTTGTGAACAAAACACAATAACTATACTTGATACTATTCAGTCATTAGGTTATTGTATCAATAGGGAAAAATCAGTTTTGATACCAACACAAAAGATTATATTTTTTGGATTTTTATTGGACTCGGTAAGTTTCATGGTCTATTTAACTGATGAGAAGGTTAATAAGATTATAACTGTTGCAAAAACATTATTGGAAACACAGTTTATATCAGTGAGGCAATTAGCTTCATTCATTGGACTCATAATTAATGCATTTTATGCTATTCTTGAAGCTCCATTGCATTACAGACAGTTGGAAAAATGTAAAAATAATGGACTTGGTCTTGAATACAATTATGACAAAAGGATCATTCTAAATAGTATGTGTATTTCAGAATTACATTGGGGGATAGAAAATGTGAAAAATAAAAATGGTAAGAGAATTCGACCAATAAAAGTTGAATTTACATGTCAGTCTGATGCATCATTAAGTGGTTGGTCATGTTTTGATCAGGACTCAGAACAATATGTTAATGGTCAATGGACAATTCAAGAAGCAAAAAATCCTATTAATTATTTAGAGCTGTTAGCCATTTTCTTTGGATTAAAATCCATGTATAGTGGAGTTATTAACTCACATATTCATTTCAATTCAGATAATATATCTGCTGTTGCTTATTTAAATGATATGGGTGGTATGATATCAGAAAGGTTAGATCAGTTAGCACAAGAAATTTGGGAATGGTGCATTGATAGAAACATTTATTTGTCTGCTTCATATTTAAGAGGAAGTGATAATGTGATTGCAGATTGGCATTCAAGAAATGTTAATGGTTCTTGTGAGTGGAAATTAAAAAAGGATATTTTTAGACGAATATGTTCAGAATTATTTCAGCCTGACATTGATATGTTTGCATCTAGAATTAATTTTCAAATTGACAAATATGTTTATTTCTATCCGTCACCTGGTTGTTTCCATTGTGACGCTTTTTCGTTTTCATAGACTGGTCATAGACCTTATTTATTCCCCCCATTTAATTTAATTGGGAGAGTGATAAATAAATTGATAGAAGATAATGTAAAAAGGGCTATATTGATTATGCCTTTATGGAGATCTCAGTTTTGGTTTCCTTTAGTAATGAATTGATTGATATCTGTTCCCATTAGGTTACCAAGACACAAGGATCTTCTAACGTTAACAAACAGTGGAGAAAGACATCCTCTGAGAAGAAGTCTCCAGATGTCCGCAGTAATATTATCTACCAATATCTTAGAAGTAGAGGAATTTCATCTCAAGTTATCAAAATCATATGTAAGTCATGGAAGGATGGAACAATTAAGCAGTATGCAAGTGCCTGGAAAAATTGGTGGGTTTGGTGTAAGAAACGGGGTAATGATTCCATTAAAACAACTGAAAGTAAGGTAATGGAGTTTTTGTATTCTTTACATGATAAAAACAAATCTTACTCGGTGATTAATACTCACAAATTATCTGTGTTACAAAATTTGGTGATTCTTGGTAATAGATGGGGTAACAATCCTGTTTTGATTCCACGTTTTATGAAAGGAATTTTTATGAACAAACCTCCACTTCCAAGATATAAGTTTACTTGGGATGTTTCAATTGTGCTAAGACTTTTAGCGTCTTGGTATCCATTAAATAGTTTAGATCTCAAAACTATCACTTATAAATTAGTTGCTCTAATTGCTTTAGCTTCTGCTCCTAGGGCACATACTTTGGTTTCTCTAAATTTGAGTTTCATGAAGATACATGACTGCTATATGCTATGTTTTACTTCCCTAATCTGTTGAAGACATCAAAGATAGGAAAGAGTAATAACTTTAGTGTAAAACTTGAACATTTTGAGGAGGAAGAATTGTGTGTTTTTCACACATTATTATATTATATTAAGTTTACGAAGAAATTTCGTCATAAAGATCAATTGTTGATATCATACAAAACTTATGATCCCGTTACATCTAGCACCATAGCTAGATGGTTAAAATGTGTATTAGAGTTGTCAGGTATTGATGTGTCTATGTTTAAGTCACATTCTTTTAGATCTGCATCTGTATCCGCTGCCTCAAGAGGTCAGTGTTCTATTAAAAATATTTTAGATACTGCTGGCTGGAAGTCAGATGTTAACTTTTATAAGTAATATCATAGATCTGTTTGTGATAAGAATGATGTTTCCTTTGCAGAGGCTGTACTTCATACGTAATTATGTAGGTATACATATAGATACTGTATGTTTACATTTATACTGTATTTGATTGGATTTGAAATTTGTTCAAATTGATGTATTGCACCATAATAGGGTGCTTTTGTTATTACTAATAATAATATTAGTGGGTTTATTAAATACATGGTTTATTATACATGGTTTTTATTAGTTGTGTTTTGTTTTTGGTTTTGCTGCCATACTTTGAATATGCAGTTTAGTATGTGAAAGCTGAAGGCTTTGTGAAAAATAATGTCCCCTCATCCAAACTTTAGTGATGGATGAGGGTCATTATTTGAATAAAGCCGGAGGCTAAGCATATTAATACCCACCTCCTATAGATATGTGTTCATACAGTTTTTTGTTGGATTTGTCCCACCCTTTATGTTTCATGGCAGCAAATCGGGTACTTTGAATTATGAGTTTATTAGACGGTCACGTACGCTTATATACGGACCGCAGGTGCTCGTTTTTCACGGTTTATGAACAAGCGATACTGGACCGTAGCACGTTAGTCAACATGCAATTTATTATGCTTAGCCTCCGGCTTTATTCAAATAATGACCCTCATCCATCACTAAAGTTTGGATGAGGGGACATTTTGTCACAAAGGTCCAGGAAAAGAAAGATCCGTTAAACACAGGCGACTGCCCCTCCAATGTACCAGCTGGCTGCAGTATCAGAGAAGAATGATACTGATGGTGTGGACTGCGCCAGTAGTGTGGTTAACACTACGCCAGTTGGTGGTGATGTTCAATTAGAGCGTACAAACGCTGGTAAAGGAATCAGATTATATCCTATTTAATGTCTTTGTGTTATATTTAACTGCACATATTCTATGATGCGGTTTCTTTGTTTCTTTATTGTGTACATTTTGCAAACATAAATGTATTTTGCTCTGTTTTATTTCGTTTAAATTTGAATTATTTGATTTTTTTGTAATGTGTATGTATGTGCATTGACCTCCATTCTTGTATACAATTGGTATATGTTCAGACAGTTGAATTTGTATTTGTTTATTATATCATTTGTTTTCGGTATAGAAGCTACAGTTAACTGTTTTGTATTGTTCTAATACATGTAAGTAGTGGTATCATCGTGACTAGTTATTCATTATTGGTGTCATGTTTGTTTCATTCATCATTCATGGGCGCCTTCATTTCATTGTACCATTTTATTCATCAAAACATTTTAAAAAAAAACAAATGTTGCATTGGTTGCATTTTTCTTTATTTAAAAGGGATTAATTGTACTTTTATTGTTGTAGGTCACCATGTAATATTAACATGTTTATTTATCATGTTGTTGACTAATGTGGCAACTTATTACCAGTCTATAAATGTATAGGATGGTATATAAGATCACGGAATCACATGCAAATAAAACATGAAAGAAATACTTAGGTGTTTTTCATACATTTTGGTAATTCAAGACTTGATTAATCACAGAATGATGGTTGTCTAATGCATGTAATTATCAGGAGTTTAATTCTAGTTGAAAAACAATAGGGAACATTGATGTTTATAAGTCTTATCATTGGACTTGATTTTTATCAAATTCAAGTCCTTTGTAATCGTGAGCAAACTTTTGCCGCAGGACTCCATAACGGCTTGGTTAAAAGAATGCCGTATAAAGGAAAAAGTATGCAACTAAATGGTGTGATTATATAGAAGTATCTGGAATCTTTCCCAAATTAAGTGTGTTGGATCTAAATATATGTCAAATCATTTTATTGTAACAACATGGAAAGAGTCATGTATTTACATAAGTGCTTGTCGGTAGATACATAAAATATTCAAATGAGTAGATTTAAAACCGCGTTTTAATCCACAGTCCAATAAAATATCTTGCCGTTAAAGTAGTTCTACTTTCAGTTTTCGTTCAATAGTTCAGAAACATCTCTATGGACGTATTCATGTATTTGTAACAATCTACCATCGATGTATATGTTTTGTGCCTTTTTAACATTTCTTAACATTACAGGGCGAATTCTCATCTCATCGTATTTCTGTGATATTCGTACCAACTAGATAAGTGTTAGTTTGATGACGCAATCGCTATTTATAGACTCACTCCCCGCAGCAGTTACATCCCATATAAGTAAAAAAGTCACAGTAGCAAAGCGTAACCGGTGTGAGGAGTTTGATTTATAGAATGAGTTCATGTCAGGTAAACTTCGGAGGTTGAATGTTTAAACTTCTGCTTACGAATAATAATTTGAGTCGCTAAATACGAATGTAAATTACTGGACACATGCTTTTAAAAATAACAGTTTAAGAGTTCCTTTTATGCAAGATTATTTAGAATTACATGATCATGACTGAACTCAATGCAACATTGTGTTAATTATAGGTCATATAGGTCTTACTCTACTGTGTCAGTGCCTTTTTAATTTGAGTGACCCTGATTATGTTCAATGTGACGATGTTCTGTTGTGTTAAAACCAGAAGAATTGATTTTTGTTTTTACTTACTGATCAAAGGGGTTTAACACGAAAAAAAATTCACAAATTAAACAAAATTAACAGTTCCACTCTGAACATGTATACCAGAATACATGCTGCGGTTTTACGACTTAAATAGCGAGTTTAAAATATCTTTTAATGTAGTAAAAGTATACATTTTCTGTTAGCGTGTTGAGTTGCCCACACGTTGCACTATATATGAGTTTAATATTTTGTACTGTGTTGCAATAAACTGGAAGTTTATAGCATGCGTTGGAAAAATAAAATTGTCGAAGTTCTTTCCCTTCTATATATCTACGGGTAACATGGGAAAAAAAGTTTTTTTATATCTTTTTGTCGTGACAAACCCCTTTGTTACTGATGTGTTGGTCATTAGTTTGTGTACAATAAAGATTTTTTAATGCAATTAAATTATCTTCAATTAATGTGCTAAACATTAAACTTTTCAATATCTTTTTTTATTCTAAACTTTTAGCAAAGGCACTAGTAATTTAAAGCGCAAATGCAAATGAAAGCAGATCCAGATAAATGAAAAATATCAAGAAGCACTAGTACTGATAATTTATACGACTGTCAGAAGTGTCAGTGGAAAGTTGCTGCCAGGTAAATACATTGACATAATGTGTAAATGCAGGTTTAAGTGTAAAGAAAACAATATCGGAGGCAGACAGACAAGGGAACTTCAAGTCAAACTGGGCTTTGATACCATACGTTTTGTCTATTTGAGTTTTAGACCTCTTTTCAACAGTCAGAGTCATATGTGGCAGACAGTTCATCTGACCGTCATTCCCGGGAAGAGCCAGTACTAGACTCCCATCCACCGTAAGCAACTGCCTTCTTTCTAACATAAAGGGATATGATCGGTAGCGGGGCTCGAACCCACGACCCTCTATCAGTGAGAGGTTACAGTGATTTGAAGTCAACAACCTTAACCACTTGACCAAGGAGGCGGGTCTAATACAGTACAAATGCCAGAGCAGCTTTTATATGTGCATATGATAAAGAAGATAATCCCAACAAATGTAGAGCAAAATTCCAAGGGTTCAATGCAACAGCGTCATAAATCATGTTAAAATAAGAACAAGTTACGACAGTGTTGCACAGAGCCCTCGAAATGCAAGGAAGAAACAAGTATGTTCAAGATCATACTTCTTAGAAAGTGTCTGTAAGTCTTTCTTTTAGAGTAGTTGAAACTGCCCTAAAAGGTAAATGCTGTTGGCTATACTTTTCAACAGAAAGGAGAGGTGAACATATACTTAACAACAAAACACCAGACATTGTTATTGACAATGTTAGAAGACACATTAAGTCCTATCCTGTTCTTGAAGCAAATTCCACAAGGAACGGTACAAAACTGGCAGTTCTAAGGAGAAAGAGTTAAACATTTAAAAGAGGTGTATGTTACACAAAAAGGAGTGTATTATTAAAATAACAAAATATTTATTTCACCATCAAAGTTTATATTTTGCAGGGAATATGATTACAATGTCTTTATTTCATGCCCCTAAATGGGACGAATGCTTGGACATCTGTAACTAATAGACAAAAAGAAAACTCAATTGAATTACCTTACGGATATATGAATATACCAAGATTATATTATGAGACTCATAGTAACAATAGTCAATAAGAGAGATGAGAAATTTATTGACTAACACAGAGCAATATCAAGTACAAATTATCATGTGGCAACATTTGATGTACAGGCAGCATGACAAGTGCCTGAATCTTCAAGTCAAGTATATAGCCACTGGGCTGCCATCTTTGGAACAAAAGTAAGGGCAGGGAGGATCCTGTGAAATTGGAATATGCTTACTCTTATACATTAAATCATTACTAATCATGGTCACTCATATTACCATTTACTCAGAGAGCTGTTTGTTTGTTTGTTTAGTGTTGTTTTATGGCGCATCGACTACAAATGGTCATATAGCGCACAATAAAAAATAATAGATATAATAAAAATTAAGTCATGTAATAAAATTAAGTATTAATGAGAATGAAGGGTGATTGACATCAAAAGGTTTAAAATTAAAAGGTGGTGGCAAAAATGTTAGTTTCAAAAAGAGTGTTCATGTCTTGAACGCTAAAATGTTTTCTACAAATTGGCTGAAGGTCAATGCAGTCAACAAGAACATGTCTGATAGAATGTGGTGCACCCCATGGAATAACATTCTGGCATATCATGAGAAGCCAAGAGTGAGTCAAACAAGAATGACCAATTCTGCATCTTGATAATATTACCTCTCCTTGACGATTGTCAGAGAGCTGTACTGGTCAGAGTAGTAAATTAAATATGCTTTATGTATTGTTATTGTTGCATGATATTAAATTGTGAACAACATAGACATTATTGACCATCATGCATTGACTCAATTTATACCAGTGATTCCATCCATGCTACAACAGTAAAGTTTTCAGCTGTGTACAGTGCAACCTTCCTACAACAGCCACCAATTGGAAGGACAAGAATGGCGGTTGTCAGGAGGTGACTGTTGCTGAAAGAGTGGAAATGGAGTAAAACTTCAATCTGGGTTGCTAGTATACAGGCTGTAACAGGAAGGTGGCTGTAGTTCAGATGTGACCATTCATGCAGGTAACACTGTATATATCCAGTCAGTGAGATACCATACTGACACCACCAGAAGGAAAAAGACCATACACTGTTGCGCCATTAAAGCATTTTGACTTTGTGGATATCAAACCCTCAACTAAGTTAATGATGCCAGAACATTCTTTGGACCCAAAGAAGTAAAACTTTCGGTGGACAAAAGTTTAATGGCAACAGTACAGAAAGACAGATCCACAAAAGTATGAGTTTGATGAAAACGATTTTCATGATGTAAAAAGTAGGCATGTAAAGAAAGGAACCTAGTAATCATGTGCTACCAATACCTCCAACTTATAAAAAATAATGGGCTTTCCCTATGTAAAAATGGTACAATATATTGGTTTTATCCTAATATCATAATTAAACAAATCATCACATTGTAACAAATAGAAATAACTGCTGGGATTAGAAAAATGTCTTGTGAAAATACTCATAGAGAAGTGTTTTTTAAGTTATTTGATATATCTTAAGTTTTACTAAGGGTACTTAAACGCTCACTTAATGAAGTGTTTGGGAAACACCGATGCCCTAAACGGGCAAATGGATAGTTGACCTTTGACCTATTGATAGACCCTATCAACAGGGGTCATCTATCTATATTTGACCAACCTTCAAACCAAGTGAAGACCTAAGAGGCCAAAACAGTCGAATTGGCCAGACAAGGTTTGATTACAAACGAGCAAAAAAGACGGACATGAGCAAATCAGCAATATATACCCACATTTCTTTGAAATGAGGGCATAGCCAGAACTTTGAAAAAGAACCCTACAATTACAAAAATAAGACAAAAATATAAATACAAATTATTTCAATTCAAGACATTTCACCTAATAGAAATAACTACTTGTATAAGAAGAAAGTTTTGTAGAAATATTTAGGCAGTTGATTTTTTCTTAGCTTTATAAAATCTACAAATTAAGTTAAAATAGGGGTACTAAAAATGCTATCTTAATGAGGTGTTTGTGATTAAGAAACAAAAATTTAGAAAAATTCAAATTCACCTCCTAAAAAATAAACCTATAAATGGAAAAAAATAATTCAGGAGGTATTGTTTGTAGCGTTACAGTAAATGTAACCCTGACAACCATGTAAAGGCTTCTGTCATCTGCAAATAGATGCACATTTGCACTGATGTTGTAACAATGTCATGGATAAATATCAAGGAAATGAAGGGGCCCTAAATTTACTCCTGTGGAGTCGCAGCTTTAATATCATTCCATTTTGATTGAGCATCAGGCAGAACAACAGTTTGCCATCTGTCACTAATATGAGAACCAATTAAAATGACTGCAAGAAATCCCAAAATGTTTGAATGTGAAGAGGAAAGCATGATGTGAGATACGGTCAAAAGAAAGCCTTGCTTATGTTGCAGAATACAACTCTAGAATCGACAGCCTCAGTGAAGAAGTTGTAAAGATAAGTCAGTTGGTTAACTGTTGAGTCACCAGGTACAAAGCCTGATTTAAAGCAGAGTGAGAAGATCATTGTCGCTATTGTGTTTAAGTATGCCTGTGGACTACCCTTTCAAGGACTTTCCCAATGGTACAGATTAGAGACATAGATTGACAATTGCCAACATGAGAATGGCTTCCAGGAGTGACAAAAGCGTCTTTCCATGAGCTAGAAAAAACAGAAGAGGACAGAGACTAGTAAAAAATCCTCTATTTTAGAGGTTGTAATTGTAATGTGGTCCAACACAGGACGGATGTCATTCACATCATTTTGCAGAGTTTGAGCACCTTATTATTCATCAAGAAGGGTTTGATATCGACAAATGTTATTCAGAAGGTTTGCTTTGGTGATTTCATCTGCCACAGGGTTATCACTATCTTGCAGTGAAGCAAGGATGAACTTGATTTGGACTAGATGAAAGATTTGAGACAAGTTCACCATGATTTCCATGCCGATGGAGAGGAAAGGAGTTTTTGTGCTAACATATTATTGAGATCTAGTTTGGCCTTTCTTATTACATCAACAGTTTGGTTTCAAACGCGTAAAAATTAGTTTGGCAGTCAATCTTTCCTAAGCTTCATTTTTTGATAAACTTAAGAAAAATAAACTATCTAAGTTTTTTAAGTTATTTGATGTATCTTAGATAAAATAATGGTACTAAAAACGCTCACTTAATTAGATGTCTGTGAAACACCAATGCCCCTTAAAGGGCAAATGAATAGTTGACCTTTGACCTATTGATAGACCTTATCAACAGGGGTCATCTATCTATATTTGACCAACCTTCAAACCAAGTGAAGACCTACAAGGCCAAAACAGTCGAATTGGCCAGACAAGGTTTGATTACCAACGAGCAAAAAAAGACGGACATGAGCAAACCAGCAATATATACCCCCATTTCTTTGAAGTGGGGGCATAACTAGAAGTTTAAAAATGAACCCTACAATTACAAAAATATGACCAAAAAAATATAAATGCAAATCATTTCAAGACATTTTACCTAATAGAAATAATGACTAGGATAAGAATAATGTTTTGTAAAAATACTAGTAGAGAATAAAGCTCAGAAAAATCAACTACCTAAGTTCTTTTTAGTTTTTTCATATATCTCAAGTTAAAATAAGAGTACTAAAAACGCTCACTTAATGAAGTGTTTTGGAAACACCAATGCCCTAAACAGGCATATGGATAGTTGACCTTTGACCTATTGATAGACCTTATCAACAGGGGTCATCTATCTATATTTGACCAACCTTCAAACCAAGTGAAGACCTAAGAGGCCAAAACAGTCGAATTGGCCAGACAAGGTTTGATTACAAACGAGCAAAACAGACGGACATGAGCAAACCAGCAATATATACCCTCATTTCTTTGAAATGGGCACATAACCAGAACTTTGAAAAAGAACCCTACAATTACAAAAATATGACAAAAATTTACCTAATAGAAATAACTACTTGTATAAGAAGAAAGTTTTGTAGAAATATTTAGGCAGTTGATTTTTTCTTAGCTTTATAAAATCTACAAATTAAGTTAAAATAGGGGTACTAAAAATGCTATCTTAATGAGGTGTTTGTGATTAAGAAACAAAAATTTAGAAAAATTCAAATTCACCTCCTAAAAAATGAACCTATTAATGGAAAAAAATAATTCAGGAGGTATTGTTTGTAGCGTTACAGTAAATGTAACCCTGACAACCATGTAAAGGCTTGTGTCATCTGCAAATAGATGCACATTTGCACTGATGTTGGAAACAATGTCATGGATAAATATCAAGGAAATGAAGGGGCCCAAAATTTACTCCTGTGGAGTCGCAGCTTTAATATCATTCCATTTTGATTGAGCATCAGGCAGAACAACAGTTTGCCATCTGTCACTTAGATGAGAACCAATTAAAATGACTGCAAGAAATCCCAAAATGTTTGAATGTGAAGAGGAAAGCATGATGTGAGATACGGTCAAAAGAAAGCCTTGCTTATGTTGCAGAATACAACTCTAGAATCGACAGCCTCAGTGAAGAAGTTGTATAGATAAGTCAGTTGGTTAACTGTTGAGTCACCAGGTACAAAGCCTGATTTAAAGCAGAGTGAGAAGATCATTGTCGCTATTGTGTTTAAGTATGCCTGTGGACTACCCTTTCAAGGACTTTCCCAATGGTACAGATTAGAGATATAGATTGACAATTGCCAACATGAGAATGGCTTCCAGGAGTGACAAAAGCGTCTTTCCATGAGCTAGAAAAAACAGAAAAGGACAGAGACTAGTAAAAAATCCTCTATTTTAGAGGTTGTAATTGTAATGTGGTCCAACACAGGACGGATGTCATTCACATCATTTTGCAGAGTTTGAGCACCTTATTATTCATCAAGAAGGGTTTGATACCGACAAATGTTATTCAGAAGGTTTGCTTTGGTGATTTCATCTGCCACAGGGTTATCACTATCTTGCAGTGAAGCAAGGATGAACTTGATTTGGAGGAGATGAAAGATTTGAGACAAGTTCACCATGATTTCCATGATGATGGAGAGGAAAGGAGTTTTTGTGCTAACATATTATTGTGATCTAGTTTGGCCTTTCTTATTACATCAACAGTTTGGTTTCAAACGCGTAAAAATTAATTTGGCAGTCAATCTTTCCTTAGCTTCAATTTTTGATAAACTTAAGAAAAATAAACTATCTAAGTTTTTTAAGTTATTTGGTGTATCTTAGATAAAATAATGGTACTAAAAACGCTCACTTAATTAGGTGTCTGTGAAACACCAATGCCCCTTAAAGGGCAAATGGATAGTTGACCTTTGACCTATTGATAGACCTTATCAACAGGGGTCATCTATCTATATTTGACCAACCTTCAAACCAAGTGAAGACCTACAAGGCGAAAACAGTCGAATTGGCCAGACAAGGTTTGATTACCAACGAGCAAAAAAAGACGGACATGAGCAAACCAGCAATATATACCCCCATTTCTTTGAAGTGGGGGCATAACTAGAAGTTTAAAAATGAACCCTACAATTACAAAAATATGACCAAAAAAATATAAATGCAAATCATTTCAAGACATTTTACCTAATTGAAATAATGACTAGGATAAGAATAATGTTTTGTAAAAATACTAGTAGAGAATAAAGCTCAGAAAAATCAACTACCTAAGTTCTTTTTAGTTTTTTCATATATCTCAAGTTAAAATAAGGGTACTAAAAACGCTCACTTAATGAAGTGTTTTGGAAACACCAATGCCCTAAACAGGCATATGGATAGTTGACCTTTGACCTATTGATAGACCTTATCAACAGGGGTCATCTATCTATATTTGACCAACCTTCAAACCAAGTGAAGACCTAAGAGGCCAAAACAGTCGAATTGGCCAGACAAGGTTTGATTACAAACGAGCAAAACAGACGGACATGAGCAAACCAGCAATATATACCCTCATTTCTTTGAAATGGGCACATAACCAGAACTTTGAAAAAGAACCCTACAATTACAAAAATATGACAAAAATTTACCTAATAGAAATAACTACTTGTATAAGAAGAAAGTTTTGTAGAAATATTTAGGCAGTTGATTTTTTCTTAGCTTTATAAAATCTACAAATTAAGTTAAAATAGGGGTACTAAAAATGCTATCTTAATGAGGTGTTTGTGATTAAGAAACAAAAATTTAGAAAAATTCAAATTCACCTCCTAAAAAATGAACCTATTAATGGAAAAAAATAATTCAGGAGGTATTGTTTGTAGCGTTACAGTAAATGTAACCCTGACAACCATGTAAAGGCTTGTGTCATCTGCAAATAGATGCACATTTGCACTGATGTTGGAAACAATGTCATGGATAAATATCAAGGAAATGAAGGGGCCCAAAATTTACTCCTGTGGAGTCGCAGCTTTAATATCATTCCATTTTGATTGAGCATCAGGCAGAACAACAGTTTGCCATCTGTCACTTAGATGAGAACCAATTAAAATGACTGCAAGAAATCCCAAAATGTTTGAATGTGAAGAGGAAAGCATGATGTGAGATACGGTCAAAAGAAAGCCTTGCTTATGTTGCAGAATACAACTCTAGAATCGACAGCCTCAGTGAAGAAGTTGTATAGATAAGTCAGTTGGTTAACTGTTGAGTCACCAGGTACAAAGCCTGATTTAAAGCAGAGTGAGAAGATCATTGTCGCTATTGTGTTTAAGTATGCCTGTGGACTACCCTTTCAAGGACTTTCCCAATGGTACAGATTAGAGATATAGATTGACAATTGCCAACATGAGAATGGCTTCCAGGAGTGACAAAAGCGTCTTTCCATGAGCTAGAAAAAACAGAAAAGGACAGAGACTAGTAAAAAATCCTCTATTTTAGAGGTTGTAATTGTAATGTGGTCCAACACAGGACGGATGTCATTCACATCATTTTGCAGAGTTTGAGCACCTTATTATTCATCAAGAAGGGTTTGATACCGACAAATGTTATTCAGAAGGTTTGCTTTGGTGATTTCATCTGCCACAGGGTTATCACTATCTTGCAGTGAAGCAAGGATGAACTTGATTTGGAGGAGATGAAAGATTTGAGACAAGTTCACCATGATTTCCATGATGATGGAGAGGAAAGGAGTTTTTGTGCTAACATATTATTGTGATCTAGTTTGGCCTTTCTTATTACATCAACATTTTGGTTTCAAACGCGTAAAAATTAATTTGGCAGTCAATCTTTCCTTAGCTTCAATTTTTGATAAACTTAAGAAAAATAAACTATCTAAGTTTTTTAAGTTATTTGATGTATCTTAGATAAAATAATGGTACTAAAAACGCTCACTTAATTAGGTGTCTGTGAAACACCAATGCCCCTTAAAGGGCAAATGGATAGTTGACCTTTGACCTATTGATAGACCTTATCAACAGGGGTCATCTATCTATATTTGACCAACCTTCAAACCAAGTGAAGACGTACAAGGCCAAAACAGTCGAATTGGCCAGACAAGGTTTGATTACCAACGAGCAAAAAAAAGACGGACATGAGCAAACCAGCAATATATACCCCCATTTCTTTGAAGTGGGGGCATAACTAGAAGTTTAAAAATGAACCCTACAATTACAAAAATATGACAGAAAAAATATAAATGCAAATCATTTCAAGACATTTTACCTAATAGATATAATGACTAGGATAAGAATAATGTTTTGTAAAAATACTAGTACAGAATAAAGCTCAGAAAAATCAACTACCTAAGTTCTTTTTAGTTTTTTCATATATCTCAAGTTAAAATAAGGGTACTAAAAACGCTCACTTAATGAAGTGTTTTGGAAACACCAATGCCCTAAACAGGCATATGGATAGTTGACCTTTGACCTATTGATAGACCTTATCAACAGGGGTCATCTATCTATATTTGACCAACCTTCAAACCAAGTGAAGACCTAAGAGGCCAAAACAGTCGAATTGGCCAGACAAGGTTTGATTACAAACGAGCAAAACAGACGGACATGAGCAAACCAGCAATATATACCCTCATTTCTTTGAAATGGGCACATAACCAGAACTTTGAAAAAGAACCCTACAATTACAAAAATATGACAAAAATTTACCTAATAGAAATAACTACTTGTATAAGAAGAAAGTTTTGTAGAAATATTTAGGCAGTTGATTTTTTCTTAGCTTTATAAAATCTACAAATTAAGTTAAAATAGGGGTACTAAAAATGCTATCTTAATGAGGTGTTTGTGATTAAGAAACAAAAATTTAGAAAAATTCAAATTCACCTCCTAAAAAATGAACCTATTAATGGAAAAAAATAATTCAGGAGGTATTGTTTGTAGCGTTACAGTAAATGTAACCCTGACAACCATGTAAAGGCTTGTGTCATCTGCAAATAGATGCACATTTGCACTGATGTTGGAAACAATGTCATGGATAAATATCAAGGAAATGAAGGGGCCCAAAATTTACTCCTGTGGAGTCGCAGCTTTAATATCATTCCATTTTGATTGAGCATCAGGCAGAACAACAGTTTGCCATCTGTCACTTAGATGAGAACCAATTAAAATGACTGCAAGAAATCCCAAAATGTTTGAATGTGAAGAGGAAAGCATGATGTGAGATACGGTCAAAAGAAAGCCTTGCTTATGTTGCAGAATACAACTCTAGAATCGACAGCCTCAGTGAAGAAGTTGTATAGATAAGTCAGTTGGTTAACTGTTGAGTCACCAGGTACAAAGCCTGATTTAAAGCAGAGTGAGAAGATCATTGTCGCTATTGTGTTTAAGTATGCCTGTGGACTACCCTTTCAAGGACTTTCCCAATGGTACAGATTAGAGATATAGATTGACAATTGCCAACATGAGAATGGCTTCCAGGAGTGACAAAAGCGTCTTTCCATGAGCTAGAAAAAACAGAAAAGGACAGAGACTAGTAAAAAATCCTCTATTTTAGAGGTTGTAATTGTAATGTGGTCCAACACAGGACGGATGTCATTCACATCATTTTGCAGAGTTTGAGCACCTTATTATTCATCAAGAAGGGTTTGATACCGACAAATGTTATTCAGAAGGTTTGCTTTGGTGATTTCATCTGCCACAGGGTTATCACTATCTTGCAGTGAAGCAAGGATGAACTTGATTTGGAGGAGATGAAAGATTTGAGACAAGTTCACCATGATTTCCATGATGATGGAGAGGAAAGGAGTTTTTGTGCTAACATATTATTGTGATCTAGTTTGGCCTTTCTTATTACATCAACAGTTTGGTTTCAAACGCGTAAAAATTAATTTGGCAGTCAATCTTTCCTTAGCTTCAATTTTTGATAAACTTAAGAAAAATAAACTATCTAAGTTTTTTAAGTTATTTGATGTATCTTAGATAAAATAATGGTACTAAAAACGCTCACTTAATTAGGTGTCTGTGAAACACCAATGCCCCATAAAGGGCAAATGGATAGTTGACCTTTGACCTATTGATAGACCTTATCAACAGGGGTCATCTATTTATATTTGACCAACCTTCAAACCAAGTGAAGACGTACAAGGCCAAAACAGTCGAATTGGCCAGACAAGGTTTGATTACCAACGAGCAAAAAAAAGACGGACATGAGCAAACCAGCAATATATACCCCCATTTCTTTGAAGTGGGGGCATAACTAGAAGTTTTAAAATGAACCCTACAATTACAAAAATATGACAGAAAAAATATAAATGCAAATCATTTCAAGACATTTTACCTAATAGATATAATGACTAGGATAAGAATAATGTTTTGTAAAAATACTAGTACAGAATAAAGCTCAGAAAAATCAACTACCTAAGTTCTTTTTAGTTTTTTCATATATCTCAAGTTAAAATAAGGGTACTAAAAACGCTCACTTAATGAAGTGTTTTGGAAACACCAATGCCCTAAACAGGCATATGGATAGTTGACCTTTGACCTATTGATAGACCTTATCAACAGGGGTCATCTATCTATATTTGACCAACCTTCAAACCAAGTGAAGACCTAAGAGGCCAAAACAGTCGAATTGGCCAGACAAGGTTTGATTACAAACGAGCAAAACAGACGGACATGAGCAAACCAGCAATATATACCCTCATTTCTTTGAAATGGGCACATAACCAGAACTTTGAAAAAGAACCCTACAATTACAAAAATATGACAAAAATTTACCTAATAGAAATAACTACTTGTATAAGAAGAAAGTTTTGTAGAAATATTTAGGCAGTTGATTTTTTCTTAGCTTTATAAAATCTACAAATTAAGTTAAAATAGGGGTACTAAAAATGCTATCTTAATGAGGTGTTTGTGATTAAGAAACAAAAATTTAGAAAAATTCAAATTCGTCTCCTAAAAAATGAACCTATTAATGGAAAAAAATAATTCAGGAGATATTGTTTGTAGCGTTACAGTAAATGTAACCCTGACAACCATGTAAAGGCTTGTGTCATCTGCAAATAGATGCACATTTGCACTGATGTTGGAAACAATGTCATGGATAAATATCAAGGAAATGAAGGGGCCCAAAATTTACTCCTGTGGAGTCGCAGCTTTAATATCATTCCATTTTGATTGAGCATCAGGCAGAACAACAGTTTGCCATCTGTCACTTAGATGAGAACCAATTAAAATGACTGCAAGAAATCCCAAAATGTTTGAATGTGAAGAGGAAAGCATGATGTGAGATACGGTCAAAAGAAAGCCTTGCTTATGTTGCAGAATACAACTCTAGAATCGACAGCCTCAGTGAAGAAGTTGTATAGATAAGTCAGTTGGTTAACTGTTGAGTCACCAGGTACAAAGCCTGATTTAAAGCAGAGTGAGAAGATCATTGTCGCTATTGTGTTTAAGTATGCCTGTGGACTACCCTTTCAAGGACTTTCCCAATGGTACAGATTAGAGATATAGATTGACAATTGCCAACATGAGAATGGCTTCCAGGAGTGACAAAAGCGTCTTTCCATGAGCTAGAAAAAACAGAAAAGGACAGAGACTAGTAAAAAATCCTCTATTTTAGAGGTTGTAATTGTAATGTGGTCCAACACAGGACGGATGTCATTCACATCATTTTGCAGAGTTTGAGCACCTTATTATTCATCAAGAAGGGTTTGATACCGACAAATGTTATTCAGAAGGTTTGCTTTGGTAATTTCATCTGCCACAGGGTTATCACTATCTTGCAGTGAAGCAAGGATGAACTTGATTTGGAGGAGATGAAAGATTTGAGACAAGTTCACCATGATTTCCATGATGATGGAGAGGAAAGGAGTTTTTGTGCTAACATATTATTGTGATCTAGTTTGGCCTTTCTTATTACATCAACAGTTTGGTTTCAAACGCGTAAAAATTAATTTGGCAGTCAATCTTTCCTTAGCTTCAATTTTTGATAAACTTAAGAAAAATAAACTATCTAAGTTTTTTAAGTTATTTGATGTATCTTAGATAAAATAATGGTACTAAAAACGCTCACTTAATTAGGTGTCTGTGAAACACCAATGCCCCATAAAGGGCAAATGGATAGTTGACCTTTGACCTATTGATAGACCTTATCAACAGGGGTCATCTATTTATATTTGACCAACCTTCAAACCAAGTGAAGACGTACAAGGCCAAAACAGTCGAATTGGCCAGACAAGGTTTGATTACCAACGAGCAAAAAAAAGACGGACATGAGCAAACCAGCAATATATACCCCCATTTCTTTGAAGTGGGGGCATAACTAGAAGTTTTAAAATGAACCCTACAATTACAAAAATATGACAGAAAAAATATAAATGCAAATCATTTCAAGACATTTTACCTAATAGATATAATGACTAGGATAAGAATAATGTTTTGTAAAAATACTAGTAGAGAATAAAGCTCAGAAAAATCAACTACCTAAGTTCTTTTTAGTTTTTTCTTGTATCTCAAGTTAAAATAAGGGTACTAAAACGCTCACTTAATGAAGTGTTTTGGAAACACCAATGCCCTAAACAGGCATATGGATAGTTGACCTTTGACCTATTGATAGACCTTATCAACAGGGGTCATCTATCTATATTTGACCAACCTTCAAACCAAGTGAAGACCTAAGAGGCCAAAACAGTCGAATTGGCCAGACAAGGTTTGATTACAAACGAGCAAAACAGACGGACATGAGCAAACCAGCAATATATACCCTCATTTCTTTGAAATGGGCACATAACCAGAACTTTGAAAAAGAACCCTACAATTACAAAAATATGACAAAAATTTACCTAATAGAAATAACTACTTGTATAAGAAGAAAGTTTTGTAGAAATATTTAGGCAGTTGATTTTTTCTTAGCTTTATAAAATCTACAAATTAAGTTAAAATAGGGGTACTAAAAATGCTATCTTAATGAGGTGTTTGTGATTAAGAAACAAAAATTTAGAAAAATTCAAATTCGTCTCCTAAAAAATGAACCTATTAATGGAAAAAAATAATTCAGGAGATATTGTTTGTAGCGTTACAGTAAATGTAACCCTGACAACCATGTAAAGGCTTGTGTCATCTGCAAATAGATGCACATTTGCACTGATGTTGGAAACAATGTCATGGATAAATATCAAGGAAATGAAGGGGCCCAAAATTTACTCCTGTGGAGTCGCAGCTTTAATATCATTCCATTTTGATTGAGCATCAGGCAGAACAACAGTTTGCCATCTGTCACTTAGATGAGAACCAATTAAAATGACTGCAAGAAATCCCAAAATGTTTGAATGTGAAGAGGAAAGCATGATGTGAGATACGGTCAAAAGAAAGCCTTGCTTATGTTGCAGAATACAACTCTAGAATCGACAGCCTCAGTGAAGAAGTTGTATAGATAAGTCAGTTGGTTAACTGTTGAGTCACCAGGTACAAAGCCTGATTTAAAGCAGAGTGAGAAGATCATTGTCGCTATTGTGTTTAAGTATGCCTGTGGACTACCCTTTCAAGGACTTTCCCAATGGTACAGATTAGAGATATAGATTGACAATTGCCAACATGAGAATGGCTTCCAGGAGTGACAAAAGCGTCTTTCCATGAGCTAGAAAAAACAGAAAAGGACAGAGACTAGTAAAAAATCCTCTATTTTAGAGGTTGTAATTGTAATGTGGTCCAACACAGGACGGATGTCATTCACATCATTTTGCAGAGTTTGAGCACCTTATTATTCATCAAGAAGGGTTTGATACCGACAAATGTTATTCAGAAGGTTTGCTTTGGTGATTTCATCTGCCACAGGGTTATCACTATCTTGCAGTGAAGCAAGGATGAACTTGATTTGGAGGAGATGAAAGATTTGAGACAAGTTCACCATGATTTCCATGATGATGGAGAGGAAAGGAGTTTTTGTGCTAACATATTATTGTGATCTAGTTTGGCCTTTCTTATTACATCAACAGTTTGGTTTCAAACGCGTAAAAATTAATTTGGCAGTCAATCTTTCCTTAGCTTCAATTTTTGATAAACTTAAGAAAAATAAACTATCTAAGTTTTTTAAGTTATTTGATGTATCTTAGATAAAATAATGGTACTAAAAACGCTCACTTAATTAGGTGTCTGTGAAACACCAATGCCCCATAAAGGGCAAATGGATAGTTGACCTTTGACCTATTGATAGACCTTATCAACAGGGGTCATCTATTTATATTTGACCAACCTTCAAACCAAGTGAAGACGTACAAGGCCAAAACAGTCGAATTGGCCAGACAAGGTTTGATTACCAACGAGCAAAAAAAAGACGGACATGAGCAAACCAGCAATATATACCCCCATTTCTTTGAAGTGGGGGCATAACTAGAAGTTTTAAAATGAACCCTACAATTACAAAAATATGACAGAAAAAATATAAATGCAAATCATTTCAAGACATTTTACCTAATAGATATAATGACTAGGATAAGAATAATGTTTTGTAAAAATACTAGTAGAGAATAAAGCTCAGAAAAATCAACTACCTAAGTTCTTTTTAGTTTTTTCTTGTATCTCAAGTTAAAATAAGGGTACTAAAACGCTCACTTAATGAAGTGTTTTGGAAACACCAATGCCCTAAACAGGCATATGGATAGTTGACCTTTGACCTATTGATAGACCTTATCAACAGGGGTCATCTATCTATATTTGACCAACCTTCAAACCAAGTGAAGACCTAAGAGGCCAAAACAGTCGAATTGGCCAGACAAGGTTTGATTACAAACGAGCAAAACAGACGGACATGAGCAAACCAGCAATATATACCCTCATTTCTTGGAAATGGGCACATAACCAGAACTTTGAAAAAGAACCCTACAATTACAAAAATATGACAAAAATTTACCTAATAGAAATAACTACTTGTATAAGAAGAAAGTTTTGTAGAAATATTTAGGCAGTTGATTTTTTCTTAGCTTTATAAAATCTACAAATTAAGTTAAAATAGGGGTACTAAAAATGCTATCTTAATGAGGTGTTTGTGATTAAGAAACAAAAATTTAGAAAAATTCAAATTCACCTCCTAAAAAATGAACCTATTAATGGAAAAAAATAATTCAGGAGGTATTGTTTGTAGCGTTACAGTAAATGTAACCCTGACAACCATGTAAAGGCTTGTGTCATCTGCAAATAGATGCACATTTGCACTGATGTTGGAAACAATGTCATGGATAAATATCAAGGAAATGAAGGGGCCCAAAATTTACTCCTGTGGAGTCGCAGCTTTAATATCATTCCATTTTGATTGAGCATCAGGCAGAACAACAGTTTGCCATCTGTCACTTAGATGAGAACCAATTAAAATGACTGCAAGAAATCCCAAAATGTTTGAATGTGAAGAGGAAAGCATGATGTGAGATACGGTCAAAAGAAAGCCTTGCTTATGTTGCAGAATACAACTCTAGAATCGACAGCCTCAGTGAAGAAGTTGTATAGATAAGTCAGTTGGTTAACTGTTGAGTCACCAGGTACAAAGCCTGATTTAAAGCAGAGTGAGAAGATCATTGTCGCTATTGTGTTTAAGTATGCCTGTGGACTACCCTTTCAAGGACTTTCCCAATGGTACAGATTAGAGATATAGATTGACAATTGCCAACATGAGAATGGCTTCCAGGAGTGACAAAAGCGTCTTTCCATGAGCTAGAAAAAACAGAAAAGGACAGAGACTAGTAAAAAATCCTCTATTTTAGAGGTTGTAATTGTAATGTGGTCCAACACAGGACGGATGTCATTCACATCATTTTGCAGAGTTTGAGCACCTTATTATTCATCAAGAAGGGTTTGATACCGACAAATGTTATTCAGAAGGTTTGCTTTGGTGATTTCATCTGCCACAGGGTTATTACTATCTTGCAGTGAAGCAAGGATGAACTTGATTTGGAGGAGATGAAAGATTTGAGACAAGTTCACCATGATTTCCATGATGATGGAGAGGAAAGGAGTTTTTGTGCTAACATATTATTGTGATCTAGTTTGGCCTTTCTTATTACATCAACAGTTTGGTTTCAAACGCGTAAAAATTAATTTGGCAGTCAATCTTTCCTTAGCTTCAATTTTTGATAAACTTAAGAAAAATAAACTATCTAAGTTTTTTAAGTTATTTGATGTATCTTAGATAAAATAATGGTACTAAAAACGCTCACTTAATTAGGTGTCTGTGAAACACCAATGCCCCATAAAGGGCAAATGGATAGTTGACCTTTGACCTATTGATAGACCTTATCAACAGGGGTCATCTATTTATATTTGACCAACCTTCAAACCAAGTGAAGACGTACAAGGCCAAAACAGTCGAATTGGCCAGACAAGGTTTGATTACCAACGAGCAAAAAAAAGACGGACATGAGCAAACCAGCAATATATACCCCCATTTCTTTGAAGTGGGGGCATAACTAGAAGTTTTAAAATGAACCCTACAATTACAAAAATATGACAGAAAAAATATAAATGCAAATCATTTCAAGACATTTTACCTAATAGATATAATGACTAGGATAAGAATAATGTTTTGTAAAAATACTAGTAGAGAATAAAGCTCAGAAAAATCAACTACCTAAGTTCTTTTTAGTTTTTTCTTGTATCTCAAGTTAAAATAAGGGTACTAAAACGCTCACTTAATGAAGTGTTTTGGAAACACCAATGCCCTAAACAGGCATATGGATAGTTGACCTTTGACCTATTGATAGACCTTATCAACAGGGGTCATCTATCTATATTTGACCAACCTTCAAACCAAGTGAAGACCTAAGAGGCCAAAACAGTCGAATTGGCCAGACAAGGTTTGATTACAAACGAGCAAAACAGACGGACATGAGCAAACCAGCAATATATACCCTCATTTCTTTGAAATGGGCACATAACCAGAACTTTGAAAAAGAACCCTACAATTACAAAAATATGACAAAAATTTACCTAATAGAAATAACTACTTGTATAAGAAGAAAGTTTTGTAGAAATATTTAGGCAGTTGATTTTTTCTTAGCTTTATAAAATCTACAAATTAAGTTAAAATAGGGGTACTAAAAATGCTATCTTAATGAGGTGTTTGTGATTAAGAAACAAAAATTTAGAAAAATTCAAATTCACCTCCTAAAAAATGAACCTATTAATGGAAAAAAATAATTCAGGAGGTATTGTTTGTAGCGTTACAGTAAATGTAACCCTGACAACCATGTAAAGGCTTGTGTCATCTGCAAATAGATGCACATTTGCACTGATGTTGGAAACAATGTCATGGATAAATATCAAGGAAATGAAGGGGCCCAAAATTTACTCCTGTGGAGTCGCAGCTTTAATATCATTCCATTTTGATTGAGCATCAGGCAGAACAACAGTTTGCCATCTGTCACTTAGATGAGAACCAATTAAAATGACTGCAAGAAATCCCAAAATGTTTGAATGTGAATAGGAAAGCATGATGTGAGATACGGTCAAAAGAAAGCCTTGCTTATGTTGCAGAATACAACTCTAGAATCGACAGCCTCAGTGAAGAAGTTGTATAGATAAGTCAGTTGGTTAACTGTTGAGTCACCAGGTACAAAGCCTGATTTAAAGCAGAGTGAGAAGATCATTGTCGCTATTGTGTTTAAGTATGCCTGTGGACTACCCTTTCAAGGACTTTCCCAATGGTACAGATTAGAGATATAGATTGACAATTGCCAACATGAGAATGGCTTCCAGGAGTGACAAAAGCGTCTTTCCATGAGCTAGAAAAAACAGAAAAGGACAGAGACTAGTAAAAAATCCTCTATTTTAGAGGTTGTAATTGTAATGTGGTCCAACACAGGACGGATGTCATTCACATCATTTTGCAGAGTTTGAGCACCTTATTATTCATCAAGAAGGGTTTGATACCGACAAATGTTATTCAGAAGGTTTGCTTTGGTGATTTCATCTGCCACAGGGTTATCACTATCTTGCAGTGAAGCAAGGATGAACTTGATTTGGAGGAGATGAAAGATTTGAGACAAGTTCACCATGATTCCCATGATGATGGAGAGGAAAGGAGTTTTTGTGCTAACATATTATTGTGATCTAGTTTGGCCTTTCTTATTACATCAACAGTTTGGTTTCAAACGCGTAAAAATTAATTTGGCAGTCAATCTTTCCTTAGCTTCAATTTTTGATAAACTTAAGAAAAATAAACTATCTAAGTTTTTTAAGTTATTTGATGTATCTTAGATAAAATAATGGTACTAAAAACGCTCACTTAATTAGGTGTCTGTGAAACACCAATGCCCCTTAAAGGGCAAATGGATAGTTGACCTTTGACCTATTGATAGACCTTATCAACAGGGGTCATCTATCTATATTTGACCAACCTTCAAACCAAGTGAAGACGTACAAGGCCAAAACAGTCGAATTGGCCAGACAAGGTTTGATTACCAACGAGCAAAAAAAAGACGGACATGAGCAAACCAGCAATATATACCCCCATTTCTTTGAAGTGGGGGCATAACTAGAAGTTTAAAAATGAACCCTACAATTACAAAAATATGACAGAAAAAATATAAATGCAAATCATTTCAAGACATTTTACCTAATAGATATAATGACTAGGATAAGAATAATGTTTTGTAAAAATACTAGTAGAGAATAAAGCTCAGAAAAATCAACTACCTAAGTTCTTTTTAGTTTTTTCATATATCTCAAGTTAAAATAAGGGTACTAAAAACGCTCACTTAATGAAGTGTTTTGGAAACACCAATGCCCTAAACAGGCATATGGATAGTTGACCTTTGACCTATTGATAGACCTTATCAACAGGGGTCATCTATCTATATTTGACCAACCTTCAAACCAAGTGAAGACCTAAGAGGCCAAAACAGTCGAATTGGCCAGACAAGGTTTGATTACAAACGAGCAAAACAGACGGACATGAGCAAACCAGCAATATATACCCTCATTTCTTTGAAATGGGCACATAACCAGAACTTTGAAAAAGAACCCTACAATTACAAAAATATGACAAAAATTTACCTAATAGAAATAACTACTTGTATAAGAAGAAAGTTTTGTAGAAATATTTAGGCAGTTGATTTTTTCTTAGCTTTATAAAATCTACAAATTAAGTTAAAATAGGGGTACTAAAAATGCTATCTTAATGAGGTGTTTGTGATTAAGAAACAAAAATTTAGAAAAATTCAAATTCGTCTCCTAAAAAATGAACCTATTAATGGAAAAAAATAATTCAGGAGATATTGTTTGTAGCGTTACAGTAAATGTAACCCTGACAACCATGTAAAGGCTTGTGTCATCTGCAAATAGATGCACATTTGCACTGATGTTGGAAACAATGTCATGGATAAATATCAAGGAAATGAAGGGGCCCAAAATTTACTCCTGTGGAGTCGCAGCTTTAATATCATTCCATTTTGATTGAGCATCAGGCAGAACAACAGTTTGCCATCTGTCACTTAGATGAGAACCAATTAAAATGACTGCAAGAAATCCCAAAATGTTTGAATGTGAAGAGGAAAGCATGATGTGAGATACGGTCAAAAGAAAGCCTTGCTTATGTTGCAGAATACAACTCTAGAATCGACAGCCTCAGTGAAGAAGTTGTATAGATAAGTCAGTTGGTTAACTGTTGAGTCACCAGGTACAAAGCCTGATTTAAAGCAGAGTGAGAAGATCATTGTCGCTATTGTGTTTAAGTATGCCTGTGGACTACCCTTTCAAGGACTTTCCCAATGGTACAGATTAGAGATATAGATTGACAATTGCCAACATGAGAATGGCTTCCAGGAGTGACAAAAGCGTCTTTCCATGAGCTAGAAAAAACAGAAAAGGACAGAGACTAGTAAAAAATCCTCTATTTTAGAGGTTGTAATTGTAATGTGGTCCAACACAGGACGGATGTCATTCACATCATTTTGCAGAGTTTGAGCACCTTATTATTCATCAAGAAGGGTTTGATACCGACAAATGTTATTCAGAAGGTTTGCTTTGGTGATTTCATCTGCCACAGGGTTATCACTATCTTGCAGTGAAGCAAGGATGAACTTGATTTGGAGGAGATGAAAGATTTGAGACAAGTTCACCATGATTCCCATGATGATGGAGAGGAAAGGAGTTTTTGTGCTAACATATTATTGTGATCTAGTTTGGCCTTTCTTATTACATCAACAGTTTGGTTTCAAACGCGTAAAAATTAATTTGGCAGTCAATCTTTCCTTAGCTTCAATTTTTGATAAACTTAAGAAAAATAAACTATCTAAGTTTTTTAAGTTATTTGATGTATCTTAGATAAAATAATGGTACTAAAAACGCTCACTTAATTAGGTGTCTGTGAAACACCAATGCCCCTTAAAGGGCAAATGGATAGTTGACCTTTGACCTATTGATAGACCTTATCAACAGGGGTCATCTATCTATATTTGACCAACCTTCAAACCAAGTGAAGACGTACAAGGCCAAAACAGTCGAATTGGCCAGACAAGGTTTGATTACCAACGAGCAAAAAAAAGACGGACATGAGCAAACCAGCAATATATACCCCCATTTCTTTGAAGTGGGGGCATAACTAGAAGTTTAAAAATGAACCCTACAATTACAAAAATATGACAGAAAAAATATAAATGCAAATCATTTCAAGACATTTTACCTAATAGATATAATGACTAGGATAAGAATAATGTTTTGTAAAAATACTAGTAGAGAATAAAGCTCAGAAAAATCAACTACCTAAGTTCTTTTTAGTTTTTTCATATATCTCAAGTTAAAATAAGGGTACTAAAAACGCTCACTTAATGAAGTGTTTTGGAAACACCAATGCCCTAAACAGGCATATGGATAGTTGACCTTTGACCTATTGATAGACCTTATCAACAGGGGTCATCTATCTATATTTGACCAACCTTCAAACCAAGTGAAGACCTAAGAGGCCAAAACAGTCGAATTGGCCAGACAAGGTTTGATTACAAACGAGCAAAACAGACGGACATGAGCAAACCAGCAATATATACCCTCATTTCTTTGAAATGGGCACATAACCAGAACTTTGAAAAAGAACCCTACAATTACAAAAATATGACAAAAATTTACCTAATAGAAATAACTACTTGTATAAGAAGAAAGTTTTGTAGAAATATTTAGGCAGTTGATTTTTTCTTAGCTTTATAAAATCTACAAATTAAGTTAAAATAGGGGTACTAAAAATGCTATCTTAATGAGGTGTTTGTGATTAAGAAACAAAAATTTAGAAAAATTCAAATTCGTCTCCTAAAAAATGAACCTATTAATGGAAAAAAATAATTCAGGAGATATTGTTTGTAGCGTTACAGTAAATGTAACCCTGACAACCATGTAAAGGCTTGTGTCATCTGCAAATAGATGCACATTTGCACTGATGTTGGAAACAATGTCATGGATAAATATCAAGGAAATGAAGGGGCCCAAAATTTACTCCTGTGGAGTCGCAGCTTTAATATCATTCCATTTTGATTGAGCATCAGGCAGAACAACAGTTTGCCATCTGTCACTTAGATGAGAACCAATTAAAATGACTGCAAGAAATCCCAAAATGTTTGAATGTGAAGAGGAAAGCATGATGTGAGATACGGTCAAAAGAAAGCCTTGCTTATGTTGCAGAATACAACTCTAGAATCGACAGCCTCAGTGAAGAAGTTGTATAGATAAGTCAGTTGGTTAACTGTTGAGTCACCAGGTACAAAGCCTGATTTAAAGCAGAGTGAGAAGATCATTGTCGCTATTGTGTTTAAGTATGCCTGTGGACTACCCTTTCAAGGACTTTCCCAATGGTACAGATTAGAGATATAGATTGACAATTGCCAACATGAGAATGGCTTCCAGGAGTGACAAAAGCGTCTTTCCATGAGCTAGAAAAAACAGAAAAGGACAGAGACTAGTAAAAAATCCTCTATTTTAGAGGTTGTAATTGTAATGTGGTCCAACACAGGACGGATGTCATTCACATCATTTTGCAGAGTTTGAGCACCTTATTATTCATCAAGAAGGGTTTGATACCGACAAATGTTATTCAGAAGGTTTGCTTTGGTGATTTCATCTGCCACAGGGTTATCACTATCTTGCAGTGAAGCAAGGATGAACTTGATTTGGAGGAGATGAAAGATTTGAGACAAGTTCACCATGATTCCCATGATGATGGAGAGGAAAGGAGTTTTTGTGCTAACATATTATTGTGATCTAGTTTGGCCTTTCTTATTACATCAACAGTTTGGTTTCAAACGCGTAAAAATTAATTTGGCAGTCAATCTTTCCTTAGCTTCAATTTTTGATAAACTTAAGAAAAATAAACTATCTAAGTTTTTTAAGTTATTTGATGTATCTTAGATAAAATAATGGTACTAAAAACGCTCACTTAATTAGGTGTCTGTGAAACACCAATGCCCCTTAAAGGGCAAATGGATAGTTGACCTTTGACCTATTGATAGACCTTATCAACAGGGGTCATCTATCTATATTTGACCAACCTTCAAACCAAGTGAAGACGTACAAGGCCAAAACAGTCGAATTGGCCAGACAAGGTTTGATTACCAACGAGCAAAAAAAAGACGGACATGAGCAAACCAGCAATATATACCCCCATTTCTTTGAAGTGGGGGCATAACTAGAAGTTTAAAAATGAACCCTACAATTACAAAAATATGACAGAAAAAATATAAATGCAAATCATTTCAAGACATTTTACCTAATAGATATAATGACTAGGATAAGAATAATGTTTTGTAAAAATACTAGTAGAGAATAAAGCTCAGAAAAATCAACTACCTAAGTTCTTTTTAGTTTTTTCATATATCTCAAGTTAAAATAAGGGTACTAAAAACGCTCACTTAATGAAGTGTTTTGGAAACACCAATGCCCTAAACAGGCATATGGATAGTTGACCTTTGACCTATTGATAGACCTTATCAACAGGGGTCATCTATCTATATTTGACCAACCTTCAAACCAAGTGAAGACCTAAGAGGCCAAAACAGTCGAATTGGCCAGACAAGGTTTGATTACAAACGAGCAAAACAGACGGACATGAGCAAACCAGCAATATATACCCTCATTTCTTTGAAATGGGCACATAACCAGAACTTTGAAAAAGAACCCTACAATTACAAAAATATGACAAAAATTTACCTAATAGAAATAACTACTTGTATAAGAAGAAAGTTTTGTAGAAATATTTAGGCAGTTGATTTTTTCTTAGCTTTATAAAATCTACAAATTAAGTTAAAATAGGGGTACTAAAAATGCTATCTTAATGAGGTGTTTGTGATTAAGAAACAAAAATTTAGAAAAATTCAAATTCGTCTCCTAAAAAATGAACCTATTAATGGAAAAAAATAATTCAGGAGATATTGTTTGTAGCGTTACAGTAAATGTAACCCTGACAACCATGTAAAGGCTTGTGTCATCTGCAAATAGATGCACATTTGCACTGATGTTGGAAACAATGTCATGGATAAATATCAAGGAAATGAAGGGGCCCAAAATTTACTCCTGTGGAGTCGCAGCTTTAATATCATTCCATTTTGATTGAGCATCAGGCAGAACAACAGTTTGCCATCTGTCACTTAGATGAGAACCAATTAAAATGACTGCAAGAAATCCCAAAATGTTTGAATGTGAAGAGGAAAGCATGATGTGAGATACGGTCAAAAGAAAGCCTTGCTTATGTTGCAGAATACAACTCTAGAATCGACAGCCTCAGTGAAGAAGTTGTATAGATAAGTCAGTTGGTTAACTGTTGAGTCACCAGGTACAAAGCCTGATTTAAAGCAGAGTGAGAAGATCATTGTCGCTATTGTGTTTAAGTATGCCTGTGGACTACCCTTTCAAGGACTTTCCCAATGGTACAGATTAGAGATATAGATTGACAATTGCCAACATGAGAATGGCTTCCAGGAGTGACAAAAGCGTCTTTCCATGAGCTAGAAAAAACAGAAAAGGACAGAGACTAGTAAAAAATCCTCTATTTTAGAGGTTGTAATTGTAATGTGGTCCAACACAGGACGGATGTCATTCACATCATTTTGCAGAGTTTGAGCACCTTATTATTCATCAAGAAGGGTTTGATACCGACAAATGTTATTCAGAAGGTTTGCTTTGGTGATTTCATCTGCCACAGGGTTATCACTATCTTGCAGTGAAGCAAGGATGAACTTGATTTGGAGGAGATGAAAGATTTGAGACAAGTTCACCATGATTCCCATGATGATGGAGAGGAAAGGAGTTTTTGTGCTAACATATTATTGTGATCTAGTTTGGCCTTTCTTATTACATCAACAGTTTGGTTTCAAACGCGTAAAAATTAATTTGGCAGTCAATCTTTCCTTAGCTTCAATTTTTGATAAACTTAAGAAAAATAAACTATCTAAGTTTTTTAAGTTATTTGATGTATCTTAGATAAAATAATGGTACTAAAAACGCTCACTTAATTAGGTGTCTGTGAAACACCAATGCCCCTTAAAGGGCAAATGGATAGTTGACCTTTGACCTATTGATAGACCTTATCAACAGGGGTCATCTATCTATATTTGACCAACCTTCAAACCAAGTGAAGACGTACAAGGCCAAAACAGTCGAATTGGCCAGACAAGGTTTGATTACCAACGAGCAAAAAAAAGACGGACATGAGCAAACCAGCAATATATACCCCCATTTCTTTGAAGTGGGGGCATAACTAGAAGTTTAAAAATGAACCCTACAATTACAAAAATATGACAGAAAAAATATAAATGCAAATCATTTCAAGACATTTTACCTAATAGATATAATGACTAGGATAAGAATAATGTTTTGTAAAAATACTAGTAGAGAATAAAGCTCAGAAAAATCAACTACCTAAGTTCTTTTTAGTTTTTTCATATATCTCAAGTTAAAATAAGGGTACTAAAAACGCTCACTTAATGAAGTGTTTTGGAAACACCAATGCCCTAAACAGGCATATGGATAGTTGACCTTTGACCTATTGATAGACCTTATCAACAGGGGTCATCTATCTATATTTGACCAACCTTCAAACCAAGTGAAGACCTAAGAGGCCAAAACAGTCGAATTGGCCAGACAAGGTTTGATTACAAACGAGCAAAACAGACGGACATGAGCAAACCAGCAATATATACCCTCATTTCTTTGAAATGGGCACATAACCAGAACTTTGAAAAAGAACCCTACAATTACAAAAATATGACAAAAATTTACCTAATAGAAATAACTACTTGTATAAGAAGAAAGTTTTGTAGAAATATTTAGGCAGTTGATTTTTTCTTAGCTTTATAAAATCTACAAATTAAGTTAAAATAGGGGTACTAAAAATGCTATCTTAATGAGGTGTTTGTGATTAAGAAACAAAAATTTAGAAAAATTCAAATTCGTCTCCTAAAAAATGAACCTATTAATGGAAAAAAATAATTCAGGAGATATTGTTTGTAGCGTTACAGTAAATGTAACCCTGACAACCATGTAAAGGCTTGTGTCATCTGCAAATAGATGCACATTTGCACTGATGTTGGAAACAATGTCATGGATAAATATCAAGGAAATGAAGGGGCCCAAAATTTACTCCTGTGGAGTCGCAGCTTTAATATCATTCCATTTTGATTGAGCATCAGGCAGAACAACAGTTTGCCATCTGTCACTTAGATGAGAACCAATTAAAATGACTGCAAGAAATCCCAAAATGTTTGAATGTGAAGAGGAAAGCATGATGTGAGATACGGTCAAAAGAAAGCCTTGCTTATGTTGCAGAATACAACTCTAGAATCGACAGCCTCAGTGAAGAAGTTGTATAGATAAGTCAGTTGGTTAACTGTTGAGTCACCAGGTACAAAGCCTGATTTAAAGCAGAGTGAGAAGATCATTGTCGCTATTGTGTTTAAGTATGCCTGTGGACTACCCTTTCAAGGACTTTCCCAATGGTACAGATTAGAGATATAGATTGACAATTGCCAACATGAGAATGGCTTCCAGGAGTGACAAAAGCGTCTTTCCATGAGCTAGAAAAAACAGAAAAGGACAGAGACTAGTAAAAAATCCTCTATTTTAGAGGTTGTAATTGTAATGTGGTCCAACACAGGACGGATGTCATTCACATCATTTTGCAGAGTTTGAGCACCTTATTATTCATCAAGAAGGGTTTGATACCGACAAATGTTATTCAGAAGGTTTGCTTTGGTGATTTCATCTGCCACAGGGTTATCACTATCTTGCAGTGAAGCAAGGATGAACTTGATTTGGAGGAGATGAAAGATTTGAGACAAGTTCACCATGATTCCCATGATGATGGAGAGGAAAGGAGTTTTTGTGCTAACATATTATTGTGATCTAGTTTGGCCTTTCTTATTACATCAACAGTTTGGTTTCAAACGCGTAAAAATTAATTTGGCAGTCAATCTTTCCTTAGCTTCAATTTTTGATAAACTTAAGAAAAATAAACTATCTAAGTTTTTTAAGTTATTTGATGTATCTTAGATAAAATAATGGTACTAAAAACGCTCACTTAATTAGGTGTCTGTGAAACACCAATGCCCCTTAAAGGGCAAATGGATAGTTGACCTTTGACCTATTGATAGACCTTATCAACAGGGGTCATCTATCTATATTTGACCAACCTTCAAACCAAGTGAAGACGTACAAGGCCAAAACAGTCGAATTGGCCAGACAAGGTTTGATTACCAACGAGCAAAAAAAAGACGGACATGAGCAAACCAGCAATATATACCCCCATTTCTTTGAAGTGGGGGCATAACTAGAAGTTTTAAAATGAACCCTACAATTACAAAAATATGACAGAAAAAATATAAATGCAAATCATTTCAAGACATTTTACCTAATAGATATAATGACTAGGATAAGAATAATGTTTTGTAAAAATACTAGTAGAGAATAAAGCTCAGAAAAATCAACTACCTAAGTTCTTTTTAGTTTTTTCTTGTATCTCAAGTTAAAATAAGGGTACTAAAACGCTCACTTAATGAAGTGTTTTGGAAACACCAATGCCCTAAACAGGCATATGGATAGTTGACCTTTGACCTATTGATAGACCTTATCAACAGGGGTCATCTATCTATATTTGACCAACCTTCAAACCAAGTGAAGACCTAAGAGGCCAAAACAGTCGAATTGGCCAGACAAGGTTTGATTACAAACGAGCAAAACAGACGGACATGAGCAAACCAGCAATATATACCCTCATTTCTTTGAAATGGGCACATAACCAGAACTTTGAAAAAGAACCCTACAATTACAAAAATATGACAAAAATTTACCTAATAGAAATAACTACTTGTATAAGAAGAAAGTTTTGTAGAAATATTTAGGCAGTTGATTTTTTCTTAGCTTTATAAAATCTACAAATTAAGTTAAAATAGGGGTACTAAAAATGCTATCTTAATGAGGTGTTTGTGATTAAGAAACAAAAATTTAGAAAAATTCAAATTCACCTCCTAAAAAATGAACCTATTAATGGAAAAAAATAATTCAGGAGGTATTGTTTGTAGCGTTACAGTAAATGTAACCCTGACAACCATGTAAAGGCTTGTGTCATCTGCAAATAGATGCACATTTGCACTGATGTTGGAAACAATGTCATGGATAAATATCAAGGAAATGAAGGGGCCCAAAATTTACTCCTGTGGAGTCGCAGCTTTAATATCATTCCATTTTGATTGAGCATCAGGCAGAACAACAGTTTGCCATCTGTCACTTAGATGAGAACCAATTAAAATGACTGCAAGAAATCCCAAAATGATTGAATGTGAAGAGGAAAGCATGATGTGAGATACGGTCAAAAGAAAGCCTTGCTTATGTTGCAGAATACAACTCTAGAATCGACAGCCTCAGTGAAGAAGTTGTATAGATAAGTCAGTTGGTTAACTGTTGAGTCACCAGGTACAAAGCCTGATTTAAAGCAGAGTGAGAAGATCATTGTCGCTATTGTGTTTAAGTATGCCTGTGGACTACCCTTTCAAGGACTTTCCCAATGGTACAGATTAGAGATATAGATTGACAATTGCCAACATGAGAATGGCTTCCAGGAGTGACAAAAGCGTCTTTCCATGAGCTAGAAAAAAACAGAAAAGGACAGAGACTAGTAAAAAATCCTCTATTTTAGAGGTTGTAATTGTAATGTGGTCCAACACAGGACGGATGTCATTCACATCATTTTGCAGAGTTTGAGCACCTTATTATTCATCAAGAAGGGTTTGATACCGACAAATGTTATTCAGAAGGTTTGCTTTGGTGATTTCATCTGCCACAGGGTTATCACTATCTTGCAGTGAAGCAAGGATGAACTTGATTTGGAGGAGATGAAAGATTTGAGACAAGTTCACCATGATTTCCATGATGATGGAGAGGAAAGGAGTTTTTGTGCTAACATATTATTGTGATCTAGTTTGGCCTTTCTTATTACATCAACATTTTGGTTTCAAACGCGTAAAAATTAATTTGGCAGTCAATCTTTCCTTAGCTTCAATTTTTGATAAACTTAAGAAAAATAAACTATCTAAGTTTTTTAAGTTATTTGATGTATCTTAGATAAAATAATGGTACTAAAAACGCTCACTTAATTAGGTGTCTGTGAAACACCAATGCCCCTTAAAGGGCAAATGGATAGTTGACCTTTGACCTATTGATAGACCTTATCAACAGGGGTCATCTATCTATATTTGACCAACCTTTAAACCAAGTGAAGACGTACAAGGCCAAAACAGTCGAATTGGCCAGACAAGGTTTGATTACCAACGAGCAAAAAAAAGACGGACATGAGCAAACCAGCAATATATACCCCCATTTCTTTGAAGTGGGGGCATAACTAGAAGTTTAAAAATGAACCCTACAATTACAAAAATATGACAGAAAAAATATAAATGCAAATCATTTCAAGACATTTTACCTAATAGATATAATGACTAGGATAAGAATAATGTTTTGTAAAAATACTAGTAGAGAATAAAGCTCAGAAAAATCAACTACCTAAGTTCTTTTTAGTTTTTTCATATATCTCAAGTTAAAATAAGGGTACTAAAAACGCTCACTTAATGAAGTGTTTTGGAAACACCAATGCCCTAAACAGGCATATGGATAGTTGACCTTTGACCTATTGATAGACCTTATCAACAGGGGTCATCTATCTATATTTGACCAACCTTCAAACCAAGTGAAGACCTAAGAGGCCAAAACAGTCGAATTGGCCAGACAAGGTTTGATTACAAACGAGCAAAACAGACGGACATGAGCAAACCAGCAATATATACCCTCATTTCTTTGAAATGGGCACATAACCAGAACTTTGAAAAAGAACCCTACAATTACAAAAATATGACACAAATTTACCTAATAGAAATAACTACTTGTATAAGAAGAAAGTTTTGTAGAAATATTTAGGCAGTTGATTTTTTCTTAGCTTTATAAAATCTACAAATTAAGTTAAAATAGGGGTACTAAAATGCTATCTTAATGAGGTGTTTGTGATTAAGAAACAAAAATTTAGAAAAATTCAAATTCACCTCCTAAAAAATGAACCTATTAATGGAAAAAAATAATTCAGGAGGTATTGTTTGTAGCGTTACAGTAAATGTAACCCTGACAACCATGTAAAGGCTTGTGTCATCTGCAAATAGATGCACATTTGCACTGATGTTGGAAACAATGTCATGGATAAATATCAAGGAAATGAAGGGGCCCAAAATTTACTCCTGTGGAGTCGCAGCTTTAATATCATTCCATTTTGATTGAGCATCAGGCAGAACAACAGTTTGCCATCTGTCACTTAGATGAGAACCAATTAAAATGACTGCAAGAAATCCCAAAATGATTGAATGTGAAGAGGAAAGCATGATGTGAGATACGGTCAAAAGAAAGCCTTGCTTATGTTGCAGAATACAACTCTAGAATCGACAGCCTCAGTGAAGAAGTTGTATAGATAAGTCAGTTGGTTAACTGTTGAGTCACCAGGTACAAAGCCTGATTTAAAGCAGAGTGAGAAGATCATTGTCGCTATTGTGTTTAAGTATGCCTGTGGACTACCCTTTCAAGGACTTTCCCAATGGTACAGATTAGAGATATAGATTGACAATTGCCAACATGAGAATGGCTTCCAGGAGTGACAAAAGCGTCTTTCCATGAGCTAGAAAAAAACAGAAAAGGACAGAGACTAGTAAAAAATCCTCTATTTTAGAGGTTGTAATTGTAATGTGGTCCAACACAGGACGGATGTCATTCACATCATTTTGCAGAGTTTGAGCACCTTATTATTCATCAAGAAGGGTTTGATACCGACAAATGTTATTCAGAAGGTTTGCTTTGGTGATTTCATCTGCCACAGGGTTATCACTATCTTGCAGTGAAGCAAGGATGAACTTGATTTGGAGGAGATGAAAGATTTGAGACAAGTTCACCATGATTTCCATGATGATGGAGAGGAAAGGAGTTTTTGTGCTAACATATTATTGTGATCTAGTTTGGCCTTTCTTATTACATCAACATTTTGGTTTCAAACGCGTAAAAATTAATTTGGCAGTCAATCTTTCCTTAGCTTCAATTTTTGATAAACTTAAGAAAAATAAACTATCTAAGTTTTTTAAGTTATTTGATGTATCTTAGATAAAATAATGGTACTAAAAACGCTCACTTAATTAGGTGTCTGTGAAACACCAATGCCCCTTAAAGGGCAAATGGATAGTTGACCTTTGACCTATTGATAGACCTTATCAACAGGGGTCATCTATCTATATTTGACCAACCTTTAAACCAAGTGAAGACGTACAAGGCCAAAACAGTCGAATTGGCCAGACAAGGTTTGATTACCAACGAGCAAAAAAAAGACGGACATGAGCAAACCAGCAATATATACCCCCATTTCTTTGAAGTGGGGGCATAACTAGAAGTTTAAAAATGAACCCTACAATTACAAAAATATGACAGAAAAAATATAAATGCAAATCATTTCAAGACATTTTACCTAATAGATATAATGACTAGGATAAGAATAATGTTTTGTAAAAATACTAGTAGAGAATAAAGCTCAGAAAAATCAACTACCTAAGTTCTTTTTAGTTTTTTCATATATCTCAAGTTAAAATAAGGGTACTAAAAACGCTCACTTAATGAAGTGTTTTGGAAACACCAATGCCCTAAACAGGCATATGGATAGTTGACCTTTGACCTATTGATAGACCTTATCAACAGGGGTCATCTATCTATATTTGACCAACCTTCAAACCAAGTGAAGACCTAAGAGGCCAAAACAGTCGAATTGGCCAGACAAGGTTTGATTACAAACGAGCAAAACAGACGGACATGAGCAAACCAGCAATATATACCCTCATTTCTTTGAAATGGGCACATAACCAGAACTTTGAAAAAGAACCCTACAATTACAAAAATATGACACAAATTTACCTAATAGAAATAACTACTTGTATAAGAAGAAAGTTTTGTAGAAATATTTAGGCAGTTGATTTTTTCTTAGCTTTATAAAATCTACAAATTAAGTTAAAATAGGGGTACTAAAAATGCTATCTTAATGAGGTGTTTGTGATTAAGAAACAAAAATTTAGAAAAATTCAAATTCACCTCCTAAAAAATGAACCAATTGATGGAAAAAAATAATTCAGGAGGTATTGTTTGTAGCGTTACAGTAAATGTAACCCTGACAACCATGTAAAGGCTTGTGTCATCTGCAAATAGATGCACATTTGCACTGATGTTGGAAACAATGTCATGGATAAATATCAAGGAAATGAAGGGGCCCAAAATTTACTCCTGTGGAGTCGCAGCTTTAATATCATTCCATTTTGATTGAGCATCAGGCAGAACAACAGTTTGCCATCTGTCACTTAGATGAGAACCAATTAAAATGACTGCAAGAAATCCCAAAATGTTTGAATGTGAAGAGGAAAGCATGATGTGAGATACGGTCAAAAGAAAGCCTTGCTTATGTTGCAGAATACAACTCTAGAATCGACAGCCTCAGTGAAGAAGTTGTATAGATAAGTCAGTTGGTTAACTGTTGAGTCACCAGGTACAAAGCCTGATTTAAAGCAGAGTGAGAAGATCATTGTCGCTATTGTGTTTAAGTATGCCTGTGGACTACCCTTTCAAGGACTTTCCCAATGGTACAGATTAGAGATATAGATTGACAATTGCCAACATGAGAATGGCTTCCAGGAGTGACAAAAGCGTCTTTCCATGAGCTAGAAAAAAAACAGAAAAGGACAGAGACTAGTAAAAAATCCTCTATTTTAGAGGTTGTAATTGTAATGTGGTCCAACACAGGACGGATGTCATTCACATCATTTTGCAGAGTTTGAGCACCTTATTATTCATCAAGAAGGGTTTGATACCGACAAATGTTATTCAGAAGGTTTGCTTTGGTGATTTCATCTGCCACAGGGTTATCACTATCTTGCAGTGAAGCAAGGATGAACTTGATTTGGAGGAGATGAAAGATTTGAGACAAGTTCACCATGATTTCCATGATGATGGAGAGGAAAGGAGTTTTTGTGCTAACATATTATTGTGATCTAGTTTGGCCTTTCTTATTACATCAACATTTTGGTTTCAAACGCGTAAAAATTAATTTGGCAGTCAATCTTTCCTTAGCTTCAATTTTTGATAAACTTAAGAAAAATAAACTATCTAAGTTTTTTAAGTTATTTGATGTATCTTAGATAAAATAATGGTACTAAAAACGCTCACTTAATTAGGTGTCTGTGAAACACCAATGCCCCTTAAAGGGCAAATGGATAGTTGACCTTTGACCTATTGATAGACCTTATCAACAGGGGTCATCTATCTATATTTGACCAACCTTTAAACCAAGTGAAGACGTACAAGGCCAAAACAGTCGAATTGGCCAGACAAGGTTTGATTACCAACGAGCAAAAAAAAGACGGACATGAGCAAACCAGCAATATATACCCCCATTTCTTTGAAGTGGGGGCATAACTAGAAGTTTAAAAATGAACCCTACAATTACAAAAATATGACAGAAAAAATATAAATGCAAATCATTTCAAGACATTTTACCTAATAGATATAATGACTAGGATAAGAATAATGTTTTGTAAAAATACTAGTAGAGAATAAAGCTCAGAAAAATCAACTACCTAAGTTCTTTTTAGTTTTTTCATATATCTCAAGTTAAAATAAGGGTACTAAAAACGCTCACTTAATGAAGTGTTTTGGAAACACCAATGCCCTAAACAGGCATATGGATAGTTGACCTTTGACCTATTGATAGACCTTATCAACAGGGGTCATCTATCTATATTTGACCAACCTTCAAACCAAGTGAAGACCTAAGAGGCCAAAACAGTCGAATTGGCCAGACAAGGTTTGATTACAAACGAGCAAAACAGACGGACATGAGCAAACCAGCAATATATACCCTCATTTCTTTGAAATGGGCACATAACCAGAACTTTGAAAAAGAACCCTACAATTACAAAAATATGACACAAATTTACCTAATAGAAATAACTACTTGTATAAGAAGAAAGTTTTGTAGAAATATTTAGGCAGTTGATTTTTTCTTAGCTTTATAAAATCTACAAATTAAGTTAAAATAGGGGTACTAAAAATGCTATCTTAATGAGGTGTTTGTGATTAAGAAACAAAAATTTAGAAAAATTCAAATTCACCTCCTAAAAAATGAACCAATTGATGGAAAAAAATAATTCAGGAGCTATTGTTTGTAGCGTTACAGTAAATGTAACCCTGACAACCATGTAAAGGCTTGTGTCATCTGCAAATAGATGCACATTTGCACTGATGTTGGAAACAATGTCATGGATAAATATCAAGGAAATGAAGGGGCCCAAAATTTACTCCTGTGGAGTCGCAGCTTTAATATCATTCCATTTTGATTGAGCATCAGGCAGAACAACAGTTTGCCATCTGTCACTTAGATGAGAACCAATTAAAATGACTGCAAGAAATCCCAAAATGTTTGAATGTGAAGAGGAAAGCATGATGTGAGATACGGTCAAAAGAAAGCCTTGCTTATGTTGCAGAATACAACTCTAGAATCGACAGCCTCAGTGAAGAAGTTGTATAGATAAGTCAGTTGGTTAACTGTTGAGTCACCAGGTACAAAGCCTGATTTAAAGCAGAGTGAGAAGATCATTGTCGCTATTGTGTTTAAGTATGCCTGTGGACTACCCTTTCAAGGACTTTCCCAATGGTACAGATTAGAGATATAGATTGACAATTGCCAACATGAGAATGGCTTCCAGGAGTGACAAAAGCGTCTTTCCATGAGCTAGAAAAAAACAGAAAAGGACAGAGACTAGTAAAAAATCCTCTATTTTAGAGGTTGTAATTGTAATGTGGTCCAACACAGGACGGATGTCATTCACATCATTTTGCAGAGTTTGAGCACCTTATTATTCATCAAGAAGGGTTTGATACCGACAAATGTTATTCAGAAGGTTTGCTTTGGTGATTTCATCTGCCACAGGGTTATCACTATCTTGCAGTGAAGCAAGGATGAACTTGATTTGGAGGAGATGAAAGATTTGAGACAAGTTCACCATGATTTCCATGATGATGGAGAGGAAAGGAGTTTTTGTGCTAACATATTATTGTGATCTAGTTTGGCCTTTCTTATTACATCAACATTTTGGTTTCAAACGCGTAAAAATTAATTTGGCAGTCAATCTTTCCTTAGCTTCAATTTTTGATAAACTTAAGAAAAATAAACTATCTAAGTTTTTTAAGTTATTTGATGTATCTTAGATAAAATAATGGTACTAAAAACGCTCACTTAATTAGGTGTCTGTGAAACACCAATGCCCCTTAAAGGGCAAATGGATAGTTGACCTTTGACCTATTGATAGACCTTATCAACAGGGGTCATCTATCTATATTTGACCAACCTTCAAACCAAGTGAAGACGTACAAGGCCAAAACAGTCGAATTGGCCAGACAAGGTTTGATTACCAACGAGCAAAAAAAAGACGGACATGAGCAAACCAGCAATATATACCCCCATTTCTTTGAAGTGGGGGCATAACTAGAAGTTTAAAAATGAACCCTACAATTACAAAAATATGACAGAAAAAATATAAATGCAAATCATTTCAAGACATTTTACCTAATAGATATAATGACTAGGATAAGAATAATGTTTTGTAAAAATACTAGTAGAGAATAAAGCTCAGAAAAATCAACTACCTAAGTTCTTTTTAGTTTTTTCTTGTATCTCAAGTTAAAATAAGAGTACTAAAACGCTCACTTAATGAAGTGTTTTGGAAACACCAATGCCCTAAACAGGCATATGGATAGTTGACCTTTGACCTATTGATAGACCTTATCAACAGGGGTCATCTATCTATATTTGACCAACCTTCAAACCAAGTGAAGACCTAAGAGGCCAAAACAGTCGAATTGGCCAGACAAGGTTTGATTACAAACGAGCAAAACAGACGGACATGAGCAAACCAGCAATATATACCCTCATTTCTTTGAAATGGGCACATAACCAGAACTTTGAAAAAGAACCCTACAATTACAAAAATATGACACAAATTTACCTAATAGAAATAACTACTTGTATAAGAAGAAAGTTTTGTAGAAATATTTAGGCAGTTGATTTTTTCTTAGCTTTATAAAATCTACAAATTAAGTTAAAATAGGGGTACTAAAAATGCTATCTTAATGAGGTGTTTGTGATTAAGAAACAAAAATTTAGAAAAATTCAAATTCACCTCCTAAAAAATGAACCAATTGATGGAAAAAAATAATTCAGGAGCTATTGTTTGTAGCGTTACAGTAAATGTAACCCTGACAACCATGTAAAGGCTTGTGTCATCTGCAAATAGATGCACATTTGCACTGATGTTGGAAACAATGTCATGGATAAATATCAAGGAAATGAAGGGGCCCAAAATTTACTCCTGTGGAGTCGCAGCTTTAATATCATTCCATTTTGATTGAGCATCAGGCAGAACAACAGTTTGCCATCTGTCACTTAGATGAGAACCAATTAAAATGACTGCAAGAAATCCCAAAATGTTTGAATGTGAAGAGGAAAGCATGATGTGAGATACGGTCAAAAGAAAGCCTTGCTTATGTTGCAGAATACAACTCTAGAATCGACAGCCTCAGTGAAGAAGTTGTATAGATAAGTCAGTTGGTTAACTGTTGAGTCACCAGGTACAAAGCCTGATTTAAAGCAGAGTGAGAAGATCATTGTCGCTATTGTGTTTAAGTATGCCTGTGGACTACCCTTTCAAGGACTTTCCCAATGGTACAGATTAGAGATATAGATTGACAATTGCCAACATGAGAATGGCTTCCAGGAGTGACAAAAGCGTCTTTCCATGAGCTAGAAAAAAACAGAAAAGGACAGAGACTAGTAAAAAATCCTCTATTTTAGAGGTTGTAATTGTAATGTGGTCCAACACAGGACGGATGTCATTCACATCATTTTGCAGAGTTTGAGCACCTTATTATTCATCAAGAAGGGTTTGATACCGACAAATGTTATTCAGAAGGTTTGCTTTGGTGATTTCATCTGCCACAGGGTTATCACTATCTTGCAGTGAAGCAAGGATGAACTTGATTTGGAGGAGATGAAAGATTTGAGACAAGTTCACCATGATTTCCATGATGATGGAGAGGAAAGGAGTTTTTGTGCTAACATATTATTGTGATCTAGTTTGGCCTTTCTTATTACATCAACATTTTGGTTTCAAACGCGTAAAAATTAATTTGGCAGTCAATCTTTCCTTAGCTTCAATTTTTGATAAACTTAAGAAAAATAAACTATCTAAGTTTTTTAAGTTATTTGATGTATCTTAGATAAAATAATGGTACTAAAAACGCTCACTTAATTAGGTGTCTGTGAAACACCAATGCCCCTTAAAGGGCAAATGGATAGTTGACCTTTGACCTATTGATAGACCTTATCAACAGGGGTCATCTATCTATATTTGACCAACCTTCAAACCAAGTGAAGACGTACAAGGCCAAAACAGTCGAATTGGCCAGACAAGGTTTGATTACCAACGAGCAAAAAAAAGACGGACATGAGCAAACCAGCAATATATACCCCCATTTCTTTGAAGTGGGGGCATAACTAGAAGTTTAAAAATGAACCCTACAATTACAAAAATATGACAGAAAAAATATAAATGCAAATCATTTCAAGACATTTTACCTAATAGATATAATGACTAGGATAAGAATAATGTTTTGTAAAAATACTAGTAGAGAATAAAGCTCAGAAAAATCAACTACCTAAGTTCTTTTTAGTTTTTTCTTGTATCTCAAGTTAAAATAAGAGTACTAAAACGCTCACTTAATGAAGTGTTTTGGAAACACCAATGCCCTAAACAGGCATATGGATAGTTGACCTTTGACCTATTGATAGACCTTATCAACAGGGGTCATCTATCTATATTTGACCAACCTTCAAACCAAGTGAAGACCTAAGAGGCCAAAACAGTCGAATTGACCAGACAAGGTTTGATTACAAACGAGCAAAAAAGACGGACATGAGCAAACCAGCAATATATACCCTCATTTCTTTGAAATGGGCACATAACCAGAACTTTGAAAAAGAACCCTACAATTACAAAAATATGACACAAATTTACCTAATAGAAATAACTACTTGTATAAGAAGAAAGTTTTGTAGAAATATTTAGGCAGTTGATTTTTTCTTAGCTTTATAAAATCTACAAATTAAGTTAAAATAGGGGTACTAAAATGCTATCTTAATGAGGTGTTTGTGATTAAGAAACAAAAATTTAGAAAAATTCAAATTCACCTCCTAAAAAATGAACCTATTAATGGAAAAAAATAATTCAGGAGGTATTGTTTGTAGCGTTACAGTAAATGTAACCCTGACAACCATGTAAAGGCTTGTGTCATCTGCAAATAGATGCACATTTGCACTGATGTTGGAAACAATGTCATGGATAAATATCAAGGAAATGAAGGGGCCCAAAATTTACTCCTGTGGAGTCGCAGCTTTAATATCATTCCATTTTGATTGAGCATCAGGCAGAACAACAGTTTGCCATCTGTCACTTAGATGAGAACCAATTAAAATGACTGCAAGAAATCCCAAAATGATTGAATGTGAAGAGGAAAGCATGATGTGAGATACGGTCAAAAGAAAGCCTTGCTTATGTTGCAGAATACAACTCTAGAATCGACAGCCTCAGTGAAGAAGTTGTATAGATAAGTCAGTTGGTTAACTGTTGAGTCACCAGGTACAAAGCCTGATTTAAAGCAGAGTGAGAAGATCATTGTCGCTATTGTGTTTAAGTATGCCTGTGGACTACCCTTTCAAGGACTTTCCCAATGGTACAGATTAGAGATATAGATTGACAATTGCCAACATGAGAATGGCTTCCAGGAGTGACAAAAGCGTCTTTCCATGAGCTAGAAAAAAACAGAAAAGGACAGAGACTAGTAAAAAATCCTCTATTTTAGAGGTTGTAATTGTAATGTGGTCCAACACAGGACGGATGTCATTCACATCATTTTGCAGAGTTTGAGCACCTTATTATTCATCAAGAAGGGTTTGATACCGACAAATGTTATTCAGAAGGTTTGCTTTGGTGATTTCATCTGCCACAGGGTTATCACTATCTTGCAGTGAAGCAAGGATGAACTTGATTTGGAGGAGATGAAAGATTTGAGACAAGTTCACCATGATTTCCATGATGATGGAGAGGAAAGGAGTTTTTGTGCTAACATATTATTGTGATCTAGTTTGGCCTTTCTTATTACATCAACATTTTGGTTTCAAACGCGTAAAAATTAATTTGGCAGTCAATCTTTCCTTAGCTTCAATTTTTGATAAACTTAAGAAAAATAAACTATCTAAGTTTTTTAAGTTATTTGATGTATCTTAGATAAAATAATGGTACTAAAAACGCTCACTTAATTAGGTGTCTGTGAAACACCAATGCCCCTTAAAGGGCAAATGGATAGTTGACCTTTGACCTATTGATAGACCTTATCAACAGGGGTCATCTATCTATATTTGACCAACCTTTAAACCAAGTGAAGACGTACAAGGCCAAAACAGTCGAATTGGCCAGACAAGGTTTGATTACCAACGAGCAAAAAAAAGACGGACATGAGCAAACCAGCAATATATACCCCCATTTCTTTGAAGTGGGGGCATAACTAGAAGTTTAAAAATGAACCCTACAATTACAAAAATATGACAGAAAAAATATAAATGCAAATCATTTCAAGACATTTTACCTAATAGATATAATGACTAGGATAAGAATAATGTTTTGTAAAAATACTAGTAGAGAATAAAGCTCAGAAAAATCAACTACCTAAGTTCTTTTTAGTTTTTTCATATATCTCAAGTTAAAATAAGGGTACTAAAAACGCTCACTTAATGAAGTGTTTTGGAAACACCAATGCCCTAAACAGGCATATGGATAGTTGACCTTTGACCTATTGATAGACCTTATCAACAGGGGTCATCTATCTATATTTGACCAACCTTCAAACCAAGTGAAGACCTAAGAGGCCAAAACAGTCGAATTGGCCAGACAAGGTTTGATTACAAACGAGCAAAACAGACGGACATGAGCAAACCAGCAATATATACCCTCATTTCTTTGAAATGGGCACATAACCAGAACTTTGAAAAAGAACCCTACAATTACAAAAATATGACACAAATTTACCTAATAGAAATAACTACTTGTATAAGAAGAAAGTTTTGTAGAAATATTTAGGCAGTTGATTTTTTCTTAGCTTTATAAAATCTACAAATTAAGTTAAAATAGGGGTACTAAAAATGCTATCTTAATGAGGTGTTTGTGATTAAGAAACAAAAATTTAGAAAAATTCAAATTCACCTCCTAAAAAATGAACCAATTGATGGAAAAAAATAATTCAGGAGGTATTGTTTGTAGCGTTACAGTAAATGTAACCCTGACAACCATGTAAAGGCTTGTGTCATCTGCAAATAGATGCACATTTGCACTGATGTTGGAAACAATGTCATGGATAAATATCAAGGAAATGAAGGGGCCCAAAATTTACTCCTGTGGAGTCGCAGCTTTAATATCATTCCATTTTGATTGAGCATCAGGCAGAACAACAGTTTGCCATCTGTCACTTAGATGAGAACCAATTAAAATGACTGCAAGAAATCCCAAAATGTTTGAATGTGAAGAGGAAAGCATGATGTGAGATACGGTCAAAAGAAAGCCTTGCTTATGTTGCAGAATACAACTCTAGAATCGACAGCCTCAGTGAAGAAGTTGTATAGATAAGTCAGTTGGTTAACTGTTGAGTCACCAGGTACAAAGCCTGATTTAAAGCAGAGTGAGAAGATCATTGTCGCTATTGTGTTTAAGTATGCCTGTGGACTACCCTTTCAAGGACTTTCCCAATGGTACAGATTAGAGATATAGATTGACAATTGCCAACATGAGAATGGCTTCCAGGAGTGACAAAAGCGTCTTTCCATGAGCTAGAAAAAAACAGAAAAGGACAGAGACTAGTAAAAAATCCTCTATTTTAGAGGTTGTAATTGTAATGTGGTCCAACACAGGACGGATGTCATTCACATCATTTTGCAGAGTTTGAGCACCTTATTATTCATCAAGAAGGGTTTGATACCGACAAATGTTATTCAGAAGGTTTGCTTTGGTGATTTCATCTGCCACAGGGTTATCACTATCTTGCAGTGAAGCAAGGATGAACTTGATTTGGAGGAGATGAAAGATTTGAGACAAGTTCACCATGATTTCCATGATGATGGAGAGGAAAGGAGTTTTTGTGCTAACATATTATTGTGATCTAGTTTGGCCTTTCTTATTACATCAACATTTTGGTTTCAAACGCGTAAAAATTAATTTGGCAGTCAATCTTTCCTTAGCTTCAATTTTTGATAAACTTAAGAAAAATAAACTATCTAAGTTTTTTAAGTTATTTGATGTATCTTAGATAAAATAATGGTACTAAAAACGCTCACTTAATTAGGTGTCTGTGAAACACCAATGCCCCTTAAAGGGCAAATGGATAGTTGACCTTTGACCTATTGATAGACCTTATCAACAGGGGTCATCTATCTATATTTGACCAACCTTTAAACCAAGTGAAGACGTACAAGGCCAAAACAGTCGAATTGGCCAGACAAGGTTTGATTACCAACGAGCAAAAAAAAGACGGACATGAGCAAACCAGCAATATATACCCCCATTTCTTTGAAGTGGGGGCATAACTAGAAGTTTAAAAATGAACCCTACAATTACAAAAATATGACAGAAAAAATATAAATGCAAATCATTTCAAGACATTTTACCTAATAGATATAATGACTAGGATAAGAATAATGTTTTGTAAAAATACTAGTAGAGAATAAAGCTCAGAAAAATCAACTACCTAAGTTCTTTTTAGTTTTTTCATATATCTCAAGTTAAAATAAGGGTACTAAAAACGCTCACTTAATGAAGTGTTTTGGAAACACCAATGCCCTAAACAGGCATATGGATAGTTGACCTTTGACCTATTGATAGACCTTATCAACAGGGGTCATCTATCTATATTTGACCAACCTTCAAACCAAGTGAAGACCTAAGAGGCCAAAACAGTCGAATTGGCCAGACAAGGTTTGATTACAAACGAGCAAAACAGACGGACATGAGCAAACCAGCAATATATACCCTCATTTCTTTGAAATGGGCACATAACCAGAACTTTGAAAAAGAACCCTACAATTACAAAAATATGACACAAATTTACCTAATAGAAATAACTACTTGTATAAGAAGAAAGTTTTGTAGAAATATTTAGGCAGTTGATTTTTTCTTAGCTTTATAAAATCTACAAATTAAGTTAAAATAGGGGTACTAAAAATGCTATCTTAATGAGGTGTTTGTGATTAAGAAACAAAAATTTAGAAAAATTCAAATTCACCTCCTAAAAAATGAACCAATTGATGGAAAAAAATAATTCAGGAGGTATTGTTTGTAGCGTTACAGTAAATGTAACCCTGACAACCATGTAAAGGCTTGTGTCATCTGCAAATAGATGCACATTTGCACTGATGTTGGAAACAATGTCATGGATAAATATCAAGGAAATGAAGGGGCCCAAAATTTACTCCTGTGGAGTCGCAGCTTTAATATCATTCCATTTTGATTGAGCATCAGGCAGAACAACAGTTTGCCATCTGTCACTTAGATGAGAACCAATTAAAATGACTGCAAGAAATCCCAAAATGTTTGAATGTGAAGAGGAAAGCATGATGTGAGATACGGTCAAAAGAAAGCCTTGCTTATGTTGCAGAATACAACTCTAGAATCGACAGCCTCAGTGAAGAAGTTGTATAGATAAGTCAGTTGGTTAACTGTTGAGTCACCAGGTACAAAGCCTGATTTAAAGCAGAGTGAGAAGATCATTGTCGCTATTGTGTTTAAGTATGCCTGTGGACTACCCTTTCAAGGACTTTCCCAATGGTACAGATTAGAGATATAGATTGACAATTGCCAACATGAGAATGGCTTCCAGGAGTGACAAAAGCGTCTTTCCATGAGCTAGAAAAAAACAGAAAAGGACAGAGACTAGTAAAAAATCCTCTATTTTAGAGGTTGTAATTGTAATGTGGTCCAACACAGGACGGATGTCATTCACATCATTTTGCAGAGTTTGAGCACCTTATTATTCATCAAGAAGGGTTTGATACCGACAAATGTTATTCAGAAGGTTTGCTTTGGTGATTTCATCTGCCACAGGGTTATCACTATCTTGCAGTGAAGCAAGGATGAACTTGATTTGGAGGAGATGAAAGATTTGAGACAAGTTCACCATGATTTCCATGATGATGGAGAGGAAAGGAGTTTTTGTGCTAACATATTATTGTGATCTAGTTTGGCCTTTCTTATTACATCAACATTTTGGTTTCAAACGCGTAAAAATTAATTTGGCAGTCAATCTTTCCTTAGCTTCAATTTTTGATAAACTTAAGAAAAATAAACTATCTAAGTTTTTTAAGTTATTTGATGTATCTTAGATAAAATAATGGTACTAAAAACGCTCACTTAATTAGGTGTCTGTGAAACACCAATGCCCCTTAAAGGGCAAATGGATAGTTGACCTTTGACCTATTGATAGACCTTATCAACAGGGGTCATCTATCTATATTTGACCAACCTTCAAACCAAGTGAAGACGTACAAGGCCAAAACAGTCGAATTGGCCAGACAAGGTTTGATTACCAACGAGCAAAAAAAAGACGGACATGAGCAAACCAGCAATATATACCCCCATTTCTTTGAAGTGGGGGCATAACTAGAAGTTTAAAAATGAACCCTACAATTACAAAAATATGACAGAAAAAATATAAATGCAAATCATTTCAAGACATTTTACCTAATAGATATAATGACTAGGATAAGAATAATGTTTTGTAAAAATACTAGTAGAGAATAAAGCTCAGAAAAATCAACTACCTAAGTTCTTTTTAGTTTTTTCTTGTATCTCAAGTTAAAATAAGAGTACTAAAACGCTCACTTAATGAAGTGTTTTGGAAACACCAATGCCCTAAACAGGCATATGGATAGTTGACCTTTGACCTATTGATAGACCTTATCAACAGGGGTCATCTATCTATATTTGACCAACCTTCAAACCAAGTGAAGACCTAAGAGGCCAAAACAGTCGAATTGACCAGACAAGGTTTGATTACAAACGAGCAAAAAAGACGGACATGAGCAAACCAGCAATATATACCCTCATTTCTTTGAAATGGGCACATAACCAGAACTTTGAAAAAGAACCCTACAATTACAAAAATATGACACAAATTTACCTAATAGAAATAACTACTTGTATAAGAAGAAAGTTTTGTAGAAATATTTAGGCAGTTGATTTTTTCTTAGCTTTATAAAATCTACAAATTAAGTTAAAATAGGGGTACTAAAAATGCTATCTTAATGAGGTGTTTGTGATTAAGAAACAAAAATTTAGAAAAATTCAAATTCACCTCCTAAAAAATGAACCAATTGATGGAAAAAAATAATTCAGGAGGTATTGTTTGTAGCGTTACAGTAAATGTAACCCTGACAACCATGTAAAGGCTTGTGTCATCTGCAAATAGATGCACATTTGCACTGATGTTGGAAACAATGTCATGGATAAATATCAAGGAAATGAAGGGGCCCAAAATTTACTCCTGTGGAGTCGCAGCTTTAATATCATTCCATTTTGATTGAGCATCAGGCAGAACAACAGTTTGCCATCTGTCACTTAGATGAGAACCAATTAAAATGACTGCAAGAAATCCCAAAATGTTTGAATGTGAAGAGGAAAGCATGATGTGAGATACGGTCAAAAGAAAGCCTTGCTTATGTTGCAGAATACAACTCTAGAATCGACAGCCTCAGTGAAGAAGTTGTATAGATAAGTCAGTTGGTTAACTGTTGAGTCACCAGGTACAAAGCCTGATTTAAAGCAGAGTGAGAAGATCATTGTCGCTATTGTGTTTAAGTATGCCTGTGGACTACCCTTTCAAGGACTTTCCCAATGGTACAGATTAGAGATATAGATTGACAATTGCCAACATGAGAATGGCTTCCAGGAGTGACAAAAGCGTCTTTCCATGAGCTAGAAAAAAACAGAAAAGGACAGAGACTAGTAAAAAATCCTCTATTTTAGAGGTTGTAATTGTAATGTGGTCCAACACAGGACGGATGTCATTCACATCATTTTGCAGAGTTTGAGCACCTTATTATTCATCAAGAAGGGTTTGATACCGACAAATGTTATTCAGAAGGTTTGCTTTGGTGATTTCATCTGCCACAGGGTTATCACTATCTTGCAGTGAAGCAAGGATGAACTTGATTTGGAGGAGATGAAAGATTTGAGACAAGTTCACCATGATTTCCATGATGATGGAGAGGAAAGGAGTTTTTGTGCTAACATATTATTGTGATCTAGTTTGGCCTTTCTTATTACATCAACATTTTGGTTTCAAACGCGTAAAAATTAATTTGGCAGTCAATCTTTCCTTAGCTTCAATTTTTGATAAACTTAAGAAAAATAAACTATCTAAGTTTTTTAAGTTATTTGATGTATCTTAGATAAAATAATGGTACTAAAAACGCTCACTTAATTAGGTGTCTGTGAAACACCAATGCCCCTTAAAGGGCAAATGGATAGTTGACCTTTGACCTATTGATAGACCTTATCAACAGGGGTCATCTATCTATATTTGACCAACCTTTAAACCAAGTGAAGACGTACAAGGCCAAAACAGTCGAATTGGCCAGACAAGGTTTGATTACCAACGAGCAAAAAAAAGACGGACATGAGCAAACCAGCAATATATACCCCCATTTCTTTGAAGTGGGGGCATAACTAGAAGTTTAAAAATGAACCCTACAATTACAAAAATATGACAGAAAAAATATAAATGCAAATCATTTCAAGACATTTTACCTAATAGATATAATGACTAGGATAAAAATAATGTTTTGTAAAAATACTAGTAGAGAATAAAGCTCAGAAAAATCAACTACCTAAGTTCTTTTTAGTTTTTTCATATATCTCAAGTTAAAATAAGGGTACTAAAAACGCTCACTTAATGAAGTGTTTTGGAAACACCAATGCCCCAAACAGGCATATGGATAGTTGACCTTTGACCTATTGATAGACCTTATCAACAGGGGTCATCTATCTATATTTGACCAACCTTCAAACCAAGTGAAGACCTAAGAGGCCAAAACAGTCGAATTGACCAGACAAGGTTTGATTACAAACGAGCAAAAAAGACGGACATGAGCAAACCAGCAATATATACCCTCATTTCTTTGAAATGGGCACATAACCAGAACTTTGAAAAAGAACCCTACAATTACAAAAATATGACACAAATTTACCTAATAGAAATAACTACTTGTATAAGAAGAAAGTTTTGTAGAAATATTTAGGCAGTTGATTTTTTCTTAGCTTTATAAAATCTACAAATTAAGTTAAAATAGGGGTACTAAAAATGCTATCTTAATGAGGTGTTTGTGATTAAGAAACAAAAATTTAGAAAAATTCAAATTCACCTCCTAAAAAATGAACCAATTAATGGAAAAAAATAATTCAGGAGGTATTGTTTGTAGCGTTACAGTAAATGTAACCCTGACAACCATGTAAAGGCTTGTGTCATCTGCAAATAGATGCACATTTGCACTGATGTTGGAAACAATGTCATGGATAAATATCAAGGAAATGAAGGGGCCCAAAATTTACTCCTGTGGAGTCGCAGCTTTAATATCATTCCATTTTGATTGAGCATCAGGCAGAACAACAGTTTGCCATCTGTCACTTAGATGAGAACCAATTAAAATGACTGCAAGAAATCCCAAAATGTTTGAATGTGAAGAGGAAAGCATGATGTGAGATACGGTCAAAAGAAAGCCTTGCTTATGTTGCAGAATACAACTCTAGAATCGACAGCCTCAGTGAAGAAGTTGTATAGATAAGTCAGTTGGTTAACTGTTGAGTCACCAGGTACAAAGCCTGATTTAAAGCAGAGTGAGAAGATCATTGTCGCTATTGTGTTTAAGTATGCCTGTGGACTACCCTTTCAAGGACTTTCCCAATGGTACAGATTAGAGATATAGATTGACAATTGCCAACATGAGAATGGCTTCCAGGAGTGACAAAAGCGTCTTTCCATGAGCTAGAAAAAACAGAAAAGGACAGAGACTAGTAAAAAATCCTCTATTTTAGAGGTTGTAATTGTAATGTGGTCCAACACAGGACGGATGTCATTCACATCATTTTGCAGAGTTTGAGCACCTTATTATTCATCAAGAAGGGTTTGATACCGACAAATGTTATTCAGAAGGTTTGCTTTGGTGATTTCATCTGCCACAGGGTTATCACTATCTTGCAGTGAAGCAAGGATGAACTTGATTTGGAGGAGATGAAAGATTTGAGACAAGTTCACCATGATTTCCATGATGATGGAGAGGAAAGGAGTTTTTGTGCTAACATATTATTGTGATCTAGTTTGGCCTTTCTTATTACATCAACATTTTGGTTTCAAACGCGTAAAAATTAATTTGGCAGTCAATCTTTCCTTAGCTTCAATTTTTGATAAACTTAAGAAAAATAAACTATCTAAGTTTTTTAAGTTATTTGATGTATCTTAGATAAAATAATAGTACTAAAAACGCTCACTTAATTAGGTGTCTGTGAAACACCAATGCCCCTTAAAGGGCAAATGGATAGTTGACCTTTGATCTATTGATAGACCTTATCAACAGGGGTCATCTATCTATATTTGACCAACCTTCAAACCAAGTGAAGACGTACAAGGCCAAAACAGTCGAATTGGCCAGACAAGGTTTGATTACCAACGAGCAAAAAAAAGACGGACATGAGCAAACCAGCAATATATACCCCCATTTCTTTGAAGTGGGGGCATAACTAGAAGTTTAAAAATGAACCCTACAATTACAAAAATATGACAGAAAAAATATAAATGCAAATCATTTCAAGACATTTTACCTAATAGATATAATGACTAGGATAAGAATAATGTTTTGTAAAAATACTAGTAGAGAATAAAGCTCAGAAAAATCAACTACCTAAGTTCTTTTTAGTTTTTTCTTGTATCTCAAGTTAAAATAAGAGTACTAAAACGCTCACTTAATGAAGTGTTTTGGAAACACCAATGCCCTAAACAGGCATATGGATAGTTGACCTTTGACCTATTGATAGACCTTATCAACAGGGGTCATCTATCTATATTTGACCAACCTTCAAACCAAGTGAAGACCTAAGAGGCCAAAACAGTCGAATTGACCAGACAAGGTTTGATTACAAACGAGCAAAAAAGACGGACATGAGCAAACCAGCAATATATACCCTCATTTCTTTGAAATGGGCACATAACCAGAACTTTGAAAAAGAACCCTACAATTACAAAAATATGACACAAATTTACCTAATAGAAATAACTACTTGTATAAGAAGAAAGTTTTGTAGAAATATTTAGGCAGTTGATTTTTTCTTAGCTTTATAAAATCTACAAATTAAGTTAAAATAGGGGTACTAAAAATGCTATCTTAATGAGGTGTTTGTGATTAAGAAACAAAAATTTAGAAAAATTCAAATTCACCTCCTAAAAAATGAACCAATTAATGGAAAAAAATAATTCAGGAGGTATTGTTTGTAGCGTTACAGTAAATGTAACCCTGACAACCATGTAAAGGCTTGTGTCATCTGCAAATAGATGCACATTTGCACTGATGTTGGAAACAATGTCATGGATAAATATCAAGGAAATGAAGGGGCCCAAAATTTACTCCTGTGGAGTCGCAGCTTTAATATCATTCCATTTTGATTGAGCATCAGGCAGAACAACAGTTTGCCATCTGTCACTTAGATGAGAACCAATTAAAATGACTGCAAGAAATCCCAAAATGTTTGAATGTGAAGAGGAAAGCATGATGTGAGATACGGTCAAAAGAAAGCCTTGCTTATGTTGCAGAATACAACTCTAGAATCGACAGCCTCAGTGAAGAAGTTGTATAGATAAGTCAGTTGGTTAACTGTTGAGTCACCAGGTACAAAGCCTGATTTAAAGCAGAGTGAGAAGATCATTGTCGCTATTGTGTTTAAGTATGCCTGTGGACTACCCTTTCAAGGACTTTCCCAATGGTACAGATTAGAGATATAGATTGACAATTGCCAACATGAGAATGGCTTCCAGGAGTGACAAAAGCGTCTTTCCATGAGCTAGAAAAAAACAGAAAAGGACAGAGACTAGTAAAAAATCCTCTATTTTAGAGGTTGTAATTGTAATGTGGTCCAACACAGGACGGATGTCATTCACATCATTTTGCAGAGTTTGAGCACCTTATTATTCATCAAGAAGGGTTTGATACCGACAAATGTTATTCAGAAGGTTTGCTTTGGTGATTTCATCTGCCACAGGGTTATCACTATCTTGCAGTGAAGCAAGGATGAACTTGATTTGGAGGAGATGAAAGATTTGAGACAAGTTCACCATGATTTCCATGATGATGGAGAGGAAAGGAGTTTTTGTGCTAACATATTATTGTGATCTAGTTTGGCCTTTCTTATTACATCAACATTTTGGTTTCAAACGCGTAAAAATTAATTTGGCAGTCAATCTTTCCTTAGCTTCAATTTTTGATAAACTTAAGAAAAATAAACTATCTAAGTTTTTTAAGTTATTTGATGTATCTTAGATAAAATAATGGTACTAAAAACGCTCACTTAATTAGGTGTCTGTGAAACACCAATGCCCCTTAAAGGGCAAATGGATAGTTGACCTTTGACCTATTGATAGACCTTATCAACAGGGGTCATCTATCTATATTTGACCAACCTTTAAACCAAGTGAAGACGTACAAGGCCAAAACAGTCGAATTGGCCAGACAAGGTTTGATTACCAACGAGCAAAAAAAAGACGGACATGAGCAAACCAGCAATATATACCCCCATTTCTTTGAAGTGGGGGCATAACTAGAAGTTTAAAAATGAACCCTACAATTACAAAAATATGACAGAAAAAATATAAATGCAAATCATTTCAAGACATTTTACCTAATAGATATAATGACTAGGATAAGAATAATGTTTTGTAAAAATACTAGTAGAGAATAAAGCTCAGAAAAATCAACTACCTAAGTTCTTTTTAGTTTTTTCTTGTATCTCAAGTTAAAATAAGAGTACTAAAACGCTCACTTAATGAAGTGTTTTGGAAACACCAATGCCCTAAACAGGCATATGGATAGTTGACCTTTGACCTATTGATAGACCTTATCAACAGGGGTCATCTATCTATATTTGACCAACCTTCAAACCAAGTGAAGACCTAAGAGGCCAAAACAGTCGAATTGACCAGACAAGGTTTGATTACAAACGAGCAAAAAAGACGGACATGAGCAAACCAGCAATATATACCCTCATTTCTTTGAAATGGGCACATAACCAGAACTTTGAAAAAGAACCCTACAATTACAAAAATATGACACAAATTTACCTAATAGAAATAACTACTTGTATAAGAAGAAAGTTTTGTAGAAATATTTAGGCAGTTGATTTTTTCTTAGCTTTATAAAATCTACAAATTAAGTTAAAATAGGGGTACTAAAAATGCTATCTTAATGAGGTGTTTGTGATTAAGAAACAAAAATTTAGAAAAATTCAAATTCACCTCCTAAAAAATGAACCAATTAATGGAAAAAAATAATTCAGGAGGTATTGTTTGTAGCGTTACAGTAAATGTAACCCTGACAACCATGTAAAGGCTTGTGTCATCTGCAAATAGATGCACATTTGCACTGATGTTGGAAACAATGTCATGGATAAATATCAAGGAAATGAAGGGGCCCAAAATTTACTCCTGTGGAGTCGCAGCTTTAATATCATTCCATTTTGATTGAGCATCAGGCAGAACAACAGTTTGCCATCTGTCACTTAGATGAGAACCAATTAAAATGACTGCAAGAAATCCCAAAATGTTTGAATGTGAAGAGGAAAGCATGATGTGAGATACGGTCAAAAGAAAGCCTTGCTTATGTTGCAGAATACAACTCTAGAATCGACAGCCTCAGTGAAGAAGTTGTATAGATAAGTCAGTTGGTTAACTGTTGAGTCACCAGGTACAAAGCCTGATTTAAAGCAGAGTGAGAAGATCATTGTCGCTATTGTGTTTAAGTATGCCTGTGGACTACCCTTTCAAGGACTTTCCCAATGGTACAGATTAGAGATATAGATTGACAATTGCCAACATGAGAATGGCTTCCAGGAGTGACAAAAGCGTCTTTCCATGAGCTAGAAAAAACAGAAAAGGACAGAGACTAGTAAAAAATCCTCTATTTTAGAGGTTGTAATTGTAATGTGGTCCAACACAGGACGGATGTCATTCACATCATTTTGCAGAGTTTGAGCACCTTATTATTCATCAAGAAGGGTTTGATATCGACAAATGTTATTCAGAAGGTTTGCTTTGGTGATTTCATCTGCCACAGGGTTATCACTATCTTGCAGTGAAGCAAGGATGAACTTGATTTGGAGGAGATGAAAGATTTGAGACAAGTTCACCATGATTTCCATGATGATGGAGAGGAAAGGAGTTTTTGTGCTAACATATTATTGTGATCTAGTTTGGCCTTTCTTATTACATCAACATTTTGGTTTCAAACGCGTAAAAATTAATTTGGCAGTCAATCTTTCCTTAGCTTCAATTTTTGATAAACTTAAGAAAAATAAACTATCTAAGTTTTTTAAGTTATTTGATGTATCTTAGATAAAATAATAGTACTAAAAACGCTCACTTAATTAGGTGTCTGTGAAACACCAATGCCCCTTAAAGGGCAAATGGATAGTTGACCTTTGACCTATTGATAGACCTTATCAACAGGGGTCATCTATCTATATTTGACCAACCTTCAAACCAAGTGAAGACGTACAAGGCCAAAACAGTCGAATTGGCCAGACAAGGTTTGATTACCAACGAGCAAAAAAAAGACGGACATGAGCAAACCAGCAATATATACCCCCATTTCTTTGAAGTGGGGGCATAACTAGAAGTTTAAAAATGAACCCTACAATTACAAAAATATGACAGAAAAAATATAAATGCAAATCATTTCAAGACATTTTACCTAATAGATATAATGACTAGGATAAGAATAATGTTTTGTAAAAATACTAGTAGAGAATAAAGCTCAGAAAAATCAACTACCTAAGTTCTTTTTAGTTTTTTCATATATCTCAAGTTAAAATAAGGGTACTAAAAACGCTCACTTAATGAAGTGTTTTGGAAACACCAATGCCCTAAACAGGCATATGGATAGTTGACCTTTGACCTATTGATAGACCTTATCAACAGGGGTCATCTATCTATATTTGACCAACCTTCAAACCAAGTGAAGACCTAAGAGGCCAAAACAGTCGAATTGGCCAGACAAGGTTTGATTACAAACGAGCAAAAAAGACGGACATGAGCAAACCAGCAATATATACCCTCATTTCTTTGAAATGGGCACATAACCAGAACTTTGAAAAAGAACCCTACAATTACAAAAATATGACACAAATTTACCTAATAGAAATAACTACTTGTATAAGAAGAAAGTTTTGTAGAAATATTTAGGCAGTTGATTTTTTCTTAGCTTTATAAAATCTACAAATTAAGTTAAAATAGGGGTACTAAAAATGCTATCTTAATGAGGTGTTTGTGATTAAGAAACAAAAATTTAGAAAAATTCAAATTCACCTCCTAAAAAATGAACCTATTAATGGAAAAAAATAATTCAGGAGGTATTGTTTGTAGCGTTACAGTAAATGTAACCCTGACAACCATGTAAAGGCTTGTGTCATCTGCAAATAGATGCACATTTGCACTGATGTTGGAAACAATGTCATGGATAAATATCAAGGAAATGAAGGGGCCCAAAATTTACTCCTGTGGAGTCGCAGCTTTAATATCATTCCATTTTGATTGAGCATCAGGCAGAACAACAGTTTGCCATCTGTCACTTAGATGAGAACCAATTAAAATGACTGCAAGAAATCCCAAAATGTTTGAATGTGAAGAGGAAAGCATGATGTGAGATACGGTCAAAAGAAAGCCTTGCTTATGTTGCAGAATACAACTCTAGAATCGACAGCCTCAGTGAAGAAGTTGTATAGATAAGTCAGTTGGTTAACTGTTGAGTCACCAGGTACAAAGCCTGATTTAAAGCAGAGTGAGAAGATCATTGTCGCTATTGTGTTTAAGTATGCCTGTGGACTACCCTTTCAAGGACTTTCCCAATGGTACAGATTAGAGATATAGATTGACAATTGCCAACATGAGAATGGCTTCCAGGAGTGACAAAAGCGTCTTTCCATGAGCTAGAAAAAACAGAAAAGGACAGAGACTAGTAAAAAATCCTCTATTTTAGAGGTTGTAATTGTAATGTGGTCCAACACAGGACGGATGTCATTCACATCATTTTGCAGAGTTTGAGCACCTTATTATTCATCAAGAAGGGTTTGATACCGACAAATGTTATTCAGAAGGTTTGCTTTGGTGATTTCATCTGCCACAGGGTTATCACTATCTTGCAGTGAAGCAAGGATGAACTTGATTTGGAGGAGATGAAAGATTTGAGACAAGTTCACCATGATTTCCATGATGATGGAGAGGAAAGGAGTTTTTGTGCTAACATATTATTGTGATCTAGTTTGGCCTTTCTTATTACATCAACAGTTTGGTTTCAAACGCGTAAAAATTAATTTGGCAGTCAATCTTTCCTTAGCTTCAATTTTTGATAAACTTAAGAAAAATAAACTATCTAAGTTTTTTAAGTTATTTGATGTATCTTAGATAAAATAATGGTACTAAAAACGCTCACTTAATTAGGTGTCTGTGAAACACCAATGCCCCTTAAAGGGCAAATGGATAGTTGACCTTTGACCTATTGATAGACCTTATCAACAGGGGTCATCTATCTATATTTGACCAACCTTCAAACCAAGTGAAGACGAACAAGGCCAAAACAGTCGAATTGGCCAGACAAGGTTTGATTACCAACGAGCAAAAAAAAGACGGACATGAGCAAACCAGCAATATATACCCCCATTTCTTTGAAGTGGGGGCATAACTAGAAGTTTAAAAATGAACCCTACAATTACAAAAATATGACAGAAAAAATATAAATGCAAATCATTTCAAGACATTTTACCTAATAGATATAATGACTAGGATAAGAATAATGTTTTGTAAAAATACTAGTAGAGAATAAAGCTCAGAAAAATCAACTACCTAAGTTCTTTTTAGTTTTTTCTTGTATCTCAAGTTAAAATAAGAGTACTAAAACGCTCACTTAATGAAGTGTTTTGGAAACACCAATGCCCTAAACAGGCATATGGATAGTTGACCTTTGACCTATTGATAGACCTTATCAACAGGGGTCATCTATCTATATTTGACCAACCTTCAAACCAAGTGAAGACCTAAGAGGCCAAAACAGTCGAATTGACCAGACAAGGTTTGATTACAAACGAGCAAAAAAGACGGACATGAGCAAACCAGCAATATATACCCTCATTTCTTGGAAATGGGCACATAACCAGAACTTTGAAAAAGAACCCTACAATTACAAAAATATGACACAAATTTACCTAATAGAAATAACTACTTGTATAAGAAGAAAGTTTTGTAGAAATATTTAGGCAGTTGATTTTTTCTTAGCTTTATAAAATCTACAAATTAAGTTAAAATAGGGGTACTAAAAATGCTATCTTAATGAGGTGTTTGTGATTAAGAAACAAAAATTTAGAAAAATTCAAATTCACCTCCTAAAAAATGAACCAATTAATGGAAAAAAATAATTCAGGAGGTATTGTTTGTAGCGTTACAGTAAATGTAACCCTGACAACCATGTAAAGGCTTGTGTCATCTGCAAATAGATGCACATTTGCACTGATGTTGGAAACAATGTCATGGATAAATATCAAGGAAATGAAGGGGCCCAAAATTTACTCCTGTGGAGTCGCAGCTTTAATATCATTCCATTTTGATTGAGCATCAGGCAGAACAACAGTTTGCCATCTGTCACTTAGATGAGAACCAATTAAAATGACTGCAAGAAATCCCAAAATGTTTGAATGTGAAGAGGAAAGCATGATGTGAGATACGGTCAAAAGAAAGCCTTGCTTATGTTGCAGAATACAACTCTAGAATCGACAGCCTCAGTGAAGAAGTTGTATAGATAAGTCAGTTGGTTAACTGTTGAGTCACCAGGTACAAAGCCTGATTTAAAGCAGAGTGAGAAGATCATTGTCGCTATTGTGTTTAAGTATGCCTGTGGACTACCCTTTCAAGGACTTTCCCAATGGTACAGATTAGAGATATAGATTGACAATTGCCAACATGAGAATGGCTTCCAGGAGTGACAAAAGCGTCTTTCCATGAGCTAGAAAAAACAGAAAAGGACAGAGACTAGTAAAAAATCCTCTATTTTAGAGGTTGTAATTGTAATGTGGTCCAACACAGGACGGATGTCATTCACATCATTTTGCAGAGTTTGAGCACCTTATTATTCATCAAGAAGGGTTTGATACCGACAAATGTTATTCAGAAGGTTTGCTTTGGTGATTTCATCTGCCACAGGGTTATCACTATCTTGCAGTGAAGCAAGGATGAACTTGATTTGGAGGAGATGAAAGATTTGAGACAAGTTCACCATGATTTCCATGATGATGGAGAGGAAAGGAGTTTTTGTGCTAACATATTATTATGATCTAGTTTGGCCTTTCTTATTACATCAACATTTTGGTTTCAAACGCGTAAAAATTAATTTGGCAGTCAATCTTTCCTTAGCTTCAATTTTTGATAAACTTAAGAAAAATAAACTATCTAAGTTTTTTAAGTTATTTGATGTATCTTAGATAAAATAATAGTACTAAAAACGCTCACTTAATTAGGTGTCTGTGAAACACCAATGCCCCTTAAAGGGCAAATGGATAGTTGACCTTTGACCTATTGATAGACCTTATCAACAGGGGTCATCTATCTATATTTGACCAACCTTCAAACCAAGTGAAGACGTACAAGGCCAAAACAGTCGAATTGGCCAGACAAGGTTTGATTACCAACGAGCAAAAAAAAGACGGACATGAGCAAACCAGCAATATATACCCCCATTTCTTTGAAGTGGGGGCATAACTAGAAGTTTAAAAATGAACCCTACAATTACAAAAATATGACAGAAAAAATATAAATGCAAATCATTTCAAGACATTTTACCTAATAGATATAATGACTAGGATAAGAATAATGTTTTGTAAAAATACTAGTAGAGAATAAAGCTCAGAAAAATCAACTACCTAAGTTCTTTTTAGTTTTTTCTTGTATCTCAAGTTAAAATAAGAGTACTAAAACGCTCACTTAATGAAGTGTTTTGGAAACACCAATGCCCTAAACAGGCATATGGATAGTTGACCTTTGACCTATTGATAGACCTTATCAACAGGGGTCATCTATCTATATTTGACCAACCTTCAAACCAAGTGAAGACCTAAGAGGCCAAAACAGTCGAATTGACCAGACAAGGTTTGATTACAAACGAGCAAAAAAGACGGACATGAGCAAACCAGCAATATATACCCTCATTTCTTTGAAATGGGCACATAACCAGAACTTTGAAAAAGAACCCTACAATTACAAAAATATGACACAAATTTACCTAATAGAAATAACTACTTGTATAAGAAGAAAGTTTTGTAGAAATATTTAGGCAGTTGATTTTTTCTTAGCTTTATAAAATCTACAAATTAAGTTAAAATAGGGGTACTAAAAATGCTATCTTAATGAGGTGTTTGTGATTAAGAAACAAAAATTTAGAAAAATTCAAATTCACCTCCTAAAAAATGAACCAATTAATGGAAAAAAATAATTCAGGAGGTATTGTTTGTAGCGTTACAGTAAATGTAACCCTGACAACCATGTAAAGGCTTGTGTCATCTGCAAATAGATGCACATTTGCACTGATGTTGGAAACAATGTCATGGATAAATATCAAGGAAATGAAGGGGCCCAATATTTACTCCTGTGGAGTCGCAGCTTTAATATCATTCCATTTTGATTGAGCATCAGGCAGAACAACAGTTTGCCATCTGTCACTTAGATGAGAACCAATTAAAATGACTGCAAGAAATCCCAAAATGTTTGAATGTGAAGAGGAAAGCATGATGTGAGATACGGTCAAAAGAAAGCCTTGCTTATGTTGCAGAATACAACTCTAGAATCGACAGCCTCAGTGAAGAAGTTGTATAGATAAGTCAGTTGGTTAACTGTTGAGTCACCAGGTACAAAGCCTGATTTAAAGCAGAGTGAGAAGATCATTGTCGCTATTGTGTTTAAGTATGCCTGTGGACTACCCTTTCAAGGACTTTCCCAATGGTACAGATTAGAGATATAGATTGACAATTGCCAACATGAGAATGGCTTCCAGGAGTGACAAAAGCGTCTTTCCATGAGCTAGAAAAAACAGAAAAGGACAGAGACTAGTAAAAAATCCTCTATTTTAGAGGTTGTAATTGTAATGTGGTCCAACACAGGACGGATGTCATTCACATCATTTTGCAGAGTTTGAGCACCTTATTATTCATCAAGAAGGGTTTGATATCGACAAATGTTATTCAGAAGGTTTGCTTTGGTGATTTCATCTGCCACAGGGTTATCACTATCTTGCAGTGAAGCAAGGATGAACTTGATTTGGAGGAGATGAAAGATTTGAGACAAGTTCACCATGATTTCCATGATGATGGAGAGGAAAGGAGTTTTTGTGCTAACATATTATTGTGATCTAGTTTGGCCTTTCTTATTACATCAACATTTTGGTTTCAAACGCGTAAAAATTAATTTGGCAGTCAATCTTTCCTTAGCTTCAATTTTTGATAAACTTAAGAAAAATAAACTATCTAAGTTTTTTAAGTTATTTGATGTATCTTAGATAAAATAATAGTACTAAAAACGCTCACTTAATTAGGTGTCTGTGAAACACCAATGCCCCTTAAAGGGCAAATGGATAGTTGACCTTTGACCTATTGATAGACCTTATCAACAGGGGTCATCTATCTATATTTGACCAACCTTCAAACCAAGTGAAGACGTACAAGGCCAAAACAGTCGAATTGGCCAGACAAGGTTTGATTACCAACGAGCAAAAAAAAGACGGACATGAGCAAACCAGCAATATATACCCCCATTTCTTTGAAGTGGGGGCATAACTAGAAGTTTAAAAATGAACCCTACAATTACAAAAATATGACACAAAAAATATAAATGCAAATCATTTCAAGACATTTTACCTAATAGATATAATGACTAGGATAAGAATAATGTTTTGTAAAAATACTAGTAGAGAATAAAGCTCAGAAAAATCAACTACCTAAGTTCTTTTTAGTTTTTTCATATATCTCAAGTTAAAATAAGGGTACTAAAAACGCTCACTTAATGAAGTGTTTTGGAAACACCAATGCCCTAAACAGGCATATGGATAGTTGTCCTTTGACCTATTGATAGACCTTATCAACAGGGGTCATCTATCTATATTTGACCAACCTTCAAACCAAGTGAAGACCTAAGAGGCCAAAACAGTCGAATTGGCCAGACAAGGTTTGATTACAAACGAGCAAAAAAGACGGACATGAGCAAACCAGCAATATATACCCTCATTTCTTTGAAATGGGCACATAACCAGAACTTTGAAAAAGAACCCTACAATTACAAAAATATGACACAAATTTACCTAATAGAAATAACTACTTCTATAAGAAGAAAGTTTTGTAGAAATATTTAGGCAGTTGATTTTTTCTTAGCTTTATAAAATCTACAAATTAAGTTAAAATAGGGGTACTAAAAATGCTATCTTAATGAGGTGTTTGTGATTAAGAAACAAAAATTTAGAAAAATTCAAATTCACCTCCTAAAAAATGAACCAATTAATGGAAAAAAATAATTCAGGAGGTATTGTTTGTAGCGTTACAGTAAATGTAACCCTGACAACCATGTAAAGGCTTGTGTCATCTGCAAATAGATGCACATTTGCACTGATGTTGGAAACAATGTCATGGATAAATATCAAGGAAATGAAGGGGCCCAAAATTTACTCCTGTGGAGTCGCAGCTTTAATATCATTCCATTTTGATTGAGCATCAGGCAGAACAACAGTTTGCCATCTGTCACTTAGATGAGAACCAATTAAAATGACTGCAAGAAATCCCAAAATGTTTGAATGTGAAGAAGAAAGCATGATGTGAGATACGGTCAAAAGAAAGCCTTGCTTATGTTGCAGAATACAACTCTAGAATCGACAGCCTCAGTGAAGAAGTTGTATAGATAAGTCAGTTGGTTAACTGTTGAGTCACCAGGTACAAAGCCTGATTTAAAGCAGAGTGAGAAGATCATTGTCGCTATTGTGTTTAAGTATGCCTGTGGACTACCCTTTCAAGGACTTTCCCAATGGTACAGATTAGAGATATAGATTGACAATTGCCAACATGAGAATGGCTTCCAGGAGTGACAAAAGCGTCTTTCCATGAGCTAGAAAAAACAGAAAAGGACAGAGACTAGTAAAAAATCCTCTATTTTAGAGGTTGTAATTGTAATGTGGTCCAACACAGGACGGATGTCATTCACATCATTTTGCAGAGTTTGAGCACCTTATTATTCATCAAGAAGGGTTTGATACCGACAAATGTTATTCAGAAGGTTTGCTTTGGTGATTTCATCTGCCACAGGGTTATCACTATCTTGCAGTGAAGCAAGGATGAACTTGATTTGGAGGAGATGAAATATTTGAGACAAGTTCACCATGATTTCCATGATGATGGAGAGGAAAGGAGTTTTTGTGCTAACATATTATTGTGATCTAGTTTGGCCTTTCTTATTACATCAACATTTTGGTTTCAAACGCGTAAAAATTAATTTGGCAGTCAATCTTTCCTTAGCTTCAATTTTTGATAAACTTAAGAAAAATAAACTATCTAAGTTTTTTAAGTTATTTGATGTATCTTAGATAAAATAATAGTACTAAAAACGCTCACTTAATTAGGTGTCTGTGAAACACCAATGCCCCTTAAAGGGCAAATGGATAGTTGACCTTTGATCTATTGATAGACCTTATCAACAGGGGTCATCTATCTATATTTGACCAACCTTCAAACCAAGTGAAGACGTACAAGGCCAAAACAGTCGAATTGGCCAGACAAGGTTTGATTACCAACGAGCAAAAAAAAGACGGACATGAGCAAACCAGCAATATATACCCCCATTTCTTTGAAGTGGGGGCATAACTAGAAGTTTAAAAATGAACCCTACAATTACAAAAATATGACAGAAAAAATATAAATGCAAATCATTTCAAGACATTTTACCTAATAGATATAATGACTAGGATAAGAATAATGTTTTGTAAAAATACTAGTAGAGAATAAAGCTCAGAAAAATCAACTACCTAAGTTCTTTTTAGTTTTTTCTTGTATCTCAAGTTAAAATAAGAGTACTAAAACGCTCACTTAATGAAGTGTTTTGGAAACACCAATGCCCTAAACAGGCATATGGATAGTTGACCTTTGACCTATTGATAGACCTTATCAACAGGGGTCATCTATCTATATTTGACCAACCTTCAAACCAAGTGAAGACCTAAGAGGCCAAAACAGTCGAATTGACCAGACAAGGTTTGATTACAAACGAGCAAAAAAGACGGACATGAGCAAACCAGCAATATATACCCTCATTTCTTTGAAATGGGCACATAACCAGAACTTTGAAAAAGAACCCTACAATTACAAAAATATGACACAAATTTACCTAATAGAAATAACTACTTGTATAAGAAGAAAGTTTTGTAGAAATATTTAGGCAGTTGATTTTTTCTTAGCTTTATAAAATCTACAAATTAAGTTAAAATAGGGGTACTAAAAATGCTATCTTAATGAGGTGTTTGTGATTAAGAAACAAAAATTTAGAAAAATTCAAATTCACCTCCTAAAAAATGAACCAATTAATGGAAAAAAATAATTCAGGAGGTATTGTTTGTAGCGTTACAGTAAATGTAACCCTGACAACCATGTAAAGGCTTGTGTCATCTGCAAATAGATGCACATTTGCACTGATGTTGGAAACAATGTCATGGATAAATATCAAGGAAATGAAGGGGCCCAAAATTTACTCCTGTGGAGTCGCAGCTTTAATATCATTCCATTTTGATTGAGCATCAGGCAGAACAACAGTTTGCCATCTGTCACTTAGATGAGAACCAATTAAAATGACTGCAAGAAATCCCAAAATGTTTGAATGTGAAGAGGAAAGCATGATGTGAGATACGGTCAAAAGAAAGCCTTGCTTATGTTGCAGAATACAACTCTAGAATCGACAGCCTCAGTGAAGAAGTTGTATAGATAAGTCAGTTGGTTAACTGTTGAGTCACCAGGTACAAAGCCTGATTTAAAGCAGAGTGAGAAGATCATTGTCGCTATTGTGTTTAAGTATGCCTGTGGACTACCCTTTCAAGGACTTTCCCAATGGTACAGATTAGAGATATAGATTGACAATTGCCAACATGAGAATGGCTTCCAGGAGTGACAAAAGCGTCTTTCCATGAGCTAGAAAAAACAGAAAAGGACAGAGACTAGTAAAAAATCCTCTATTTTAGAGGTTGTAATTGTAATGTGGTCCAACACAGGACGGATGTCATTCACATCATTTTGCAGAGTTTGAGCACCTTATTATTCATCAAGAAGGGTTTGATACCGACAAATGTTATTCAGAAGGTTTGCTTTGGTGATTTCATCTGCCACAGGGTTATCACTATCTTGCAGTGAAGCAAGGATGAACTTGATTTGGAGGAGATGAAAGATTTGAGACAAGTTCACCATGATTTCCATGATGATGGAGAGGAAAGGAGTTTTTGTGCTAACATATTATTGTGATCTAGTTTGGCCTTTCTTATTACATCAACATTTTGGTTTCAAACGCGTAAAAATTAATTTGGCAGTCAATCTTTCCTTAGCTTCAATTTTTGATAAACTTAAGAAAAATAAACTATCTAAGTTTTTTAAGTTATTTGATGTATCTTAGATAAAATAATAGTACTAAAAACGCTCACTTAATTAGGTGTCTGTGAAACACCAATGCCCCTTAAAGGGCAAATGGATAGTTGACCTTTGACCTATTGATAGACCTTATCAACAGGGGTCATCTATCTATATTTGACCAACCTTCAAACCAAGTGAAGACGTACAAGGCCAAAACAGTCGAATTGGCCAGACAAGGTTTGATTACCAACGAGCAAAAAAAAGACGGACATGAGCAAACCAGCAATATATACCCCCATTTCTTTGAAGTGGGGGCATAACTAGAAGTTTAAAAATGAACCCTACAATTACAAAAATATGACAGAAAAAATATAAATGCAAATCATTTCAAGACATTTTACCTAATAGATATAATGACTAGGATAAGAATAATGTTTTGTAAAAATACTAGTAGAGAATAAAGCTCAGAAAAATCAACTACCTAAGTTCTTTTTAGTTTTTTCATATATCTCAAGTTAAAATAAGGGTACTAAAAACGCTCACTTAATGAAGTGTTTTGGAAACACCAATGCCCTAAACAGGCATATGGATAGTTGACCTTTGACCTATTGATAGACCTTATCAACAGGGGTCATCTATCTATATTTGACCAACCTTCAAACCAAGTGAAGACCTAAGAGGCCAAAACAGTCGAATTGGCCAGACAAGGTTTGATTACAAACGAGCAAAAAAGACGGACATGAGCAAACCAGCAATATATACCCTCATTTCTTTGAAATGGGCACATAACCAGAACTTTGAAAAAGAACCCTACAATTACAAAAATATGACACAAATTTACCTAATAGAAATAACTACTTGTATAAGAAGAAAGTTTTGTAGAAATATTTAGGCAGTTGATTTTTTCTTAGCTTTATAAAATCTACAAATTAAGTTAAAATAGGGGTACTAAAAATGCTATCTTAATGAGGTGTTTGTGATTAAGAAACAAAAATTTAGAAAAATTCAAATTCACCTCCTAAAAAATGAACCTATTAATGGAAAAAAATAATTCAGGAGGTATTGTTTGTAGCGTTACAGTAAATGTAACCCTGACAACCATGTAAAGGCTTGTGTCATCTGCAAATAGATGCACATTTGCACTGATGTTGGAAACAATGTCATGGATAAATATCAAGGAAATGAAGGGGCCCAAAATTTACTCCTGTGGAGTCGCAGCTTTAATATCATTCCATTTTGATTGAGCATCAGGCAGAACAACAGTTTGCCATCTGTCACTTAGATGAGAACCAATTAAAATGACTGCAAGAAATCCCAAAATGTTTGAATGTGAAGAGGAAAGCATGATGTGAGATACGGTCAAAAGAAAGCCTTGCTTATGTTGCAGAATACAACTCTAGAATCGACAGCCTCAGTGAAGAAGTTGTATAGATAAGTCAGTTGGTTAACTGTTGAGTCACCAGGTACAAAGCCTGATTTAAAGCAGAGTGAGAAGATCATTGTCGCTATTGTGTTTAAGTATGCCTGTGGACTACCCTTTCAAGGACTTTCCCAATGGTACAGATTAGAGATATAGATTGACAATTGCCAACATGAGAATGGCTTCCAGGAGTGACAAAAGCGTCTTTCCATGAGCTAGAAAAAACAGAAAAGGACAGAGACTAGTAAAAAATCCTCTATTTTAGAGGTTGTAATTGTAATGTGGTCCAACACAGGACGGATGTCATTCACATCATTTTGCAGAGTTTGAGCACCTTATTATTCATCAAGAAGGGTTTGATACCGACAAATGTTATTCAGAAGGTTTGCTTTGGTGATTTCATCTGCCACAGGGTTATCACTATCTTGCAGTGAAGCAAGGATGAACTTGATTTGGAGGAGATGAAAGATTTGAGACAAGTTCACCATGATTTCCATGATGATGGAGAGGAAAGGAGTTTTTGTGCTAACATATTATTGTGATCTAGTTTGGCCTTTCTTATTACATCAACATTTTGGTTTCAAACGCGTAAAAATTAATTTGGCAGTCAATCTTTCCTTAGCTTCAATTTTTGATAAACTTAAGAAAAATAAACTATCTAAGTTTTTTAAGTTATTTGATGTATCTTAGATAAAATAATGGTACTAAAAACGCTCACTTAATTAGGTGTCTGTGAAACACCAATGCCCCTTAAAGGGCAAATGGATAGTTGACCTTTGACCTATTGATAGACCTTATCAACAGGGGTCATCTATCTATATTTGACCAACCTTCAAACCAAGTGAAGACGTACAAGGCCAAAACAGTCGAATTGGCCAGACAAGGTTTGATTACCAACGAGCAAAAAAAAGACGGACATGAGCAAACCAGCAATATATACCCCCATTTCTTTGAAGTGGGGGCATAACTAGAAGTTTAAAAATGAACCCTACAATTACAAAAATATGACAGAAAAAATATAAATGCAAATCATTTCAAGACATTTTACCTAATAGATATAATGACTAGGATAAGAATAATGTTTTGTAAAAATACTAGTAGAGAATAAAGCTCAGAAAAATCAACTACCTAAGTTCTTTTTAGTTTTTTCTTGTATCTCAAGTTAAAATAAGAGTACTAAAACGCTCACTTAATGAAGTGTTTTGGAAACACCAATGCCCTAAACAGGCATATGGATAGTTGACATTTGACCTATTGATAGACCTTATCAACAGGGGTCATCTATCTATATTTGACCAACCTTCAAACCAAGTGAAGACCTAAGAGGCCAAAACAGTCGAATTGACCAGACAAGGTTTGATTACAAACGAGCAAAAAAGACGGACATGAGCAAACCAGCAATATATACCCTCATTTCTTGGAAATGGGCACATAACCAGAACTTTGAAAAAGAACCCTACAATTACAAAAATATGACACAAATTTACCTAATAGAAATAACTACTTGTATAAGAAGAAAGTTTTGTAGAAATATTTAGGCAGTTGATTTTTTCTTAGCTTTATAAAATCTACAAATTAAGTTAAAATAGGGGTACTAAAAATGCTATCTTAATGAGGTGTTTGTGATTAAGAAACAAAAATTTAGAAAAATTCAAATTCACCTCCTAAAAAATGAACCTATTAATGGAAAAAAATAATTCAGGAGGTATTGTTTGTAGCGTTACAGTAAATGTAACCCTGACAACCATGTAAAGGCTTGTGTCATCTGCAAATAGATGCACATTTGCACTGATGTTGGAAACAATGTCATGGATAAATATCAAGGAAATGAAGGGGCCCAAAATTTACTCCTGTGGAGTCGCAGCTTTAATATCATTCCATTTTGATTGAGCATCAGGCAGAACAACAGTTTGCCATCTGTCACTTAGATGAGAACCAATTAAAATGACTGCAAGAAATCCCAAAATGTTTGAATGTGAAGAGGAAAGCATGATGTGAGATACGGTCAAAAGAAAGCCTTGCTTATGTTGCAGAATACAACTCTAGAATCGACAGCCTCAGTGAAGAAGTTGTATAGATAAGTCAGTTGGTTAACTGTTGAGTCACCAGGTACAAAGCCTGATTTAAAGCAGAGTGAGAAGATCATTGTCGCTATTGTGTTTAAGTATGCCTGTGGACTACCCTTTCAAGGACTTTCCCAATGGTACAGATTAGAGATATAGATTGACAATTGCCAACATGAGAATGGCTTCCAGGAGTGACAAAAGCGTCTTTCCATGAGCTAGAAAAAACAGAAAAGGACAGAGACTAGTAAAAAATCCTCTATTTTAGAGGTTGTAATTGTAATGTGGTCCAACACAGGACGGATGTCATTCACATCATTTTGCAGAGTTTGAGCACCTTATTATTCATCAAGAAGGGTTTGATATCGACAAATGTTATTCAGAAGGTTTGCTTTGGTGATTTCATCTGCCACAGGGTTATCACTATCTTGCAGTGAAGCAAGGATGAACTTGATTTGGAGGAGATGAAAGATTTGAGACAAGTTCACCATGATTTCCATGATGATGGAGAGGAAAGGAGTTTTTGTGCTAACATATTATTGTGATCTAGTTTGGCCTTTCTTATTACATCAACATTTTGGTTTCAAACGCGTAAAAATTAATTTGGCAGTTAATCTTTCCTTAGCTTCAATTTTTGATAAACTTAAGAAAAATAAACTATCTAAGTTTTTTAAGTTATTTGATGTATCTTAGATAAAATAATAGTACTAAAAACGCTCACTTAATTAGGTGTCTGTGAAACACCAATGCCCCTTAAAGGGCAAATGGATAGTTGACCTTTGACCTATTGATAGACCTTATCAACAGGGGTCATCTATCTATATTTGACCAACCTTCAAACCAAGTGAAGACGTACAAGGCCAAAACAGTCGAATTGGCCAGACAAGGTTTGATTACCAACGAGCAAAAAAAAGACGGACATGAGCAAACCAGCAATATATACCCCCATTTCTTTGAAGTGGGGGCATAACTAGAAGTTTAAAAATGAACCCTACAATTACAAAAATATGACAGAAAAAATATAAATGCAAATCATTTCAAGACATTTTACCTAATAGATATAATGACTAGGATAAGAATAATGTTTTGTAAAAATACTAGTAGAGAATAAAGCTCAGAAAAATCAACTACCTAAGTTCTTTTTAGTTTTTTCATATATCTCAAGTTAAAATAAGGGTACTAAAAACGCTCACTTAATGAAGTGTTTTGGAAACACCAATGCCCTAAACAGGCATATGGATAGTTGACCTTTGACCTATTGATAGACCTTATCAACAGGGGTCATCTATCTATATTTGACCAACCTTCAAACCAAGTGAAGACCTAAGAGGCCAAAACAGTCGAATTGGCCAGACAAGGTTTGATTACAAACGAGCAAAAAAGACGGACATGAGCAAACCAGCAATATATACCCTCATTTCTTTGAAATGGGCACATAACCAGAACTTTGAAAAAGAACCCTACAATTACAAAAATATGACACAAATTTACCTAATAGAAATAACTACTTGTATAAGAAGAAAGTTTTGTAGAAATATTTAGGCAGTTGATTTTTTCTTAGCTTTATAAAATCTACAAATTAAGTTAAAATAGGGGTACTAAAAATGCTATCTTAATGAGGTGTTTGTGATTAAGAAACAAAAATTTAGAAAAATTCAAATTCACCTCCTAAAAAATGAACCTATTAATGGAAAAAAATAATTCAGGAGGTATTGTTTGTAGCGTTACAGTAAATGTAACCCTGACAACCATGTAAAGGCTTGTGTCATCTGCAAATAGATGCACATTTGCACTGATGTTGGAAACAATGTCATGGATAAATATCAAGGAAATGAAGGGGCCCAAAATTTACTCCTGTGGAGTCGCAGCTTTAATATCATTCCATTTTGATTGAGCATCAGGCAGAACAACAGTTTGCCATCTGTCACTTAGATGAGAACCAATTAAAATGACTGCAAGAAATCCCAAAATGTTTGAATGTGAATAGGAAAGCATGATGTGAGATACGGTCAAAAGAAAGCCTTGCTTATGTTGCAGAATACAACTCTAGAATCGACAGCCTCAGTGAAGAAGTTGTATAGATAAGTCAGTTGGTTAACTGTTGAGTCACCAGGTACAAAGCCTGATTTAAAGCAGAGTGAGAAGATCATTGTCGCTATTGTGTTTAAGTATGCCTGTGGACTACCCTTTCAAGGACTTTCCCAATGGTACAGATTAGAGATATAGATTGACAATTGCCAACATGAGAATGGCTTCCAGGAGTGACAAAAGCGTCTTTCCATGAGCTAGAAAAAACAGAAAAGGACAGAGACTAGTAAAAAATCCTCTATTTTAGAGGTTGTAATTGTAATGTGGTCCAACACAGGACGGATGTCATTCACATCATTTTGCAGAGTTTGAGCACCTTATTATTCATCAAGAAGGGTTTGATACCGACAAATGTTATTCAGAAGGTTTGCTTTGGTGATTTCATCTGCCACAGGGTTATCACTATCTTGCAGTGAAGCAAGGATGAACTTGATTTGGAGGAGATGAAAGATTTGAGACAAGTTCACCATGATTTCCATGATGATGGAGAGGAAAGGAGTTTTTGTGCTAACATATTATTGTGATCTAGTTTGGCCTTTCTTATTACATCAACATTTTGGTTTCAAACGCGTAAAAATTAATTTGGCAGTCAATCTTTCCTTAGCTTCAATTTTTGATAAACTTAAGAAAAATAAACTATCTAAGTTTTTTAAGTTATTTGATGTATCTTAGATAAAATAATGGTACTAAAAACGCTCACTTAATTAGGTGTCTGTGAAACACCAATGCCCCTTAAAGGGCAAATGGATAGTTGACCTTTGACCTATTGATAGACCTTATCAACAGGGGTCATCTATCTATATTTGACCAACCTTCAAACCAAGTGAAGACGTACAAGGCCAAAACAGTCGAATTGGCCAGACAAGGTTTGATTACCAACGAGCAAAAAAAAGACGGACATGAGCAAACCAGCAATATATACCCCCATTTCTTTGAAGTGGGGGCATAACTAGAAGTTTAAAAATGAACCCTACAATTACAAAAATATGACAGAAAAAATATAAATGCAAATCATTTCAAGACATTTTACCTAATAGATATAATGACTAGGATAAGAATAATGTTTTGTAAAAATACTAGTAGAGAATAAAGCTCAGAAAAATCAACTACCTAAGTTCTTTTTAGTTTTTTCTTGTATCTCAAGTTAAAATAAGAGTACTAAAACGCTCACTTAATGAAGTGTTTTGGAAACACCAATGCCCTAAACAGGCATATGGATAGTTGACCTTTGACCTATTGATAGACCTTATCAACAGGGGTCATCTATCTATATTTGACCAACCTTCAAACCAAGTGAAGACCTAAGAGGCCAAAACAGTCGAATTGACCAGACAAGGTTTGATTACAAACGAGCAAAAAAGACGGACATGAGCAAACCAGCAATATATACCCTCATTTCTTTGAAATGGGCACATAACCAGAACTTTGAAAAAGAACCCTACAATTACAAAAATATGACAAAAATTTACCTAATAGAAATAACTACTTGTATAAGAAGAAAGTTTTGTAGAAATATTTAGGCAGTTGATTTTTTCTTAGCTTTATAAAATCTACAAATTAAGTTAAAAAAGGGGTACTAAAAATGCTATCTTAATGAGGTGTTTGTGATTAAGAAACAAAAATTTAGAAAAATTCAAATTCACCTCCTAAAAAATGAACCTATTAATGGAAAAAAATAATTCAGGAGGTATTGTTTGTAGCGTTACAGTAAATGTAACCCTGACAACCATGTAAAGGCTTGTGTCATCTGCAAATAGATGCACATTTGCACTGATGTTGGAAACAATGTCATGGATAAATATCAAGGAAATGAAGGGGCCCAAAATTTACTCCTGTGGAGTCGCAGCTTTAATATCATTCCATTTTGATTGAGCATCAGGCAGAACAACAGTTTGCCATCTGTCACTTAGATGAGAACCAATTAAAATGACTGCAAGAAATCCCAAAATGTTTGAATGTGAAGAGGAAAGCATGATGTGAGATACGGTCAAAAGAAAGCCTTGCTTATGTTGCAGAATACAACTCTAGAATCGACAGCCTCAGTGAAGAAGTTGTATAGATAAGTCAGTTGGTTAACTGTTGAGTCACCAGGTACAAAGCCTGATTTAAAGCAGAGTGAGAAGATCATTGTCGCTATTGTGTTTAAGTATGCCTGTGGACTACCCTTTCAAGGACTTTCCCAATGGTACAGATTAGAGATATAGATTGACAATTGCCAACATGAGAATGGCTTCCAGGAGTGACAAAAGCGTCTTTCCATGAGCTAGAAAAAACAGAAAAGGACAGAGACTAGTAAAAAATCCTCTATTTTAGAGGTTGTAATTGTAATGTGGTCCAACACAGGACGGATGTCATTCACATCATTTTGCAGAGTTTGAGCACCCTATTATTCATCAAGAAGGGTTTGATACCGACAAATGTTATTCAGAAGGTTTGCTTTGGTGATTTCATCTGCCACAGGGTTATCACTATCTTGCAGTGAAGCAAGGATGAACTTGATTTGGAGGAGATGAAAGATTTGAGACAAGTTCACCATGATTTCCATGATGATGGAGAGGAAAGGAGTTTTTGTGCTAACATATTATTGTGATCTAGTTTGGCCTTTCTTATTACATCAACAGTTTGGTTTCAAACGCGTAAAAATTAATTTGGCAGTCAATCTTTCCTTAGCTTCAATTTTTGATAAACTTAAGAAAAATAAACTATCTAAGTTTTTTAAGTTATTTGATGTATCTTAGATAAAATAATGGTACTAAAAACGCTCACTTAATTAGGTGTCTGTGAAACACCAATGCCCCTTAAAGGGCAAATGGATAGTTGACCTTTGACCTATTGATAGACCTTATCAACAGGGGTCATCTATCTATATTTGACCAACCTTCAAACCAAGTGAAGACGTACAAGGCCAAAACAGTCGAATTGGCCAGACAAGGTTTGATTACCAACGAGCAAAAAAAAGACGGACATGAGCAAACCAGCAATATATACCCCCATTTCTTTGAAGTGGGGGCATAACTAGAAGTTTAAAAATGAACCCTACAATTACAAAAATATGACAGAAAAAATATAAATGCAAATCATTTCAAGACATTTTACCTAATAGATATAATGACTAGGATAAGAATAATGTTTTGTAAAAATACTAGTAGAGAATAAAGCTCAGAAAAATCAACTACCTAAGTTCTTTTTAGTTTTTTCATATATCTCAAGTTAAAATAAGGGTACTAAAAACGCTCACTTAATGAAGTGTTTTGGAAACACCAATGCCCTAAACAGGCATATGGATAGTTGACCTTTGACCTATTGATAGACCTTATCAACAGGGGTCATCTATCTATATTTGACCAACCTTCAAACCAAGTGAAGACCTAAGAGGCCAAAACAGTCGAATTGGCCAGACAAGGTTTTATTACAAACGAGCAAAAAAGACGGACATGAGCAAACCAGCAATATATACCCTCATTTCTTTGAAATGGGCACATAACCAGAACTTTGAAAAAGAACCCTACAATTACAAAAATATGACAAATTTACCTAATAGAAATAACTACTTGTATAAGAAGAAAGTTTTGTAGAAATATTTAGGCAGTTGATTTTTTCTTAGCTTTATAAAATCTACAAATTAAGTTAAAAAAGGGGTACTAAAAATGCTATCTTAATGAGGTGTTTGTGATTAAGAAACAAAAATTTAGAAAAATTCAAATTCACCTCCTAAAAAATGAACCTATTAATGGAAAAAAATAATTCAGGAGGTATTGTTTGTAGCGTTACAGTAAATGTAACCCTGACAACCATGTAAAGGCTTGTGTCATCTGCAAATAGATGCACATTTGCACTGATGTTGGAAACAATGTCATGGATAAATATCAAGGAAATGAAGGGGCCCAAAATTTACTCCTGTGGAGTCGCAGCTTTAATATCATTCCATTTTGATTGAGCATCAGGCAGAACAACAGTTTGCCATCTGTCACTTAGATGAGAACCAATTAAAATGACTGCAAGAAATCCCAAAATGTTTGAATGTGAATAGGAAAGCATGATGTGAGATACGGTCAAAAGAAAGCCTTGCTTATGTTGCAGAATACAACTCTAGAATCGACAGCCTCAGTGAAGAAGTTGTATAGATAAGTCAGTTGGTTAACTGTTGAGTCACCAGGTACAAAGCCTGATTTAAAGCAGAGTGAGAAGATCATTGTCGCTATTGTGTTTAAGTATGCCTGTGGACTACCCTTTCAAGGACTTTCCCAATGGTACAGATTAGAGATATAGATTGACAATTGCCAACATGAGAATGGCTTCCAGGAGTGACAAAAGCGTCTTTCCATGAGCTAGAAAAAACAGAAAAGGACAGAGACTAGTAAAAAATCCTCTATTTTAGAGGTTGTAATTGTAATGTGGTCCAACACAGGACGGATGTCATTCACATCATTTTGCAGAGTTTGAGCACCCTATTATTCATCAAGAAGGGTTTGATACCGACAAATGTTATTCAGAAGGTTTGCTTTGGTGATTTCATCTGCCACAGGGTTATCACTATCTTCCAGTGAAGCAAGGATGAACTTGATTTGGAGGAGATGAAAGATTTGAGACAAGTTCACCATGATTTCCATGATGATGGAGAGGAAAGGAGTTTTTGTGCTAACATATTATTGTGATCTAGTTTGGCCTTTCTTATTACATCAACAGTTTGGTTTCAAACGCGTAAAAATTAATTTGGCAGTCAATCTTTCCTTAGCTTCAATTTTTGATAAACTTAAGAAAAATAAACTATCTAAGTTTTTTAAGTTATTTGATGTATCTTAGATAAAATAATGGTACTAAAAACGCTCACTTAATTAGGTGTCTGTGAAACACCAATGCCCCTTAAAGGGCAAATGGATAGTTGACCTTTGACCTATTGATAGACCTTATCAACAGGGGTCATCTATCTATATTTGACCAACCTTCAAACCAAGTGAAGACGTACAAGGCCAAAACAGTCGAATTAGCCAGACAAGGTTTGATTACCAACGAGCAAAAAAAAAGACGGACATGAGCAAACCAGCAATATATACCCCCATTTCTTTGAAGTGGGGGCATAACTAGAAGTTTAAAAATGAACCCTACAATTACAAAAATATGACAGAAAAAATATAAATGCAAATCATTTCAAGACATTTTACCTAATAGATATAATGACTAGGATAAGAATAATGTTTTGTAAAAATACTAGTAGAGAATAAAGCTCAGAAAAATCAACTACCTAAGTTCTTTTTAGTTTTTTCATATATCTCAAGTTAAAATAAGGGTACTAAAAACGCTCACTTAATGAAGTGTTTTGGAAACACCAATGCCCTAAACAGGCATATGGATAGTTGACCTTTGACCTATTGATAGACCTTATCAACAGGGGTCATCTATCTATATTTGACCAACCTTCAAACCAAGTGAAGACCTAAGAGGCCAAAACAGTCGAATTGGCCAGACAAGGTTTTATTACAAACGAGCAAAAAAGACGGACATGAGCAAACCAGCAATATATACCCTCATTTCTTTGAAATGGGCACATAACCAGAACTTTGAAAAAGAACCCTACAATTACAAAAATATGACAAAAATTTACCTAATAGAAATAACTACTTGTATAAGAAGAAAGTTTTGTAGAAATATTTAGGCAGTTGATTTTTTCTTAGCTTTATAAAATCTACAAATTAAGTTAAAATAGGGGTACTAAAAATGCTATCTTAATGAGGTGTTTGTGATTAAGAAACAAAAATTTAGAAAAATTCAAATTCACCTCCTAAAAAATGAACCTATTAATGGAAAAAAATAATTCAGGAGGTATTGTTTGTAGCGTTACAGTAAATGTAACCCTGACAACCATGTAAAGGCTTGTGTCATCTGCAAATAGATGCACATTTGCACTGATGTTGGAAACAATGTCATGGATAAATATCAAGGAAATGAAGGGGCCCAAAATTTACTCCTGTGGAGTCGCAGCTTTAATATCATTCCATTTTGATTGAGCATCAGGCAGAACAACAGTTTGCCATCTGTCACTTAGATGAGAACCAATTAAAATGACTGCAAGAAATCCCAAAATGTTTGAATGTGAAGAGGAAAGCATGATGTGAGATACGGTCAAAAGAAAGCCTTGCTTATGTTGCAGAATACAACTCTAGAATCGACAGCCTCAGTGAAGAAGTTGTATAGATAAGTCAGTTGGTTAACTGTTGAGTCACCAGGTACAAAGCCTGATTTAAAGCAGAGTGAGAAGATCATTGTCGCTATTGTGTTTAAGTATGCCTGTGGACTACCCTTTCAAGGACTTTCCCAATGGTACAGATTAGAGATATAGATTGACAATTGCCAACATGAGAATGGCTTCCAGGAGTGACAAAAGCGTCTTTCCATGAGCTAGAAAAAACAGAAAAGGACAGAGACTAGTAAACAATCCTCTATTTTAGAGGTTGTAATTGTAATGTGGTCCAACACAGGACGGATGTCATTCACATCATTTTGCAGAGTTTGAGCACCTTATTATTCATCAAGAAGGGTTTGATACCGACAAATGTTATTCAGAAGGTTTGCTTTGGTGATTTCATCTGCCACAGGGTTATCACTATCTTGCAGTGAAGCAAGGATGAACTTGATTTGGAGGAGATGAAAGATTTGAGACAAGTTCACCATGATTTCCATGATGATGGAGAGGAAAGGAGTTTTTGTGCTAACATATTATTGTGATCTAGTTTGGCCTTTCTTATTACATCAACATTTTGGTTTCAAACGCGTAAAAATTAATTTGGCAGTCAATCTTTCCTTAGCTTCAATTTTTGATAAACTTTAGAAAAATAAACTATCTAAGTTTTTTAAGTTATTTGATGTATCTTAGATAAAATAATGGTACTAAAAACGCTCACTTAATTAGGTGTCTGTGAAACACCAATGCCCCTTAAAGGGCAAATGGATAGTTGACCTTTGACCTATTGATAGACCTTATCAACAGGGGTCATCTATCTATATTTGACCAACCTTCAAACCAAGTGAAGACGTACAAGGCCAAAACAGTCGAATTGGCCAGACAAGGTTTGATTACCAACGAGCAAAAAAAAGACGGACATGAGCAAACCAGCAATATATACCCCCATTTCTTTGAAGTGGGGGCATAACTAGAAGTTTAAAAATGAACCCTACAATTACAAAAATATGACAGAAAAAATATAAATGCAAATCATTTCAAGACATTTTACCTAATAGATATAATGACTAGGATAAGAATAATGTTTTGTAAAAATACTAGTAGAGAATGAAGCTCAGAAAAATCAACTACCTAAGTTCTTTTTAGTTTTTTCATATATCTCAAGTTAAAATAAGGGTACTAAAAACGCTCACTTAATGAAGTGTTTTGGAAACACCAATGCCCTAAACAGGCATATGGATAGTTGACCTTTGACCTATTGATAGACCTTATCAACAGGGGTCATCTATCTATATTTGACCAACCTTCAAACCAAGTGAAGACCTAAGAGGCCAAAACAGTCGAATTGGCCAGACAAGGTTTGATTACAAACGAGCAAAAAAGACGGACATGAGCAAACCAGCAATATATACCCTCATTTCTTTGAAATGGGCACATAACCAGAACTTTGAAAAAGAACCCTACAATTACAAAAATATGACAAAAATTTACCTAATAGAAATAACTACTTGTATAAGAAGAAAGTTTTGTAGAAATATTTAGGCAGTTGATTTTTTCTTAGCTTTATAAAATCTACAAATTAAGTTAAAATAGGGGTACTAAAAATGCTATCTTAATGAGGTGTTTGTGATTAAGAAACAAAAATTTAGAAAAATTCAAATTCACCTCCTAAAAAATGAACCTATTAATGGAAAAAAATAATTCAGGAGGTATTGTTTGTAGCGTTACAGTAAATGTAACCCTGACAACCATGTAAAGGCTTGTGTCATCTGCAAATAGATGCACATTTGCACTGATGTTGGAAACAATGTCATGGATAAATATCAAGGAAATGAAGGGGCCCAAAATTTACTCCTGTGGAGTCGCAGCTTTAATATCATTACATTTTGATTGAGCATCAGGCAGAACAACAGTTTGCCATCTGTCACTTAGATGAGAACCAATTAAAATGACTGCAAGAAATCCCAAAATGTTTGAATGTGAAGAGGAAAGCATGATGTGAGATACGGTCAAAAGAAAGCCTTGCTTATGTTGCAGAATACAACTCTAGAATCGACAGCCTCAGTGAAGAAGTTGTATAGATAAGTCAGTTGGTTAACTGTTGAGTCACCAGGTACAAAGCCTGATTTAAAGCAGAGTGAGAAGATCATTGTCGCTATTGTGTTTAAGTATGCCTGTGGACTACCCTTTCAAGGACTTTCCCAATGGTACAGATTAGAGATATAGATTGACAATTGCCAACATGAGAATGGCTTCCAGGAGTGACAAAAGCGTCTTTCCATGAGCTAGAAAAAACAGAAAAGGACAGAGACTAGTAAACAATCCTCTATTTTAGAGGTTGTAATTGTAATGTGGTCCAACACAGGACGGATGTCATTCACATCATTTTGCAGAGTTTGAGCACCTTATTATTCATCAAGAAGGGTTTGATACCGACAAATGTTATTCAGAAGGTTTGCTTTGGTGATTTCATCTGCCACAGGGTTATCACTATCTTGCAGTGAAGCAAGGATGAACTTGATTTGGAGGAGATGAAAGATTTGAGACAAGTTCACCATGATTTCCATGATGATGGAGAGGAAAGGAGTTTTTGTGCTAACATATTATTGTGATCTAGTTTGGCCTTTCTTATTACATCAACATTTTGGTTTCAAACGCGTAAAAATTAATTTGGCAGTCAATCTTTCCTTAGCTTCAATTTTTGATAAACATAAGAAAAATAAACTATCTAAGTTTTTTAAGTTATTTGATGTATCTTAGATAAAATAATGGTACTAAAAACGCTCACTTAATTAGGTGTCTGTGAAACACCAATGCCCCTTAAAGGGCAAATGGATAGTTGACCTTTGACCTATTGATAGACCTTATCAACAGGGGTCATCTATCTATATTTGACCAACCTTCAAACCAAGTGAAGACGTACAAGGCCAAAACAGTCGAATTGGCCAGACAAGGTTTGATTACCAACGAGCAAAAAAAAGACGGACATGAGCAAACCAGCAATATATACCCCCATTTCTTTGAAGTGGGGGCATAACTAGAAGTTTAAAAATGAACCCTACAATTACAAAAATATGACAGAAAAAATATAAATGCAAATCATTTCAAGACATTTTACCTAATAGATATAATGACTAGGATAAGAATAATGTTTTGTAAAAATACTAGTAGAGAATGAAGCTCAGAAAAATCAACTACCTAAGTTCTTTTTAGTTTTTTCATATATCTCAAGTTAAAATAAGGGTACTAAAAACGCTCACTTAATGAAGTGTTTTGGAAACACCAATGCCCTAAACAGGCATATGGATAGTTGACCTTTGACCTATTGATAGACCTTATCAACAGGGGTCATCTATCTATATTTGACCAACCTTCAAACCAAGTGAAGACCTAAGAGGCCAAAACAGTCGAATTGGCCAGACAAGGTTTGATTACAAACGAGCAAAACAGACGGACATGAGCAAACCAGCAATATATACCCTCATTTCTTTGAAATGGGCACATAACCAGAACTTTGAAAAAGAACCCTACAATTACAAAAATATGACAAAAATTTACCTAATAGAAATAACTACTTGTATAAGAAGAAAGTTTTGTAGAAATATTTAGGCAGTTGATTTTTTCTTAGCTTTATAAAATCTACAAATTAAGTTAAAATAGGGGTACTAAAAATGCTATCTTAATGAGGTGTTTGTGATTAAGAAACAAAAATTTAGAAAAATTCAAATTCACCTCCTAAAAAATGAACCTATTAATGGAAAAAAATAATTCAGGAGGTATTGTTTGTAGCGTTACAGTAAATGTAACCCTGACAACCATGTAAAGGCTTGTGTCATCTGCAAATAGATGCACATTTGCACTGATGTTGGAAACAATGTCATGGATAAATATCAAGGAAATGAAGGGGCCCAAAATTTACTCCTGTGGAGTCGCAGCTTTAATATCATTCCATTTTGATTGAGCATCAGGCAGAACAACAGTTTGCCATCTGTCACTTAGATGAGAACCAATTAAAATGACTGCAAGAAATCCCAAAATGTTTGAATGTGAAGAGGAAAGCATGATGTGAGATACGGTCAAAAGAAAGCCTTGCTTATGTTGCAGAATACAACTCTAGAATCGACAGCCTCAGTGAAGAAGTTGTATAGATAAGTCAGTTGGTTAACTGTTGAGTCACCAGGTACAAAGCCTGATTTAAAGCAGAGTGAGAAGATCATTGTCGCTATTGTGTTTAAGTATGCCTGTTGACTACCCTTTCAAGGACTTTCCCAATGGTACAGATTAGAGATATAGATTGACAATTGCCAACATGAGAATGGCTTCCAGGAGTGACAAAAGCGTCTTTCCATGAGCTAGAAAAAAACAGAAAAGGACAGAGACTAGTAAAAAATCCTCTATTTTAGAGGTTGTAATTGTAATGTGGTCCAACACAGGACGGATGTCATTCACATCATTTTGCAGAGTTTGAGCACCTTATTATTCATCAAGAAGGGTTTGATACCGACAAATGTTATTCAGAAGGTTTGCTTTGGTGATTTCATCTGCCACAGGGTTATCACTATCTTGCAGTGAAGCAAGGATGAACTTGATTTGGAGGAGATGAAAGATTTGAGACAAGTTCACCATGATTTCCATGATGATGGAGAGGAAAGGAGTTTTTGTGCTAACATATTATTGTGATCTAGTTTGGCCTTTCTTATTACATCAACAGTTTGGTTTCAAACGCGTAAAAATTAATTTGGCAGTCAATCTTTCCTTAGCTTCAATTTTTGATAAACTTAAGAAAAATAAACTATCTAAGTTTTTTAAGTTATTTGATGTATCTTAGATAAAATAATGGTACTAAAAACGCTCACTTAATTAGGTGTCTGTGAAACACCAATGCCCCTTAAAGGGCAAATGGATAGTTGACCTTTGACCTATTGATAGACCTTATCAACAGGGGTCATCTATCTATATTTGACCAACCTTCAAACCAAGTGAAGACGTACAAGGCCAAAACAGTCGAATTGGCCAGACAAGGTTTGATTACCAACGAGCAAAAAAAAGACGGACATGAGCAAACCAGCAATATATACCCCCATTTCTTTGAAGTGGGGGCATAACTAGAAGTTTAAAAATGAACCCTACAATTACAAAAATATGACAGAAAAAATATAAATGCAAATCATTTCAAGACATTTTACCTAATAGATATAATGACTAGGATAAGAATAATGTTTTGTAAAAATACTAGTAGAGAATAAAGCTCAGAAAAATCAACTACCTAAGTTCTTTTTAGTTTTTTCTTGTATCTCAAGTTAAAATAAGGGTACTAAAAACGCTCACTTAATGAAGTGTTTTGGAAACACCAATGCCCTAAACAGGCATATGGATAGTTGACCTTTGACCTATTGATAGACCTTATCAACAGGGGTCATCTATCTATATTTGACCAACCTTCAAACCAAGTGAAGACCTAAGAGGCCAAAACAGTCGAATTGACCAGACAAGGTTTGATTACAAACGAGCAAAAAAGACGGACATGAGCAAACCAGCAATATATACCCATATTTCTTTGAAATGGGGACATAACCAGAACTTTGAAAAAGAACCCTACAATTACAAAAATATGACAAAAATTTACCTAATAGAAATAACTACTTGTATAAGAAGAAAGTTTTGTAGAAATATTTAGGCAGTTGATTTTTTCTTAGCTTTATAAAATCTACAAATTAAGTTAAAATAGGGGTACTAAAAATGCTATCTTAATGAGGTGTTTGTGATTAAGAAACAAAAATTTAGAAAAATTCAAATTTACCTCCTACAAAATGAACCTATTAATGGAAAAAAATAATTCAGGAGGTATTGTTTGTAGCGTTACAGTAAATGTAACCCTGACAACCATGTAAAGGCTTGTGTCATCTGCAAATAGATGCACATTTGCACTGATGTTGGAAACAATGTCATGGATAAATATCAAGGAAATGAAGGGGCCCAAAATTTACTCCTGTGGAGTCGCAGCTTTAATATCATTCCATTTTGATTGAGCATCAGGCAGAACAACAGTTTGCCATCTGTCACTTAGATGAGAACCAATTAAAATGACTGCAAGAAATCCCAAAATGTTTGAATGTGAAGAGGAAAGCATGATGTGAGATACGGTCAAAAGAAAGCCTTGCTTATGTTGCAGAATACAACTCTAGAATCGACAGCCTCAGTGAAGAAGTTGTATAGATAAGTCAGTTGGTTAACTGTTGAGTCACCAGGTACAAAGCCTGATTTAAAGCAGAGTGAGAAGATCATTGTCGCTATTGTGTTTAAGTATGCCTGTGGACTACCCTTTCAAGGACTTTCCCAATGGTACAGATTAGAGATATAGATTGACAATTGCCAACATGAGAATGGCTTCCAGGAGTGACAAAAGCGTCTTTCCATGAGCTAGAAAAAACAGAAAAGGACAGAGACTAGTAAAAAATCCTCTATTTTAGAGGTTGTAATTGTAATGTGGTCCAACACAGGACGGATGTCATTCACATCATTTTGCAGAGTTTGAGCACCTTATTATTCATCAAGAAGGGTTTGATACCGACAAATGTTATTCAGAAGGTTTGCTTTGGTGATTTCATCTGCCACAGGGTTATCACTATCTTGCAGTGAAGCAAGGATGAACTTGATTTGGAGGAGATGAAAGATTTGAGACAAGTTCACCATGATTTCCATGATGATGGAGAGGAAAGGAGTTTTTGTGCTAACATATTATTGTGATCTAGTTTGGCCTTTCTTATTACATCAACAGTTTGGTTTCAAACGCGTAAAAATTAATTTGGCAGTCAATCTTTCCTTAGCTTCATTTTTTGATAAACTTAAGAAAAATAAACTATCTAAGTTTTTTAAGTTATTTGATGTATCTTAGATAAAATAATGGTACTAAAAACGCTCACTTAATTAGGTGTCTGTGAAACACCAATGCCCCTTAAAGGGCAAATGGATAGTTGACCTTTGACCTATTGATAGACCTTATCAACAGGGGTCATCTATCTATATTTGACCAACCTTCAAACCAAGTGAAGACGTACAAGGCCAAAACAGTCGAATTGGCCAGACAAGGTTTGATTACCAACGAGCAAAAAAAAGACGGACATGAGCAAACCAGCAATATATACCCCCATTTCTTTGAAGTGGGGGCATAACTAGAAGTTTAAAAATGAACCCTACAATTACAAAAATATGACAGAAAAAATATAAATGCAAATCATTTCAAGACATTTTACCTAATAGATATAATGACTAGGATAAGAATAATGTTTTGTAAAAATATTAGTAGAGAATAAAGCTCAGAAAAATCAACTACCTAAGTTCTTTTTAGTTTTTTCTTGTATCTCAAGTTAAAATAAGAGTACTAAAACGCTCACTTAATGAAGTGTTTTGGAAACACCAATGCCCTAAACAGGCATATGGATAGTTGACCTTTGACCTATTGATAGACCTTATCAACAGGGGTCATCTATCTATATTTGACCAACCTTCAAACCAAGTGAAGACCTACAAGGCCAAAACAGTCGAATTGGCCAGACAAGGTTTGATTACCAACGAGCAAAAAAAGACGGACATGAGCAAACCAGCAATATATATCCCCATTTCTTTGAAGTGGGGGCATAACTAGAAGTTTCAAAATGAACCCTACAATTACAAAAATATGACAAAAAAATATAAATGCAAATCATTTCAAGACATTTTACCTAATAGAAAATAATGACTAGGATAAGAATAATGTTTTGTAAAAATACTAGTAGAGAATAAAGCTCAGAAAAATCAACTACCTAAGTTCTTTTTAGTTATTTCATATATCTCAAGTAAAAATAAGGATACTAAAAACGCTCACTTAATGAAGTGTTTTGGAAACACCAATGCCCTAAACAGGCATATGGATAGTTGACCTTTGACCTATTGATAGACCTTATCAACAGGGGTCATCTATCTATATTTGACCAACCTTCAAACCAAGTGAAGACCTAAGAGGCCAAAACAGTCGAATTGGCCAGACAAGGTTTGATTACAAACGAGCAAAAAAGACGGACATGAGCAAACCAGCAATATGTACCCACATTTCTTTGAAATGGGGACATAACCAGAACTTTGAAAAAGAACCCTACAATTACAAAAATATGACAAAAAATTACCTAATAGAAATAACTACTTGTATAAGAAGAAAGTTTTGTAGAAATATTTAGGCAGTTGATTTTTTCTTAGCTTTATAAAATCTACAAATTAAGTTAAAATAGGGGTACTAAAAATGCTATCTTAATGAGGTGTTTGTGATTAAGAAACAAAAATTTAGAAAAATTCAAATTCACCTCCTAAAAAATGAACCTATAAATGGAAAAAAATAATTCAGGAGGTATTGTTTGTAGCGTTACAGTAAATGTAACCCTGACAACCATGTAAAGGCTTGTGTCATCTGCAAATAGATGCACATTTGCACTGATGTTGGAAACAATGTCATGGATAAATATCAAGGAAATGAAGGGGCTGCGACTCCACTGTGGAGTCGCAGCTTTAATATCATTCCATTTTGATTGAGCATCAGGCAGAACAACAGTTTGCCATCTGTCACTTAGATGAGAACCAATTAAAATGACTGCAAGAAATCCCAAGATGTTTGAATGTGAAGAGGAAAGCATGATGTGAGATACGGTCAAAAGAAAGCCTTGCTTATGTTGCAGAATACAACTCTAGAATCGACAGCCTCAGTGAAGAAGTTGTATAGATAAGTCAGTTGGTTAACTGTTGAGTCACCAGGTACAAAGCCTGATTTAAAGCAGAGTGAGAAGATCATTGTCGCTATTGTGTTTAAGTATGCCTGTGGACTACCCTTTCAAGGACTTTCTCAATGGTACAGATTAGAGATATAGATTGACAATTGCCAACATGAGAATGGCTTCCAGGAGTGACAAAAGCGTCTTTCCATGAGCTAGAAAAAACAGAAGAGGACAGAGACTAGTAAAAAATCCTCTATTTTAGAGGTTGTAATTGTAATGTGGTCCAACACAGGACGGATGTCATTCACATCATTTTGCAGAGTTTGAGCACCTTATTATTCATCAAGAAGGGTTTGATACCGACAAATGTTATTCAGAAGGTTTGCTTTGGTGATTTCATCTGCCACAGGGTTATCACTATCTTGCAGTGAAGCAAGGATGAACTTGATTTGGAGGAGATGAAAGATTTGAGACAAGTTCACCATGATTTCCATGATGGTGGAGAGGAAAGGAGTTTTTGTGCTAACATATTATTGTGATCTAGTTTGGCCTTTCTTATTACATCAACAGTTTGGTTTCAAACGCGTAAAAATTAATTTGGCAGTCAATCTTTCCGTAGCTTCATTTTTTGATAAACTTAAGAAAAATAAGCTATCTAAGTTTTTTAAGTTATTTGATGTATCTTAGATAAAATAATGGTACTAAAAACGCTCACTTAATTAGGTGTTTGTGAAACACCAATGCCCCTTAAAGGGCAAATGGATAGTTGACCTTTGACCTATTGATAGACCTTATCAACAGGGGTCATCTATCTATATTTGACCAACCTTCAAACCAAGTGAAGACCTACAAGGCCAAAACAGTCGAATTGGCCAGACAAGGTTTGATTACCAACGAGCAAAAAAAGACGGACATGAGCAAACCCCCATTTCTTTGAAGTGGGGGCATAACTAGAAGTTTAAAAATGAACCCTACAATTACAAAAATATGACAAAAAAATATAAATGCAAATCATTTCAAGACATTTTACCTAATAGAAATAATGACTAGGATAAGAATAATGTTTAGTAAAAATACTAGTAGAGAATAAAGCTCAGAAAAATCAACTACCTAAGTTCTTTTTAGTTTTTTCATATATCTCAAGTTAAAATAAGGGTACTTAAAACGCTCACTTAATGAAGTGTTTTGGAAACACCAATCCCTAAACAGGCATATGGATACTTGACACTTGACCTATTGATAGACCTTATCAACAGGGGTCATCTATCTATATTTGACCAACCTTCAAACCAAGTGAAGACCTACAAGGCCAAAACAGTCGAATTGGCCAGACAAGGTTTGATTACCAACGAGCAAAAAAAGACGGACATGAGCAAACCAGCAATTTATACCCCCATTTCTTTGAAGTGGGGGCATAACTAGAAGTTTAAAATTGAACCCTACAATTACAAAAATATGACAAAAAAATATAAATGCAAATCATTTCAAGACAATTTACCTAATAGAAAATAATGACTAGGATAAGAATAATGTTTTGTAAAAATACTAGTAGAGAATAAAGCTCAGAAAAATCAACTACCTAAGTTCTTTTTAGTTTTTTCATATATCTCAAGTTAAAATAAGGGTACTAAAAACGCTCACTTAATGAAGTGTTTTGGAAACACCAATGCCCTAAACAGGCATATGGATAGTTGACCTTTGACCTATTGATAGACCTTATCAACAGGGGTCATCTATCTATATTTGACCAACCTTCAAACCAAGTGAAGACCTAAGAGGCCAAAACAATCGAATTGGCCAGACAAGGTTTGATTACAAACGAGCAAAAAAGACGGACATGAGCAAACCAGCAATATATACCCACATTTCTTTGAAATGGGGACATAACCAGAACTTTGAAAAAGAACCCTACAATTACAAAAATATGACAAAAAATTACCTAATAGAAATAACTACTTGTATAAGAAGAAAGTTTTGTAGAAATATTTAGGCAGTTGATTTTTTCTTAGCTTTATAAAATCTACAAATTAAGTTAAAATAGGGGTACTAAAAATGCTATCTTAATGAGGTGTTTGTGATTAAGAAACAAAAATTTAGAAAAATTCAAATTCACCTCCTAAAAAATGAACCTATAAATGGAAAAAAATAATTCAGGAGGTATTGTTTGTAGCGTTACAGTAAATGTAACCCTGACAACCATGTAAAGGCTTGTGTCATCTGCAAATAGATGCACATTTGCACTGATGTTGGAAACAATGTCATGGATAAATATCAAGGAAATGAAGGGGCTGCGACTCCACTGTGGAGTCGCAGCTTTAATATCATTCCATTTTGATTGAGCATCAGGCAGAACAACAGTTTGCCATCTGTCACTTAGATGAGAACCAATTAAAATGACTGCAAGAAATCCCAAAATGTTTGAATGTGAAGAGGAAAGCATGATGTGAGATACGGTCAAAAGAAAGCCTTGCTTATGTTGCAGAATACAACTCTAGAATCGACAGCCTCAGTGAAGAAGTTGTATAGATAAGTCAGTTGGTTAACTGTTGAGTCACCAGGTACAAAGCCTGATTTAAAGCAGAGTGAGAAGATCATTGTCGCTATTGTGTTTAAGTATGCCTGTGGACTACCCTTTCAAGGACTTTCTCAATGGTACAGATTAGAGATATAGATTGACAATTGCCAACATGAGAATGGCTTCCAGGAGTGACAAAAGCGTCTTTCCATGAGCTAGAAAAAACAGAAGAGGAGAGAGACTAGTAAAAAATCCTCTATTTTAGAGGTTGTAATTGTAATGTGGTCCAACACAGGACGGATGTCATTCACATCATTTTGCAGAGTTTGAGCACCTTATTATTCATCAAGAAGGGTTTGATACCGACAAATGTTATTCAGAAGGTTTGCTTTGGTGATTTCATCTGCCACAGGGTTATCACTATCTTGCAGTGAAGCAAGGATGAACTTGATTTGGAGGAGATGAAAGATTTGAGACAAGTTCACCATGATTTCCATGATGGTGGAGAGGAAAGGAGTTTTTGTGCTAACATATTATTGTGATCTAGTTTGGCCTTTCTTATTACATCAACAGTTTGGTTTCAAACGCGTAAAAATTAATTTGGCAGTCAATCTTTCCGTAGCTTCATTTTTTGATAAACTTAAGAAAAATAAGCTATCTAAGTTTTTTAAGTTATTTGATGTATCTTAGATAAAATAATGGTACTAAAAACGCTCACTTAATTAGGTGTTTGTGAAACACCAATGCCCCTTAAAGGGCAAATGGATAGTTGACCTTTGACCTATTGATAGACCTTATCAACAGGGGTCATCTATCTATATTTGACCAACCTTCAAACCAAGTGAAGACCTACAAGGCCAAAACAGTCGAATTGGCCAGACAAGGTTTGATTACCAACGAGCAAAAAAAGACGGACATGAGCAAACCCCCATTTCTTTGAAGTGGGGGCATAACTAGAAGTTTAAAAATGAACCCTACAATTACAAAAATATGACAAAAAAATATAAATGCAAATCATTTCAAGACATTTTACCTAATAGAAATAATGACTAGGATAAGAATAATGTTTTGTAAAAATACTAGTAGAGAATAAAGCTCAGAAAAATCAACTACCTAAGTTCTTTTTAGTTTTTTCATATATCTCAAGTTAAAATAAGGGTACTAAAAACGCTCACTTAATGAAGTGTTTTGGAAACACCAATCCCTAAACAGGCATATGGATACTTGACACTTGACCTATTGATAGACCTTATCAACAGGGGTCATCTATCTATATTTGACCAACCTTCAAACCAAGTGAAGACCTAAGAGGCCAAAACAGTCGAATTGGCCAGACAAGGTTTGATTACAAACGAGCAAAAAAGACGGACATGAGCAAACCAGCAATATATACCCACATTTCTTTGAAATGGGAACATAACCAGAACTTTGAAAAAGAACCCTACAATTACAAAAATATGACAAAAATTTACCTAATAGAAATAACTACTTGTATAAGAAGAAAGTTTTGTAGAAATATTTAGGCAGTTGATTTTTTCTTAGCTTTATAAAATCTACAAATTAAGTTAAAATAGGGGTACTAAAAATGCTATCTTAATGAGGTGTTTGTGATTAAGAAACAAAAATTTAGAAAAATTCAAATTCACCTCCTAAAAAATGAACCTATAAATGGAAAAAAATAATTCAGGAGGTATTGTTTGTAGCGTTACAGTAAATGTAACCCTGACAACCATGTAAAGGCTTGTGTCATCTGCAAATAGATGCACATTTGCACTGATGTTGGAAACAATGTCATGGATAAATATCAAGGAAATGAAGGGGCTGCGACTCCACTGTGGAGTCGCAGCTTTAATATCATTCCATTTTGATTGAGCATCAGGCAAAACAACAGTTTGCCATCTGTCACTTAGATGAGAACCAATTAAAATTACTCCAAGAAATCCCAAAATGTTTGAATGTGAAGAGGAAAGCATGATGTGAGATACGGTCAAAAGAAAGCCTTGCTTATGTAGCAGAATACAACTCTAGAATCGACAGCCTCAGTGAAGAAGGTGTATAGATAAGTCAGTTGGTTAACTGTTGAGTCACCAGGTACAAAGCCTGATTTAAAGCAGAGTGAGAAGATCATTGTCGCTATTGTGTTTAAGTATGCCTGTGGACTACCCTTTCAAGGACTTTCCCAATGGTACAGATTAGAGATATAGATTGACAATTGCCAACATGAGAATGGCTTCCAGGAGTGACAAAAGCGTCTTTCCATGAGCTAGAAAAAACTGAAGAGGACAGAGACTAGTAAAAAATCCTCTATTTTAGAGGTTGTAATTGTAATGTGGTCCAACACAGGACGGATGTCATTCACATCATTTTGCAGAGTTTGAGCACCTTATTATTCATCAAGAAGGGTTTGATACCGACAAATGTTATTCAGAAGGTTTGCTTTGGTGATTTCATCTGCCACAGGGTTATCACTATCTTGCAGTGAAGCAAGGATGAACTTGATTTGGAGGAGATGAAAGATTTGAGACAAGTTCACCATGATTTCCATGATGGTGGAGAGGAAAGGAGTTTTTGTGCTAACATATTAATGTGATCTAGTTTGGCCTTTCTTATTACATCAACAGTTTGGTTTCAAACGCGTAAAAATTAATTTGGCAGTCAATCTTTCCTTAGCTTCATTTTTTGATAAACTTAAGAAAAATAAGCTATCTAAGTTTTTTAAGTTATTTGATGTATCTTAGATAAAATAATGGTACTAAAAACGCTCACTTAATTAGGTGTCTGTGAAACACCAATGCCCCTTAAAGGGCAAATGGATAGTTGACCTTTGACCTATTGATAGACCTTATCAACAGGGGTCATCTATCTATATTTGACCAACCTTCAAACCAAGTGAAGACCTACAAGGCCAAAACAGTCGAATTGGCCAGACAAGGTTTGATTACCAACGAGCAAAAAAAGACGGACATGAGCAAACCAGCAATTTATACCCCCATTTCTTTGAAGTGGGGGCATAACTAGAAGTTTAAAATTGAACCCTACAATTACAAAAAATATGACAAAAAAATATAAATGCAAATCATTTCAAGACAATTTACCTAATAGAAAATAATGACTAGGATAAGAATAATGTTTTGTAAAAATACTAGTAGAGAATAAAGCTCAGAAAAATCAACTACCTAAGTTCTTTTTAGTTTTTTCATATATCTCAAGTTAAAATAAGGGTACTAAAAACGCTCACTTAATGAAGTGTTTTGGAAACACCAATCCCTAAACAGGCATATGGATAGATGACCTTTGACCTATTGATAGACCTTATCAACAGGGTTCATCTATCTATATTTGACCAACCTTCAAACCAAGTGAAGACCTAAGAGGCCAAAACAGTCGAATTGGCCAGACAAGGTTTGATTACAAACGAGCAAAAAAGACGGACATGAGCAAACCAGCAATATATACCCACATTTCTTTGAAATGGGGACATAACCAGAACTTTGAAAAAGAACCCTACAATTACAAAAATATGACAAAAAATTACCTAATAGAAATAACTACTTGTATAAGAAGAAAGTTTTGTAGAAATATTTAGGCAGTTGATTTTTTCTTAGCTTTATAAAATCTACAAATTAAGTTAAAATAGGGGTACTAAAAATGCTATCTTAATGAGGTGTTTGTGATTAAGAAACAAAAATTTAGAAAAATTCAAATTCACCTCCTAAAAAATGAACCTATAAATGGAAAAAAATAATTCAGGAGGTATTGTTTGTAGCGTTACAGTAAATGTAACCCTGACAACCATGTAAAGGCTTGTGTCATCTGCAAATAGATGCACATTTGCACTGATGTTGGAAACAATGTCATGGATAAATATCAAGGAAATGAAGGGGCTGCGACTCCACTGTGGAGTCGCAGCTTTAATATCATTCCATTTTGATTGAGCATCAGGCAAAACAACAGTTTGCCATCTGTCACTTAGATGAGAACCAATTAAAATGACTGCAAGAAATCCCAAAATGTTTGAATGTGAAGAGGAAAGCATGATGTGAGATACGGTCAAAAGAAAGCCTTGCTTATGTTGCAGAATACAACTCTAGAATCGACAGCCTCAGTGAAGAAGTTGTATAGATAAGTCAGTTGGTTAACTGTTGAGTCACCAGGTACAAAGCCTGATTTAAAGCAGAGTGAGAAGATCATTGTCGCTATTGTGTTTAAGTATGCCTGTGGACTACCCTTTCAAGGACTTTCCCAATGGTACAGATTAGAGATATAGATTGACAATTGCCAATATGAGAATGGCTTCCAGGAGTGACAAAAGCGTCTTTCCAAGAGCTAGAAAAAACTGAAGAGGACAGAGACTAGTAAAAAAGCCTCTATTTTAGAGGTTGTAATTGTAATGTGGTCCAACACAGGACGGATGTCATTCACATCATTTTGCAGAGTTTGAGCACCTTATTATTCATCAAGAAGGGTTTGATACCGACAAATGTTATTCAGAAGGTTTGCTTTGGTGATTTCATCTGCCACAGGGTTATCACTATCTTGCAGTAAAGCAAGGATGAACTTGATTTGGAGGAGATGAAAGATTTGAGACAAGTTCACCATGATTTCCATGATGGTGGAGAGGAAAGGAGTTTTTGTGCTAACATATTAATGTGATCTAGTTTGGCCTTTCTTATTACATCAACAGTTTGGTTTCAAACGCGTAAAAATTAATTTGGCAGTCAATCTTTCCTTAGCTTCATTTTTTGATAAACTTAAGAAAAATAAGCTATCTAAGTTTTTTAAGTTATTTGATGTATCTTAGATACAATAATGGTACTAAAAACGCTCACTTAATTAGGTGTCTGTGAAACACCAATGCCCCTTAAAGGGCAAATGGATAGTTGACCTTTGACCTATTGATAGACCTTATCAACAGGGGTCATCTATCTATATTTGACCAACCTTCAAACCAAGTGAAGACCTACAAGGCCAAAACAGTCGAATTGGCCAGACAAGGTTTGATTACCAACGAGCAAAAAAAGACGGACATGAGCAAACCCCCATTTCTTTGAAGTGGGGGCATAACTAGAAGTTTAAAAATGAACCCTACAATTACAAAAATATGACAAAAAAAATATAAATGCAAATCATTTCAAGACATTTTACCTAATAAAAATAATGACTAGAATAAGAATAATGTTTTGTGAAAATACTAGTAGAGAATAAAGCTCAGAAAAATCAACTACCTAAGTTCTTTTTAGTTTTTTCATATATCTCAAGTTAAAATAAGGATACTAAAAACGCTCACTTAATGAAGTGTTTTGGAAACACCAATCCCTAAACAGGCATATGGATAGTTGACCTTTGACCTATTGATAGACCTTATCAACAGGGGTCATCTATCTATATTTGACCAACCTTCAAACCAAGTGAAGACCTAAGAGGCCAAAACAGTCGAATTGGCCAGACAAGGTTTGATTACAAACGAGCAAAAAAGACGGACATGAGCAAACCAGCAATATATACCCACATTTCTTTGAAATGGGGACATAACCAGAACTTTAAAAAAGAACCCTACAATTACAAAAATATGACAAAAATTTACCTCATAGAAATAACTACTTGTATAAGAAGAAAGTTTTGTAGAAATATTTAGGCAGTTGATTTTTTCTTAGCTTTATAAAATCTACAAATTAAGTTAAAATAGGGGTACTAAAAATGCTATCTTAATGAGGTGTTTGTGATTAAGAAACAAAAATTTAGAAAAATTCAAATTCACCTCCTAAAAAATGAACCTATAAATGGAAAAAAATAATTCAGGAGGTATTGTTTGTAGCGTTACAGTAAATGTAACCCTGACAACCATGTAAAGGCTTGTGTCATCTGCAAATAGATGCACATTTGCACTGATGTTGGAAACAATGTCATGGATAAATATCAAGGAAATGAAGGGGCTGCGACTCCACTGTGGAGTCGCAGCTTTAATATCATTCCATTTTGATTGAGCATCAGGCAGAACAACAGTTTGCCATCTGTCACTTAGATGAGAACCAATTAAAATGACTGCAAGAAATCCCAAAATGTTTGAATGTGAAGAGGAAAGCATGATGTGAGATACGGTCAAAAGAAAGTCTTGCTTATGTTGCAGAATACAACTCTAGAATCGACAGCCTCAGTGAAGAAGTTGTATAGATAAGTCAGTTGGTTAACTGTTGAGTCACCAGGTACAAAGCCTGATTTAAAGCAGAGTGAGAAGATCATTGTCGCTATTGTGTTTAAGTATGCCTGTGGACTACCCTTTCAAGGACTTTCCCAATGGTACAGATTAGAGATATAGATTGACAATTGCCAACATGAGAATGGCTTCCAGGAGTGACAAAAGCGTCTTTCCATGAGCTAGAAAAAACAGAAGAGGACAGAGACTAGTAAAAAATCCTCTATTTTAGAGGTTGTAATTGTAATGTGGTCCAACACAGGACGGATGTCATTCACATCATTTTGCAGAGTTTGAGCACCTTATTATTCATCAAGAAGGGTTTGATACCGACAAATGTTATTCAGAAGGTTTGCTTTGGTGATTTCATCTGCCACAGGGTTATCACTATCTTGCAGTGAAGCAAGGATGAACTTGATATGGACTAGATGAAAGATTTGAGACAAGTTCACCATGATTTCCATGATGGTGGAGAGGAAAGGAGTTTTTGTGCTAACATATTATTGTGATCTAGTTTGGCCTTTCTTATTATATCAACAGTTTGGTTTCAAACGCGTAAAAATTAATTTGGCAGTCAATCTTTCCTTAGCTTCATTTTTTGATAAACTTAAGAAAAATAAGCTATCTAAGTTTTTTAAGTTATTTGATGTATCTTAGATAAAATAATGGTACTAAAAACGCTCACTTAATTAGGTGTCTGTGAAACACCAATGCCCCTTAAAGGGCAAATGGATAGTTGACCTTTGACCTATTGATAGACCTTATCAACAGGGGTCATCTATCTATATTTGACCAACCTTCAAACCAAGTGAAGACCTACAAGGCCAAAACAGTCGAATTGGCCAGACAAGGTTTGATTACCAACGAGCAAAAAAAGACGGACATGAGCAAACCAGCAATATATACCCCCATTTCTTTGAAGTGGGGGCATAACTAGAAGTTTAAAAATGAACCCTACAATTACAAAAATACGACAAAAAAATATAAATGCAAATCATTTCAAGACATTTTACCTAATAGAAAATAATGACTAGGATAAGAATAATGTTTTGTAAAAATACTAGTAGAGAATAAAGCTCAGAAAAATCAACTACCTAAGTTCTTTTTAGTTTTTTCATATATCTCAAGTTAAAATAAGGGTACTAAAAACGCTCACTTCATGAAGTGTTTTGGAAACACCAATGCCACAAACAGGCATATGGATAGTTGACCTTTGACCTATTGATAGACCTTATCAACAGGGGTCATCTATTTATATTTGACCAACCTTCAAACCAAGTGAAGACCTAAGAGGCCAAAACAGTCGAATTGGCCAGACAAGGTTTGATTACAAACGAGCAAAAAAGACGGACATGAGCAAACCAGCAATATATACCCACACTTCTTTGAAATGGGGGCATAACCAGAACTTTGAAAAAGAACCCTACAATTACAAAAATATGACAAAAATATAAATACAAATTATTTCAATTCAAGACATTTTACCTAATAGAAATAACTCCTTGTATAAGAAGAAAGATTTGTAGAAATATTTAGGAAGTTGATTTTTTCTTAGCTTTACAAAATCTACAAATTAAGTTAAAATAGGGGTACTAAAAATGCTATCTTATTGAGGTGTTTGTAATTAAGAAACAAAAATTTAGAAAAATCCAAATTCACCTCCTGAAACATGAAGCTATTACAATGGAACAAATTTTATTCAAGAGGTATTGTTTGTAGGTCAGAATTCAGTGTTTGTGAAGCAGTTACTGGAACCCGACAACTAAGGCTTATGTCATCTGCAAATAGATGGATGTTTGCAGTGATGTCACAAACTATGTCATCGATAAATATCAAGAAAATGAGGGGTCCCGAAGTTAACTCCTGTGGAATCCCAGCTTAGCTTTAATATCATTCCATTTTGATTAAGCATCAGACAGAACAAAATTTTAGAGGAAAGCATGATGCGAGACACAGTCAAAAGCCTCGCTTATGTCGCAGAATACAGCTGTGAAAATGACAGCCTTAGTGAAATAGTTGTATAGATAAGCCAGTTGGTTAACTGTTGAGTCACCAGGTACTAAGCCTGATAAGAAGCTGGGTGAGAACATCACCATTGCCATTGTGTTCAATGTATACCTGTCAGGAGTGACAAAAGCGTCTTTCCGTGAGCTAGGAAAAACTGAAGAGGACAGAGACTGGTCAAAAAAGTCACACAGAGGAGTAGACAGTTCAAATTTTATAATATCATCTATTTTAGAGGTTGTAATTGTAATGTGGTCCAACACAGGATGGATGTCATTCACATCATTTTGCAGAGTTCGAGCACCTTATTATTCATCAAGATGGGTTTGATCCCGACAAATGTTATTCAGAAGGTTTGCTTTGGTGATTTCATCTGCCACAGGGTTATCACTATCTTGCAGTAAAGCAAGGATGAACTTGATTTGGAGGAGATGAAAGATTTGAGACAAGTTCACCATGATTTCCATGATGATGGAGAGAAAAGGAGTTTTTGTGCTAACATATTATTGTGATTTAGTTTTGCCTTTCTTATTTCATCAATAGAATGGTTTTCGAATGTGTTGAAATTTAAAAGATTTTTTATCAAGCTAACATCATTTTTATTAAGATTACAACTCAACAAATTCAATGTTGGCTTGTAATCATACTCAATTTTCAAGTTCAACTCTCAAATGTCCTGCCAACCATCACTTTAATTCAGAGTTAAATATCTATTATGGTTTTCATGACAAGTCCAAGTCTACGTTTATTTTAAGTGAAAGTGAAGCAAGAGCTTGACACCTCTACACCATACATTTGTGCTGAAAACAGTACCACTGGTTGTATAACTCTACCAATTGTTGTTATCATACGAGTTGGATATATTGCAGGATAATGTTCATTTTGAATTATTACATTATCATGGCATTTTAAACTGTACAATTATTGAGTTTAATAATTCAGTATTCATCGGCACAAAAGTTTCATTCATAAGGATTATCCGCACCAATGTTTCATTCATAAAGCCAATAAATAGTGCGCATCGCCACTTTACACAAGGGAATCACTAAAAGACACTAACAAATGGAGGACACCAGTTAATCATAACTCTGCCTACTGGACAGACATAAAGTACAGAATGAACTAGCTTGATCTCGCGAAATGAATTTCTTATTTTCTGAGATTGGTTTGTACAAAACAATTTCAACATAAATGAATTGTCATTAATACAGAATTATTATCAGCCCATTTGACTGAATTCGGGGCATTTTAAGAATTCTTTCAACACAGGATCCCTAGCATTGCTTAAGAGTTAACCCTAATGAAGGAGACACTAACTTTATCATTATATATAATTACAAAGTATTAAGAGTCAGATGTGTTTTACAGTGAACAGGAAGTGGAGGTATGAGTTTACTTTCAACTTTAACAGAATTGGGAGCATAATAAGTGGACCTTTACCAAAACATCTCCATTACACTGGGCCAAAACTGACTCTTTTGAGGAAATTACTAGTCCAAACAATAAATACATTTGAGTTTGTGACATTGAGGCCTAGAGTAGGTTGAGTTTTAGTATTATCTAACGCAAATCTACCAAATATTATCAATATTTCGCTTTTGACAGTACTCCCAGTGCTTTGATTGTATTTGCTGCTGTGTAGCAGACAATTACAGTGTTAATATATTTCAGAAACAGTTCACATCGGAAGTGAAATACCTGAGAACTTTCACTTCCTCTTCAACCGCTACAAAAAATAGTTTTCAGCTCATCCAATAATTTAAGTTTAAACTCTACAGTCCATGAGAATCAAACCATGAATTTCTTTTACAGGTATATTCATAAACACTACTCAATTAGCAAACACTGATTATCTGTAATTGGAACTTTCACTTCTGTAGTGGATGACGGTCATGTAATAAAACAATGGCATAGGCCTAATTAATAGAAATAGAATCGTCCATAGCGAAACTTTTTTGTATGATATATATGTGTAGTATTACTAATCCTACAAACTACAGGCCTCACTGGCTTTATTCTACACAATTTCTTAAAATCACAAGCACATAAATATTTCAATCAGTAGTATATGAATAGTGAAGTTGACATAATGAGAATCAACTGTAGAAGGAAGTGTACAGAAAGTGTATTGTATACATGTAGTTGAATTTTCCTTTATAATTATTTCAAGCAAGACCCTGCATTCAATAAACAAATATACCCCCATTGGCACACTTGGTGCAACAGATTTCAATGGGATTTTGTCATCTGAAATTGGTTATGCTATAGGGCTGATTTAAAACTTGAGCACTTACCTCTTGTTCAGTGGCTGCCACAGGATGCTTAGTCTTCATCTTTGTTTACTGAAAAATATAAATTGCTTACATCAATATTTGTATACCTGTATTATGGAATAATAAAAATAAACTAGACCATAGGGTGGAGAATATATGCCCAAAGGTATAATTGATACTGTAAAAACATTATTTTGGGGTACTTTTCGAGCATATGACCTTTGACCCCCTAAATGTGACCGTGAAGTAAGCTTTCCAAAACATTAAAGCTGCACTTCTTCTCAATGTGGTGAACATTTGAGTTAAGTTTCTTCAATCCTTCGCAGACTTAAAGAGTTACAGAGCGGAAACAATTCATATGACCTTCTCTCCGTAAGTGTGACCTTGACCTTGAAGTTAGCCTTTCAAAACATGTGCTGTGCATGTCGTTTTTATCTGGTGATCATTTGAGTAATGTTTCTTCGAAAACCTTCAAGGGGCAAAAGAGTAACAGAGCAGACGTGAAATTGCTGATGGACGGACAGACCAGCACCTTAACATAATGCAACACTTCAGACATAAATAAATACTGAGGTATTCCACATTAAACTCAAAATAAAGTTGAAATGCAAAAACAACAAACATACACATATTGCACAAGAACACACAAAGTAATAAATGTTTACATTTAAGCTTAAATCAAATCAGGAGAATAACAGACCTAAATTGTGTAGCTATATATAGCCGATTTAAAGTTGCATGCTAATGAGGCATTAGTCATTTCAATATTTAGGTGTAACAGGTAAACCCGGTAACCGTTACAGATAAAATAGAGAAAACATAAATGCAAATGCCTCAATAGCGTAAAGGTTAGTTCTGATGATATTGAGATATACATCATTCTAACCATTGGTTCGAATCTAGTTCATATCATTTTATAACTATATTTTGTAACTATGTTTTATTCTTTTGATTATTTTTAATCCTTTTGTATTGTTTATTTTTTTCATTATTTTATTATAACATTTCAAAACAATTCAAACATGTATACATTCAACACGCATCATCGCCGTGTCTCAGTCTCCTCGTCGCCATAAGTGAATTATATAAGTAAACAGTCCATCTCCTTCTCTGCATACTACGTGTATATGTTATAGTACACATTATATTGTGTATATGAAACAAGATATTAAATTTGATTTTCACAATTTAAAGGGTAATTCTTGCAGTTTCAAATACGATATAATTATGTTAATAAAAAAAACATTTTAGCAGTTTTTAATTTAACTTGTGACCACTACTAATAAAAGAAATCATAGCCTTTACCTCTGAGCCACGGCACGTTACGATAGTGCTCTATTTATGTATTACAATATAAAGTCATTTCAACCGGTAAATAACATGATCTACCTAGGAAAAATGTATTATTTCAGTTATATCATGGAAGGCTGCAGTTATCCCAAACTATCTTCCCTGGACTTCATTTAATTAGGCCTTAATCAATAATAACCTCATTCTATCTGCAAGCTACTGCCAAGCTATGTACCCCACATAATTCAGAGGTGGAGGAACATTTAACATAGGATGTATTACTAATATCTTCAGTCAAATTTGTCACGGACAGTGTGCACCTCACCCTGGGTCAAACTCACAACAATGAAACTTGTACAGTAAGCTATACAAAATTCTAAACTAAAACAATATTATAACTGCCATCATTTGGTAAACCTTTATTGCAAGATAGGAGCAGACTATTGATAAATAAAAAGTGTTAACTCATTTTAATTCTGAACATAAAGTTACAAGTCTGTGTTTCCTGAAGATAGATACAATGCAACTTTTCCAAAACAATACCATTTGGGAGTAGCAAAATTATGTTGCCATTAAGAGGTTGTTGCTCTAAAGAGGTTAAATAAATTCTAAAATCGTTCAGTGGGTAAAACTCATACTGTTGTAGAAGCGAGGTTGTTGCTCAAGATAAGGCCACTCTGGAGAGGTTGTGCTGTACAATGAAATAAGTATTTACAAAATCCTATAAACCATGAAGCATTAAAAACATCATGAACAGCTGTACAAATAATATATTACCTAATTAATTATCAATAAACAACAAAAAAAAAGCAACCACATTAAAATTGAGTCATACCTAAGATAACAACCATTCTTGTGAACATGTACCTGATTCTTGCATTTTATATACTGTACAACCTCACCAAAGCAACACCTTTTGGGAGTAGCGAAATTATGTTGTTGTTAAGAGGTTGTTGCTTTTGAGAGGTTAAATCATTAGTTAATTGTGCAGCACTTGGGAAAAAAATCATTCTGTTGTTGAAGGGAGCTAGGTTGTTTAAGAGAGAGCTGCTCTAGGGAGGTTGCGCTGTATGATATAATAAATTATTAAGGTTGTAAAGTTAAACCCAAGTCAATTAATTGCTACCTGGGATCAATATAGCATGATAGGGAAACCTCTAATGAATGGATGACTAAGCTAAAGTCATATATTCTTCCTTCCTTATAGTGATAATTATTTACAGGTTTGACTATATACAATACAATAACTTTATTTAACTGATGTAGGTCACTGGCCTATTACACAGAATTACATATATACATACAACTTTAGTTTTGTGTGTCAAATAGTAAACAAGAGGGCCATGATGGCCCTATAAATGCTCACCAGGAAAAAAGGTCATTTGGAGAAGAACATTGTTAAAATATTTCTACACGAGTCCAAGTAAAATCAAGTGACCCTAAGGTCAGGGCCAATTTTTACCCTAGGGCCATAATATGAACAAATTTGGAAGAGGTCTGCTAGACAATACTACATACAAAATATCTTAACTCTAGGCCTTGTGGTTTCGGAAAAGATTTTTTAAATTTTCCTACATAAGCCTATATAAATCAAGTGATCCCCGGGGCGGAGCCAATTTTGACCCTAGGGCAATAATTTGAACAAACTTGGTAGATGACCACTAGACAATGCCATATGTCAAATATCTTAGCTCTAGGCCTTGTGGTTTCGGAGAAGAAGATTTTTCAAATTTTCCTATATAAAATAGAATAAACCCCAGGGCAGGACCAATTTTGACCCCGGGGCCATAATTTGAACAAACTTGGTAGAGGTCCACTAGACAATGCCACATACAAAATATCTAAGCTCTAGGCCTTGCGGTTTCGGAGAAGAAGATTTTTTTAATTTTCCTATATAAGTCTCTATAAATCAATTGACCCCCAGGGCGGGGCCAATTTTGACCCTAGGGCAATAATTTGAACAAACTTTGTAGAGGTCCACTAGACTATGCTACACACCAAATATCAAAGCTCTAGGCATTGTAGTTTTTGACAAGAAGATTTTTTAAATTTCCTATATAAGTCTATGTAAAATCAAGTTACCCCCGGGGCGGAGCCAATTTTGACCCCAGGAGAATAATTTGAACAAACTTTGTAGAGTTCCATTAGACAATGCTACATACAAAATATCTCAGCTCTAGGCCCTGTGGTTTCGGACAAGAAGATTTTTTAAGTTTTTTCTATTTGTTGCCATAGCAACCAGAGTTTTTAATGAAATTTAATTTTTTGAACAATTTTGAAAGGGGACCACCCAAGGATCATTCCAGCCAAGTTTGGTTGCAATCGGCATAGCGGTGTAGGAGGAGATGTTGTTTTAGTAAAAGTTGACGCCGCTTCACGACGAACAACGCACGACGCACGATGGACGCAGGGCGATCACAAAAGCTCATCCTGAGCACATTCGTGCTCTGGTGAGCTAAAAAGAGAAGAAAAAAAAGTATGCATGCATTTGAACAGAAGATAATATATATTGTAGTTTATGCTGCATGTAGAATTTAGAATCTATTTTTTATTATCACTGAAACTTTGAGGATGGTGGTATTTGCTGACTTTCTTTAGAAAAAAAATTTCCGTATCAATTAAGTGGTGTCATACTTTTTTTCACACAAATGTCCAGTCACCGTAAACTGGAACATTTTTCTCCAAATATGCCAGTGGATAGATAAAATAAATATCTCAACAAACACACATAAAGTCAAACCTGTGAACAAAGGCCAGCCAAGCTAACATAATGTGACCTTAATTGACTGGTGGTCTTTTTCAGAAGTCTTTCTTCTAAATATCAATTACAGTTTTTATAAGGCTGGCCTTTACTCACAGGGTGGCCTGTATTCAAAGATGACCTCTAACACAGGGTTGACTGTATATCATATGAAGGACAAAGGATAAAGCCATGAACATTAGATCCATTTATGAAATGCATATAGCCCGCCCGCACTGGTCTACCGATCAAGCGGTTGTGAGTTCAAACCCTAAGCCAGACTCACACTGTCTGTGACAAATTTGACTGAAGATATTATACATCCCAGGTTTAATTGCCCCCACCTCTGAAATATGTGGGGAAGTTTGGTAGTAGCTTGTGGATAGAACATAATTACGGAAGTCCAGGAAAGCTGGTTAGGATAACTACATGCCATGATATGTTGAAAATGGGGTTAAATCTGAAGAATTATGAAATGCAAATTTTCAATAACCACAGAAAATCTTATTTTTCATCCATATCTTACAAGAAATATGTTTAGAAAAAGATAATTGGCGCAGATACAGTACAAAATGCCATATAGCTGTATAGTTTTCAGACACAGGCAAAGTCAAGCATGGCGACACTGTGGCAGAATTGACTTCTAAGTTACTTTCCAACATCTATGATTGATTATTATTACAATAAGTCCATTTTTATTATTCTTAAATACATTTAATCTAAAGGTATTTTTCCTTCCACACATGTTTATTCAAGCAATCATTAAATAATATTGTTCAACCATCTAGTCATTGGGGTGTTTATTCACTTGATATACTTAAAATCACATTGTTTAACCATCAGTTTATGTGTTATGCTGTACATGTTTAATGATACCCCTGTGTCATTCAAAAAGAGTGTATCGATCATGAAATTCTCATGATTTCTCTCCCATAAGGCTGACTGTTTCCAGCACTCAGTGCTCGGTTCACTGACATTTGCAAGGTAGATGAACTTTGCCACCTCTTTTGTAAATTTAAGGGATACTTTTATTATATTTTGACCAGGGCTCTAAATTCATAGACTAAATTATTATCTTTCTTTCCTTCTAAATTCATGGTCTTTATATATGTAAAACTAAGTTAGGTTAGGATTGTTGAGTATTTGATTCATCTTATTTATTGCTCACCTTGTTTATTATAATCCATAAAACTTGTTTCAGTTATAAATATTGTGACAACTTATAAATAAACAGAAAGTAAAAGTATCTGTAAACCCAAAACTGTGTCCTTATATATTTAGTAATAAGTTAATTCAATTAGTAACAGCAGAACCTGGGATTTTGATCCAGTGTTTCAACAATTATCACCAAACGTATATAAAATTGAACACAAGTCTTCAAACCTTGATCATTGATCAAGTGGTACATTAATATATTACATACAATACATGTTGAACGGATCTTAAAAACGAACCATTAAGACTGTTACAACACATTGAAAAAGGGAAATAATTAATTGTATTAATTTTTTGGTAAAATGAACTCAGTGGGTAAGGTTACATTTCTTCTTTTTTTCTCACCTGTCCTGCTATGGCAGGAAATCCTCAAGTTGTGTAAATAACTGTAATTATAACAGGGTTTTCATTTGACCCTTAAAATGGTATTTTGACCCTTGAAATTAGTAAAATAAGGATACTGACTCCTGAGAAATGGTACCAAAGGGCCAAATTTGTAATTACAATAGTAAGAAATTTGCAAACTCCTTAAATCATTAACAGCCAAAGGTCATATCTAACCCTCACATATTGATGTCTAATGAAAGCCCTGTACAGTAAAAAATGATCAAGTATAAAGCAATAAATAACAGTAATGAAATGTAAATAATGATATACGAGGGTTGTCTGGAAAGTTCGTAGACAACGGCTATTTCTTTCTTGAACACTCACTTTTTAAATTAATTTTTACATCGCACACTACCGTGATAATAAATGTTTACATTGGTTGAGAAAAAAATATGAAACGAATAAAGGCACTCGTTAGATCGTTACTGTAGCAACCTCATATAGGAGCACCCGGAGCTTGTTAAAAAGCAGATAAACACTGATCTCGACCATTGTCTAAATTGTGTAATTTAATCGTCTAAATAGCGGGAGACGTTATTGAAAATACACGATGACGTGCCGTTACGTTGTGACATCATGTTGTTTTGATTTGAACGTTATCATTTCAAAAACAAAAATTTCACGAGAAATAACAACTATACACTATATATGGATGAAAAATCACCAAAATTACTAAAGAAAACGTAAGCTCAAAATTCGTACTAGAAATGTGTCTGTAGGACACAGATGCCCACGCCATTTCACACTGGACACAGAAATGAGTGTTATGTAGCAAATATGTGAATACAACATAGAGCAGGTTGCTTGGGAATGCTGCCCATAGTGGGAGGTAAAGATCACCTAAGGGTAAACACACAACTACATGTACTTTCACTATTTCAATATAAAAAATGAACGTAAATATTTAAGTGTCCACTGTGACCTTGACTTTTGAGTCAGCGACTCCGTTTTTGCGCATGACACGTCGTCTTAATATGTCGAACATTTGTGCCGATTTATTTCAAAATCCAATCATGCATGACAAAGAATTGAGCCGGACACGAACGTACACTTTCACTATATCCTTAATAATAATGCAGAAACTTTGAATGTCCACTGTGACCTTGACCTTTGAGCAAGTGACACAGTTGATGGACATGACATGTTCTCTTGATATTGATGGACATTTGTGCCAGTTTATTTCAAAATCCAATTATGCATGACAGAGTAATAAGCCGGACAGGAACATATACATATAATGCTTTCAGTGTCTACTGTGACCTTGACCTTTGAGCAAGTGACGCAGCTGTTGTACATGACATGTCGTCTTGATATGATGAACATTTGTGCTATTTTATTTTAAAATCCAATCACGCATGACAGAGTTATAAGGCGGACAAGAACATATACTTATACTGCTTTAAGTGTCAACTGTGACATTGACCTTTGAGCAAGCAACCAGATGTTGTGCATGACACATCGTCTTGTAGTGATGAACTTTTGAGCCATTTTATTTCAAATCCAATCATGCATGACAGAGTAAGAAGCCGGACACGAACATTTACATATAATGCTTTAAGTGTCCACTGTGACCTTGACCTTTGAGCAAGTGACACAGTTTTTGTGCATGACACATCGTCTTGTTACAATGAACATTTGTGCCATTTAATTTCAAAATCCAATCATGCATGATTAAGTTATGAGCCGGACATGAACATATACATATAATGCTTTAAGTGTCAACTGTGACCTTGACTTTTGAGCAAGCGACACAGTTTTTGCGCATGACACATCGTGTTGTAATGCTGAACATTTGTGCCAAATTATTTTCAAAATCCAATCATGCATGACAAAGTTATGAGCCAGGCACGAAAATTCTGTCACACACAAACACACACACCAACGGACAGGGTAAACACTATAATGCCATCCGCCATTTCATGGCGGGGCATACAAAGCAATCGAAAGTATGTACCGTTGCATTAAAGCTGCGGTTAAATACAATCAACAAATATCACCAAGCTTTGACTCGAATATAGGCGTCAAACAGGGTGATCCGAGTTCAAGTCTCCTGTTCTTATTCTTTGTAAACGATCTTATTAACCATATCAATAGTAATATTGAAGGTATTTTTAACCTCGGTGATCTCCAATTGTACATGTTATTGTTAGCGGATGGCACGGCTCTATTTGCCCATACCCCAGAGGCTCTACAATCAATGTTAAACGATTTAAACACGTACTGTCAAACCTGGAGTTTAAAAGTTAATATAGCTAAAACTAAAATAATGATATTTGAACAAGGTAGACATTCAATGCACAATTTTACATTCAATGATCAATTGTTAGAAGTCGTTATAAAAACTTCCAATACCTAGGTATTTATCTATTTAAAAACGGTCACTGGTATAGAACACAAAAGCATCTTGCTCAACATTCCCTATTTGCATAACATAATTTATTCACAGTATATAATCAATTAGATCTAAAGATACAGGATAAGTGTAAATTATTTGACATCCTGGTAGGCCCTATTTTACATTATGGGGCTGAAGTTTTGGGTATAATCACAGACGCAGTAGTTGTATGTATATTGGTAGTCATAAGAGCGAACGTGGTGGGTGGGGTAATTTTTTCTAAACAAGCGTCTGTGGGTATAATGAGGGTAACAATATTGAAATTATACATTGCAAATTCCTTAGAAAGATTCTTTGTGTCAGAAAATCAACCAACTTAAACGCGTTATACAGAGAACTAGGGAGGTATCTAATGGCAATACACCGTAAATAATCATGATCAAATATTGGATAAAAATACTAAAACTAAATGACGATTGCATTCTCAAGAAAATATATAATATGCTAAAAATGATACAGATAATAACAACTCATACAATGGAAAGAACTGGGCTTCCCGTGTAAGAACTATATTATAATAAATGAAATATCTGGCTACAACAAGATATATTCGATATAAATATATATTAGATTGGGTATACGGGGCAAGATATTAACCGTAATTTAAAGCATGTATGAGTCCATCAAATCAAGAGTTAAAATTAATAATAATCTTAGTGAAAAGTTCCAATGCTTGCTAGGAGTAAGGCAAGGTGAATGTCTTTCTCCGTTGTTATTTTCTTTATATCTAAATGACTTGGAAGAAACTCTTATATTAAATGGCTATGAAGGTATAGATACGATGATGACTAAAATGTTTTTACTTTTATACGCTGACAATATTGTTTTGTTTTCAGAAACACAATCGGGTCTTCAAAATGGTTTCGATATATTATTAGATTATTGTACGAAATGGAAAATGATTGTAAATACTCAAAAGTCCAAAAAATGATATTTCGAAAAGCTGGTAGACTGTCTTATAATGTATCTTTTGTTTATAATGGACAAAATATTGAAATTGTAAACTCATTCTCTTATTTGGGTATTGTTTTTACAGTAGCAGGATCTTTTTATCAAACACATATAACATTAGCTGGTCAATCAAGGAAAGCAATTTTCAAATTAAATAAATATTTGTATAATTTCTCAAATATTGGGATAAAACATAGACTTGAATTATTTGATAAATTAGTATTACCCATTCTAAAGTATTCATGTGAAGTCTGGTGTTTTCATACTGCTACTAACATAGAACGAATACATACTCAATTCTGTAAAAATATTTTGGCAGTTAAGCGAGTTACACAGAATAATTTTGTCTACGGTGAGTTAGGAAGACACCCTCTGATAAATGGGAGATATTTAAGAATTATTAAATATTGGTTCAAAATTATGGAATCAAAAGAAAACAAATATATTAGGATTGTATACAATATTTCTAAAACTGACTGTGATCGTATGCCTCATGTTAAAAACTGTACCAGTTTGTTACGGGATTTATTATCATCTCTAGGTTTTTACGAGGTTTGGTTTTTTCAAGGTGTTGGGAATAAAAAGATATTTTTTAATTTATTTAAACAAAGATTAAATGATAACTATCAACAAGTCCTACATGGCGATCTGTGTAATTCATCTAGGGCAATACTGTACAGAGAATTATTAATAAGTTTTGATTTTAAAAAGTATTTAGTCATTATAACAAACCAAAACCATAGAGTTGCATTAAGTAAATTAAGAATGTCGTCTCATCATCTTTTGGTAGAGACTGGCTGATGGCATAAACCCGCAAAAATTCCATTTGATGAAAGAAAATGTCGACTTTGTAACAAACTAGATGATGAATATCATTTTATTATGGAATGCATTGTTTTAAACAATTTAAGGAAACAATATATTGACTCATACTTTTGGAAAAGACCGTGCATGAAAAAAAGTTTAGAATTAATATGTAAAAATTAGCGTGTTACACCTATAAAGGCTTTATATTAAAAAATAATTGATACAGATTACTTTTGTTTTTAGCATCTTTTCTATTCTTTTACATATATATGATATATACTGATTATTTGTTGTCGATAATATTGTTTATGTTTAATAACAATGCAGTATCGTTTTAACTACATGTATTCATCTATAGTTCAGGGAATTCATTTCTAATCTATAATAACCAACTTATATGATAACACTTACTATGCAAATGTAAACATAATACTAGTAGTGTCCTTTCATTGTGATTGTTCATTGTGATGTCGCAAAATCATCATTACTCTTCATTTTTGTATGATTTATACAGTTTTCATATGCTTATTGTATTTTAAAATATGCTTTGTCAAATTTTGGATCTGTTATCGAATATCAGTTTTTACATTATGTTATAATGTATCTTCTCCGTTACATTTCTTTTATTAATATGTCCTACATGTATATATCTGTAAATATGTTGTCCTCGTGGGCCGCAAGGCTTAATGGATTTGAATTTCAAATAAATTATATATATATATATATAAAATATCAAAACTCGAATATTAGATATGTATAAACAAAGCTGCATGGTACTCAAATATAAATAACTCAAATAGACTTTCATCATATAGCCTTCATAAACATGATTTGGAACTAGAAAAATATTTAAACATTATAAATAAAGATAAATTGACTTATTTTAATTTTTTATTGCAATTTGCGTTTTTATTGCAAAACGGGTTGTTACATCGCTTTAACCAAGTTTAGACTATCATCTCATAATTTGGAAATAGAAAAGGGTTGACATGAAAATATTCCGAGATACGTCAGGCACCTGTGAGTAGTCATATACATTGTACATATATCATGTCATAATAATAACCACAGTTAAATCGCCGTCGGATACCTTTTCCATTATTATAGATACTATGAACATACATGTATATGAAAACAAAAATTTACAGTCAAGTACCTGTGACCTATACTATGCATTTAATGAAAAGATGTAATTAATATCACCATTTTTGTAGTAATTAAATGTTTAATTATTATATGTCAGTGTAAACTAGTTTATGTGTTCCATGGGGACCATTTAGTTAATTGAACACAAAGACATTATTGTACATGTATTCATTTTACATATGAGATTATCTTACGTAAATACGATGGTACGTATGGCTTTAATACATATAATACACAAATACATATTATACAAATACCAAAAACACAACCTACACATGTCCTACATGTACAAGTGGAGTATTTAATTATATTATTTTATACAAAGACCGACGTGCTGGTCTTTTATTTCGGTTTCGGAAAGGTTGGCCAATGCTCGGTCCATAAATATTAGCCATATACAAAATGTTTATAAAATATGGACATACCTTGACTCCGTACCAAATCAGTCAAGGGAACTAGTCCTTGTATATTGTATATGGGCCTCCATTACTGGATTTATCAGAAAATCTCCCACATAACTTGTCTTTTTTTCCACGAACATGAATAAAATATTGTACTTCTGGTATAATTTATGACTATGCCAACAAAATCATTATATCCGTATGAGAAGTGTGCCACAAATATCACATATATCCATAAATAAAAGTTTAGAGGCATTGCGTCATCGAACAAAACAATACTGCATGGTCAGACATTTATGAGTAAATATTAAACGGGTAAAACACTTTCATTTATAAATCGCTATACTACAAACACCTGCTCTGACCAGCAGTGAATTCTCATGCTTAACCATACCATGTGATCTCTTATAACCACAATGTCATGTTTGTTTATATCATTGAACACGAAATTGCTTTCTAGTTGCCATTGTATATACAATGATAATCCAACAATGTTTTACCTTTTTATTAGTATCACACAAACTTCTATCAAATAATAGAAATATACTGTATATAATATTTAGGACTTGTATAATTTATGCTGAATCTTCTCAGATAAGAAGTTGATATCATGTTTTATGTTTTACATGTATTGTATTTTTTTACTATAAATTGTATGTATACAATTTGATGTTAATAAAATATATGTTATGTTATTACCAAGCACAGAAGTCATTATCAATGCAAGCTATGAAAGCTCCTTTTTCATTTAATTCATTGTTTGATACTCTAGCTCTCGAAATTGTTGATAAGATAAAGTTATTTGACTCTATGGTTTCCTCAATTTTAAATTATGGTTGCCAAATATGGGGTTTTCATAAGGTTCCTGATATAGAAAGAACACATCTTAAATTTCTTAAATACATTCTGAATGTCCGGCAACAGATAGCTAGGGCCACTATTTATGGGGAATTCGGGCGATTTCCAAAAGAGTGTATAACTAGATTGATTAAGTACTGGTTTAGAATTGTGAAAACTCCTAACTTAATATTCTATAAACTTAGTATCATTAATTTTATTATAAATTGTATTTTAAAGTTTATAGAATAAGTCAGTATGCTGACAATTAAAATTATTTACCACTGTTCATTCCATTAACAAACACATTACAGTTTGTTTCTCAGACAACAGCTATAATTAACAGTTATTTTAAATTTGAACAAAAACATGTATAATCATGTGCACAATTAATGCTATTGAACTCCAAATATATATTCCAGATTCATGTTGTAAAATTTCTTATCAAATGTCTTCTCAAATACATTTTCCTGTCAAATCCATGATTTCGAGGTCATTCTTCATCTACGAGGGTCATCCGTAAAGTTCGTGGACAACCTAATTTTTTGGGGTTATAATGATGTGATAATTTAAAAAATTTGTCATGGCAATAATTGACATCTTTTGTCCTAAGTTCTGTTTCTAAATTGTCATTATTTCACGTAGTCACTGGATATGAGTTACCAGGGCGACCATAGTCAGTGCCTATGGAGCACTTTGAATTTTTGCAATTAAGCGGATTCATTTTGTTGCGATCTTTGTGCTGTAATTTGTATGAAAATGAACGGAAGTGAACAAAATAACCTTGGATGCCGCAGCAATTATTTGTGACGTATATCGCCAAATTATTAAGTTATTGCCAGCGTAATAACAAAGTTATCGAGCATGGAAGAACTGTGCTTATTTGAATTCATTACAAAAACTTAAGTCGACGTCAGAACGTACAGAGCAGCACGCTGCTACCAAGTACTGTGTAAGGCTGTGTGTACACCCACGCAGACACTAAAGTTCATTTCAAGTGCTGAGAATTCTAAAAAAATATCAATATCTCTGATATTGAGGTGATATTTTGATATTGGCTTTGAGAAATTAGCATGCAAGTCCCTATAGTCCAGATTTAGCACCGATGGGTTAAGCGATCTTCCCAAAATCGAAAATATTAAAATGGTGGTGCGCAGTTTCACAAGAATATGTGACGGTAGCTGGAATAATGAATATATTCTCTACATGGGTGTAAAGACACAGAAAATGCATAACTTTTGAGGGCGAGTACTTCGAGAAAATGTGATTATACGTGAGTTTAACGTCACAACGTCGATGTGAAGTTTGTTGAAGTGCTCCGTAGATCCATATGTGCGTTTGATCTGTATAGCGTAATGTTTTATCTGTCAATATTTCGCTCTGATATTTGGCATGTATTTTGTCAACATATTACATAATATGTACATAAATTTTTGGCGTAAAACATCTTTTAATTGTCTCATTAATAACACTGTCCACAAACTTTACGGATGACCCTCGTATAAAGTAATCCTATAGCAAATACCAAAAAGAAAGTATACTAAAGGACGAATTGACTAATGTACTTAACTTGGTCATGTACGAGTTGACCACAGATACGGTACGAGTTGACCAAATTCATGTACAAGTTGACTACGGTACGTGTTGACAAGTACACTTAACAAAACTTGTAACGTCCCCTTCGTAAAATATGCAAATTTTATTAACGTTTTGATATTTTGTGCTCAAATTTTCTATAATACATCCTGGGCACAAAGACATATCATATATTCTAGTAAATAACATTGCAAATTCTTGTTTAACACTAAACCACAGCTATGCCATATGTTAACTTAGCGATTTGTTTTAATCTGATGTGTTAAGGAAATTAAGTATTAATCGTAATCTATATGTATCTGTAAGTACAAGAATTCTTCCTGAATAAGGCTGACGGTGCGGGCCCTTCCCTCAGCAGACATCCGTCCCATTTTGTGTTTTCTATAATGTGACTTAACACTCTAAACGATTTTACTACTTTAGAAACTGCGTCAACCAACCGACCAGAAAATTATGATTTCATATTTAAACTATAATAATTCACTTTTTACTTGTTCGGACAATGAAACTTCACTATCACATCATCCAACCCGAGCAGTAGGCCTAATTTTATTTAATGTTTTTGGTTTATATTATTTACGATAATACTTTGAGATGTCTTTGATTTTATTTTACTATTTGAAATTTTGGTCTGAATGATTAATCATACATTGAAATATGACATAAGAGAGCTTACATTAATATATTGTTTTCCTATTAGATCATTAAGCAATCCTGAACAATATAGAGGAATAACGCTACTAATTAATTTTTAGGTAAATTAAAATTATGATAATTCTAGATAATCGTCTGAATAAAGGGCGTCTCAAACAGGTTTCAGAGCAGGTAAGGGTACAACTGATAATACAAATTTATTTTTGGTTTACTTGGTTTAATTCTCACGTGATTTTAAGTAACAAGAAATGATATTGTAGCTTCATATATTTCAGAAAGCCTTTTGACTCGAGAGAAAAAGCAAAAAAAAGGAAATTGAAAATTAATGTACAAATAACGAAAACAAACTTTTTCGCTTAAAATGTTTCTGTTATCATATGCTATGATGGATTCAAAAATCATGAAAAATATTTCATATTCCATGTACGTCTATGTCTAGCAAAACAGTAGCAAATGTATTTAATCGAAATTCGATCATCATAACTCTGCATATATCGTGAGGATGATCCAGAACTAACAGAACTTTTTTACAACAAATATGGTAGTCCAAACTGTATCTTCAAATAAATTTGCCAACTATTATAACAATCGATTCATAAATAAATTAGTCGTTTTTAATACATGTGATACAAAAATGTACTTCAGTAACTTATATAATAACAGAACAGACAGTAACATTGACCCGAAAAGTAATTAAGAAAGAACATTTACGTCTAAATCACCCCTCGTCATAGAATTATGAAGAGTTGTATATACCTTGATAGAGCAGCACTGGCAACATATATATCCCAATGAAATGTGCAACACTTACACAAAAATGTCAAATGCGCACCAGACCAAGTCTTAAAGTCTCTATCGTTTAGATTTGCACATTCTTTGTGCACCCAATAACAACATTTACAACATTGTATGCTTTCTAAATTGTGGCAATTTAAAGTACAGACAGAGCATAGAAACTTCATTGTGAACCAAAAGAGATTGGGTTTGAGGAAATATTTTGTGATGCTTTAGTATCACTATATAACAATAAAAAAAGAAAACTGCAGAAAAAACTGTGAACATTCCTACGGAAAGATGAAATAGGTGGAAATTGTCATTATCAAACACGTGCGCCATATTGATACGTGTACGCTGTTATCACATTTGCCAAAATATAAGATGCCGACAATTATGAACAAACAAAAAAAGAAAACTACGAAAAAACTATGAACATTCCTACTTAAAGATGAAAAAGAAAATACCAATTTAAATATAATTAAAGGATGTTTGTTTTTTGGACATGTATGTGTTAATCCAATCAAAAGGTGGAAAACATTTAAGTTCAATACTTTATGTATACATAAACTTCTACAGTTCATTGTAAGTATAACAATACATATCACAAAAAGAAGGCCGAAATGAGATTGTATCCATAAAAATATGCTACTACGAAAAAAGTAATGAGTCTGTGGGAAATTATTCATTATTATGTAGATATATTATTAAAAATAATATTGGGAAAGCTAAAACTATCACAGTCTTGTTGCCCATTTTCTAAAAATTGCAAGATATGATATGTTAACTCTGCGGTAACATATAACCAATAAACAACAACAACAAAAATAAAAAAAACATTATGTAATATTTTATTCATTACGCTTCATGATATCTGTCACATATATTCACACAAATAAAAATGCAAGCAATTACATAGATGATTAATCATATGAAATGTGTGCATCCTTGCAAATAGGTAAATAATATATGAGACGATGAAGACAATTTAAGTTATTCGTAAGAAAATTCAGGGAAGTAACTCTGTAACTATGTTAAATTTGACAAAAAAATATTTTTTTCGTTCAAATCACTAATTTTGATTTTTTTGTTCTAAAATGTTGTATACTATATGCAAATAAACCATAATAACATAATCTGAAGATAAAAGTATGAAATTGTAACAGTTAGATTTTGGTTATGAAAGTTAGATTTTGGTTGATACAATTCACACGGGGAAGACAAATCGATCGTTCAAATCACTAATTTTGATTTCTTTTGTTCTCAAATTTTGTATACTATACGCAAATATACCATAATAAGATAATATGAAGATAAAAGTATGAAACTTAGTGTGGTTTTATTGTAACAGTTAGATTTAGGTTATGAAGTTAGATTTCGGTTAGATTCCGGTAAATGTTAGATTTCAGTTTTCCCAAATACTGTTGACAACAGTACGAGTTGACCAGATACCTGTACAATATTGGTACAAGCAGAAGAAAAAAGAAACGCAAAATGTTACTTGATAGTATTTCACTTATAAGAATAAGATATTCATGAACAAACAATATAATTTCATTTATGAATTGCATGGCTGCCTTATTTATTATTTCCTAATATTGGTCAGTATAACATCATGTATTGATCCTAACCATTTCAACACCATTTTACCTTACATGATAATCTGGTAACTTAAGGCATTCAGACAGGAAAGTCTATTATGTTAAAATTCAAATTCCTGTTCCCTAATCCATTTAAGGCAGTTTTACAATGATGCTGCATCATCACAGTTTAAGGATAATTTTGCATTACATATTTCTTAATTATTGTATGAAGTGCAGGAAATGATTATACTGTCAAAATTCTAAATCTATCATTCTTCCTAGATATTCCTTTTTATCTGTACTGTACAAAACAAGTGCAGTTTTCCTAATAATTATAGGACTAAGAACATTGTTAGAAATATAATGCCTACACCCTCTTTTGAAGAAGACTGGGATACAATGCCTGTGCATTGTGTTTCAGTTTCTGTCAGTGCTCACGCAATAACTCAACAACCATACCATTTTGAAACTGCCTTCAAACGGGTGGTCTTGATTCGAAGACTGAAGTTTTTTTCATGCCAGTAGCTTTAAAAGTTCAGTGTCAGCAGGAAATTAAAATCATTGTCTGCCTTGTGGTTTTAGTACCATTTATGTCACAGCTTTAAGACTTCCAGGTTAATGGTTTGTGAGTATATGCCAATGTCTCTAGTTACTGTTTGTCTCAGCTGTCAAATTCTTTGAGGTGGACTGGTAATCTACATTTCATGTGTGTGACTTCTTTTTTTAGGGTTAAAAGTCCAAGTCGCTACAGAATTTTCTGTTCAAAAATGCCAGTACTAATAGACCCTGATCATACAGGGTGTCCCAAAAGAAAGGTAACACTTTCATACATGTTTAATGTCCCTTTAAACCGCAGATGAATACACAATATATACATGGATATGTAAGTTTTTTTGTGTAAAAGAACCTTATAAATATCTTCAGAAATTTCAGTTAGATACAAATAAGAAGCAAAAGTGCATTTTTCATCCTTGACGCTATTTTAGTAATTTATGACGTTTTTGATGTGAGGACTTTTCACCATCTTTACTTTTATACAAACACGATGCAATTTATACCACTTTAACACTTCAACAGCATTAAATTTTCTTTGTTCGGTGGCTTAGGAATATAGACTTCAAAAATATCCCCAAAGAAAAAAGTTGCATGGGTTAAGGTCAATCAAGGTATTCCGCAGTCTTTCACCTCCAGATATCGTCTAAATATTACTGAATTGCCGAACATATTGTGTAGAAAGTATATAGTACAATACTTGATATGTATGTGCTGTACCACCATCCTGTATGAACCACATGTTTTGTAAGGTAGGAGACTTCCTTTTGAGCACATTAACAAACTTACTTTTTAAAAGCGACCTCATTCTGTTGCGGCGAAACCACTGAGAAACTCGCGATGTGCAATGTCGTGCTATGGTATAATTGGGCCATTCATCTTTGATGATACGGTGTCATTCAGTGATTGAAACAAATAAAACTCAAGGTAAAGAAGTCCAACAAAGACATGTATATTTAAATGATAGAAAATTTCATCTTGAGTGTTTGGTAAGTGAAGAGGATAAAAAATCATCAAATCAAAAACGTCATAAATTACTAAAACGACGTCAAGGATGAAAAATGCACTTTTGCTTCTTATTTGTTTTTAACTGAAAATTTATAGATATTTATAGATTTCTCTTACACAAAAAAACTTACATCTTTGATCTACATATCCATGTATACCATATTCCCCCGAATAAACGCCCCCGGGGGTGATGCATTTTCCAAAAGGGGGGCGTTTATTGTGACCCTATTTTACAAAAACAAAAACCATCTGGAATACCGTATCCAAAGATTTTCCGGAGGTCAAATGAATGAATTTGCAACACTTGCCATCGAAAAATATCGCGGTGTTAATGCAATATTAATCAAGTCATTCCCGGCGCGCTTTACTACGATAAATAATGCAGTCAGTTGCACCAGTTAAACTAGATGTCAAAATTCAATAACACGATGATGCTGTTGCTGCAGAGTAACCGTTTTATCTTTACCGCGCGTCTGACGTAATCTCCTCTGACGTAATCTCGCCAATGTGTAATCAAAATTTTATGTACATGTCAATTAAGTTTAGCTTTCATGGAGTCGAGGGGGGAAAATCTTACACGTTAAAGTCGTTAAATTTGCGGAAGAAATAGGCAGTGATGGACATTAACTTTTTTACAGATGGATTTTTATACCGGTAACTGTCTTTGTCGCATGTCAGATATGATTGTTAATCCTGATTGCGATTCGCATCGCCAACTTCGCACCTCCAACAAATGAGATTGCATTGAGGCATATATTGCACTTGGTCTTACCCTTATATTTCACAGTTAGTGCTTGTTTATGTTGATCTGTCCAAATTAAGCATGTAAATAACGGATTAATGAAAATGCGCATTGTAGTTTTAGATTGACCAGATGACCTAAGTAATCATTTTCAGAAAACCTACTTTTGCTTTAGGTATCGTAAGGTAAAGTCGAAACATCGCCGAATAAAACTAATTAATAAACATCACAAATGGTCTATAGATCTACTGTATTACTGTACGAAAGTGATAGAACTAAGATTGTTTATCACGCGGTTTCGCTAGTTTTTAGTTATTGTTCACGTGTTAATTGGGATTAATACAATTATTCAAAGTGGAATTAATTGTGTTTTATCTTTAATAAGAACGGATTTTACGTCATAAGTCCCGGACAGACACTTAAAGCTGGTAAGTCCTTACGACTTTTTTTGGGCAAAAAAGGGGTGGGGGGCATTTATTAGGGGGGGGGGGAGCGTTTAAACGGGGGAATACGGTATATCATATATCCATCTGCAATTTAAAGGGACATTAAACATATATGAAAGTGTTACCTTTCTTTTGGGACACCCTGTACAAAGTTCATTTAGTGCTCGACCTGGAGGTTATAGGTCAAGTTCTCTGTGATTACCCAATATGCTTATTCATAGTTGTCTTTGTAGCACATCCAAGGAAAATACATTTATGTTGGTACTGCAATATCTTTTATACAGTATACGTTGAAATTTTGGCGGTGGTTTAATGTTCGCTATTTTGGCGGTTGACAGGTTTCAGCCAATTTAAAACCCCGCCAATAATTCACGCCGTAGATATTCGCACTGGCAATAATAGCAAAACAAATAACTTCAGTTAAGCTACAAATAATTAATCAGTGGTTAAATATGCAAATATATGCAAATAAGTTATACTTTTGTATATATACATAAAATGGCATTATTATAAGAGTCGTTATCAACAAAAAAATGCTAAGTGATATAGACAAACAAGCAAACCATTACCATTAAATTTTGTTAATAAAAGGTGCTAATCTTCGACTGTGTTTGCAATTTTTATAACAAAGGGATACTATTAACGATGTATAAAACTTACAAAGATAACTACCAATCAGGTTATACAACACCAATGAGTAATCAACAATCAACTATATCTCCCATGATTAACCAACATCAACGCATTTCGACTCATGACAATAATCAATTTCAAGCTATACTCGATAAATTGCAATTTTTGGACAAACTTCTTGAATGCATGGATATTCGTCAAATAAACCTGACAATATAGAATCTCAACTCTCTTCATAACACAGAAAATGACCCAAGTTGAAAATCGAGTGTCCTCGTTGGAATCTACTTTGATTTAAAACTAATATAAAAATGTGTGATATTGAAAACAGCCGCATGGTAGATGCCCAAATATGTGATGATAGAACAATCCAACATAGACAAACAATTAGTTACGGAATGCTAGCGCATAGACAGTATGTCACATGATTTGTCCTCATTGAAAAAATTGACAACTCTAGCATATCTGAACAATTAGTGGACTTACAGGCGCGATCGATGCGTGATAACTTATTATTTTATAGGATTCCTGTATGCAAAAGTCATGAAGAACGCAAAAGTGAAAATTGTATTGTCAAGATCTTGAACTTCTGCAAGACAGAAATGAATATCGAAAATGCCAAAGATAATATAAAACTTGACCGTGCTCATCGCATTGGAATATTCAAACCCAACAGAATTCGTCCTATTGTAGTCAAGTTCAACTACTTCCAGGATAAAAAGACAGTTAAACAGCGAGCTCACAAATTATTCAAGAGAGGATCTAACCATGGAATATCAGACCAATATCCACAAGAGATTAAAGATCGTAGGAAAAAACTTATTCCAGCTCTAATTAAGGCCAAACAACAGGGCAAAACTGCTTCACTAGTATATGACAAACAGTACATGAACAATCAAATGTTTACTTGTGATATTGTTCATTTACTAAATGGTACAAGTTCAAACCCTAAATAGGACTCCTGCACAGATCAGTTATCTTTCTTGCTATGTAACGTTCAAGGGTTGAAATCGAAAATTGATGACTGTGATTTTCTTAATTTTGTAAGTGATTTTGACTTCCTGTTTTTTACTGAGACTTGGAGTTCCAAAATTTCCCATGAGACTATACCGGGCTATGCTCACTTTACCTGTCCACGTCCTAAATCAAATCGTTCAGCCAAGCGATACAGTGGTGGTATAATTGTATACTTTAAAGAACAAGAGGGCCAAGATGGCCCTATATCGCTCACATGACAATCACTGTTCACTCATTAAAACATTGTTTTGAACTGGTGACCTAGTTTTTGACCCCAGATAACCCATGTTACAACTTGTCCTACATATAAATAAGACAAACATTCTGACAAAATTTGGTGAAGATCCAATCAAAACCATGAAAACTACAGCATAGACAAGGTTTTCCTAAGATTTGACCTCGTGACCTAGTTTTTGACCCCAGACGACCTATGTTCGAATTTGTCTTACATATCATTAAGACAAACATTCTGACTAGGTTTGGTGAAGATACGATAAAAATTTGACATCTACAGTGTTAATAAGGTTTTCCTAAGATTTGACCTTGGGAACTGGTTTTTGATCCTAGGTGACCCATATTTAAACTTGTCCTTAATATCATTAAGACAAACAATCTGACAAGGTTTGGACAAGATCAAATTAAAACCATGACATTAAGAGCTTTCACAAGATTTTTACCTAAGATTTGACCTGGTGACCCAGTTTTTGACCCCGGCTGACCCATGTTCAACCTTGACCCACATATCATTGAGGCAAACTTTCTGACAAGGTTTGGTGAAGATCCAATTAAAACTGTGACATCTACAGTGTTAACAAAGTTTTCCTAAGATTTGACCTGGTGACCTAGTTATTGACCCCAGATGACCCATATTTATACTTAACCGTTATATCATTTAACAAACGATTTGATAAAGTTTGGTGAAGATCCAATAATAACTGTGAAATCTACAGTGTTAATATGGTTTTTCATAAGATTTGACCTAGCGACCTAGTTTTTGACCCAAGATGACCCATGTTCGAACTCGTCCAAGATATTATGAAGACAAACATTCTGACAAGATTTCATGATCATCCAATCAAAACAGTGACTTCTAGAGTGTTCACAAGGTTTTCCAGCAATTTGCCCTAGTGACCTAGTTTTACTACAGAAATGACCCATTATCAAACTTGACCTACATATTATTAAAATAAACATTCTGACAAAGTTTCATGAAGATCCAGTCAAAACAGTGATTTCTAAAGTGTTCACAAGGTTTTCCCTTATTTGGCACTGATGACCTAGTTTTTTACCGAAAATGGCCCAATATCGAACTCGTCCGAGATTTTGTTGATATTAACGTTCTGACCCAGTTTTGCTAAAATTGAGCTAAAAATGTGGCCCCTAGTGTGGTCACAACATAAAGTTTGACGACGCACACCGCACGACGCCGGACGGAGAGTGATCCTAATAGCTCACTTTGTCACTTTGTGGCATGTGAGCTAAAAATACAACGGGAATGTCGAATTGGTTAGTCATAACAGTAAGGGTATTCTGTGGCTTAAATTGAAGAAAAACATTATGAGTTATGACAAAGATGTTTATTATTAACAGTGCTATATTCCTCCAGAAACTTCGTCTGTATATAGTAATCAGAATTCATATATGCATGACTTTGATTTTTTTTAACTTTAGAAAATGATATACATAGATATTCTGATTTAGGATATATTTTTGTATCAGGTGATCTGAATGCACTTACAGGGATTTTGCCTGATCATGTGACCAATTTTAATCTTAACCATTTTCTCGATATGCCATGTACAGATAGTCTTTTTACTGATATTCCTTCACGTAAAAATCATGATAAAACTGTAAATACCTTTGGACTTAAACTTTTGAATTTATGTAAAAGTAACAATCTGTGCATTGCAAATGGAAGACTTGATGACAGAAAATGTACATACAATGGAGCTTATCAAAACAAAACTGTTGCAAGTACAGTTGATTATCTTATTACAAATTAAGATAATTTGAAATTCATATCAAATATGTATGTTAATGAAATGACTGAGTTTTCGGACCATTGTCCTGTGATTTTTATGTTACGATGTAATACTAGTAATCCAAATGTAGATAGTACTATGAAATGCGAAACTAATAAGATTGTCTGGGATAATACATATACGAATGAATTTCACGAAAGTTTGGAAGATTATAAAATTCAATTCGATTCTATCACTCAGAATTTATTGCTTGATGTTAAAGATATTAATGTTTGTATAGACCAATTTTCCAATATCTCATTTAAAATTTCGGCAAGACTTTTGCTGGCACAAATCACCAAAAACACAAAAAGTCGGACTGGTTAAACGACGAATGTCGCTCTGCAAAATGTAATTTTTTAGTTTAAAGAGAAAATTTAAATCAGACCCGTCGGAATTTAATAAAAACTTATTTCTGAAATCGCACGCTCTTTTTTCAAAAGTAAAACGAAAGGCAAAAGCTTTATATTATTGTAAATAAAAAGATAAACTTACTTCAATGAGTAAATGCTCACCGAGAAAATATCTAAACAAATTTAAAAACGGTAACGTTTCAAATGTTGGTGTAGATGATTTCGTTAAGCACTTTGAGCGTATTTCAAACAGTCCAAACATTGACTTCAACCCAAATGATTTTATACAAAATCATGATAATGCTATATATTGATCAACTTGATTGTCCAATTTCTATAGATGAAATCTGTAAAACTCTGATGCAGTTAAAACGCCATAAAAGCTCTGACTTGAATGGTAATGTAGCAGATTTTTTCATCGATTTGAGAGATTTCATTTCACCTTACCTATGTCAAATTTTTAACTACATTTTTGATTCCGATAATTATCCTAGTTCCTGGTCAAAAGGTGTCATTATTCCTATATTTAAAAAAGGTGACAGATCGGCACCAGCGAACTGCAGAGGCAATACTATTGTTGATGCTGTTGCGAAAATTTTCTCGCTCTTACTTAGAAATAGAATCAACTCTCGGTGTGAATCGAATGATATTTTCAACGATACACAATTTGGGTTTCGGGACAAAAGATCAACTTCAGATGCGATATTCATTTTACATTGTCATATCAAGAAAATACTAGCTAACAATAAACTTTGGAGCGCATTTATTGACTATGAACGAGCCTTTGACTCAGTAATATGTAATGCAATTTGGTTAAAACTAGTAGAACTGGACTGGAGAACTGTTGGAGACTTAAATTTGCGGCAAATTTTGCAAATTTTAGGGACAAAACTCGCTCAGGTTTCACGTCTTTATACCAACGACATGAATGAGTATGTCGCCCAAATGTTACGCGAATGTCGCACGCACTTTTCGCGAATATCTGCTGAAGTTCTCAAACATGTCACGAGAATATCTCACGATACCTTTTCGTCATCTGTTCGACATAATTGCAATATTTTTGTGTGACATTCATTCGAAAATCACGCGACAATTATGAAAAACAATTAAGAAATAAAAAATAAAATAAAATGCGACATACTCGAATTTCAGCAATTATTAAGCCGTTTGACGACGTCATTTGAGATGGAACAACTCTTAGTTGAAACCACAATGTCATGCTGAAATCTACAGTATGTCTTCTGTCAAAAAAGCTATGACCAAAGCCAGAGAATGGAGAAAAAAGAAGGTCAAGAAAATGGAGGAGTATATGGGTTAGAGAATGATTTTTATGAGATGTATGAGAAGCTTATGAAACACCTCTGAGAAAGCAATGAAAAGTCTTTCTTTCAAGAACTTTGTTAGGATTGACCCAGAGTTCTTAAACAAATGGTGGAATATTTGTGCCTAAAGCTTCAAGAGAAACCTCTAGAAAGCCTCTATCCACTGGATTGAAGCTTGCCATTACGCTCAGTACATTGCCATCGGGGATTCGTACATGTCGCTGTTCTATGGGTTCCGGTTGGCCCATAACACTGTCACCATAGTTGTGCGAGAGGTATGCCAGGCTAAATACGACCACTATCGCGATACAGCCTTCAAATTTCTAACAACAGAAGTGGGGTGGGAGGTGGCGGCACTGGGTTTCTCTGAGTAGCACCACTTTGAACTTTCGTCACATCTGTGGCAAAATCGATGGCAGCTCTGCCGAAATCAGGCATTGTGTATTATGTTATACAAAAAATGCTTCTTCTCCATTATCATGCTGTCTCCAGATACACCACGGTATATTCTGAGACAGGTTAGGTTTCTTTGGAGAGGGAGCTTGGGACAGGGAGAGATTTGCCTTTTTTACATCGGCATGTCATATTGAAATTTGCTGTCCCTCAAACGGATATCAGTTTTTACAATGAGCGCGAATCGTTGGCGAAAACAATATTAATTCTAATGATGTGTCACTGTAAACAAATTGCGACATAAATGCTATATTGCGAATAGAATGAGACATTCGCGCGTGACTCAACAAACAAAATTCTACAAATTATTATGCGCTGAATGTCGCAGATGCATTGCAGTTTGTATTCAATTTATTGTCAAATATATCGCATTTATTTCGCTCTTCACGAGGTCATAGGACTGTCCGGTGCCTGGACCGTTGGAATTTCTTTCTTGTCTGAAATCAGTCGCATTTTAGTTTCATAGGTCGCAATTAACTCACAAAGGTTCTCAAATTTCTCGCATGTCTAAATTCGCGGAAACTATATTGTGAACGGTTTGAGATGGGTTCGCGATCTCCGCGACGATTTGGGGAATTTATTGAGAGAAATTTTGTCGCGCGAATTTTTTCAACACATTGAAAATTCAAGAGACAAGAAAACTAGGGCCTGCGACTCATGAGAAGAAATTGAGAACTTTCACGACAGTTTTGAAACTATCTCGCGAATGCCGTCGCAGCCCAGTGTGACAGGGGTTTAACAATGATAAAATCTATTTACAACGACGTTCAGTCATGTGTAAAATTATCTCACCAAATGAGTCAATCTGAATTTTTTAACGTATCTCTGGGTGTTAAACAAGGTGAGCCTCTCTCGCCTCTTTTATTTATTCTTTTTATTAAAGATATTTCTAACATCATAGATATAAACAAAATGTCAGATAACAACGTTGATCTTTTATCAAAATACATTCTATTATTTGCCAACGATATTGTTCTGTTCACTACTTGCAAAAATAGCTTACAAGCACAACTAAACAATGTATAATTATGACTATTCAAATAAATGGGGTCTCAAAATAAATGTACGTAAAACTAAAATTTGCATTTTTGAAAAACAAAAGCAAATCTATAATGATATTTTTACAATCAATAATGAAAATGTAGAAATAGTAGATAGTTTTGTATACCTCGGTATTCTGTTCACTAGTAACGGTAACATGAAAAGTGCTGACAAATCTTTATCCGATCAAGCTTAAATTGCGTATTATAATCTCTTGAAACTATTTGATCGTGTCAAAATAAGCATCAAAACAAAACTTACTCTTTTCAATACCATGGTTGTTCCTATACAACTTAATGGCTCAGAGATTTGGGGAGTGTATAATTATCACGAAGTTGATAAACTTCACATTAAATTTTGTAAAAGGATTTTAGGTGTAAGAAAAAATATTCCAAATTATGCTGTTTTAGGAGAATTAGGTAGAGTGCCTCTGTTTATACTAGCCAAAAAAAGAGCAGTGAATTTTTGGATTTAAATTATGAAAACAACCAATTCACCTATGCATGAGGTTTATAATTCACAATTGTCAAACAATGTTCCAAACTGTTGGGCTAAAGCTATCAACAGAATTATAGACAATTTAGGATTCTCTTTTATCAGAACTAATTTCGACCAATCTATGAATTATTTTCCCTTACTTAAATCACGAATACGTGACCAATTTACAAAAAAAAATGTATTCAAGAATGGCATACAACTGTAACTAGCATGTCAAGATTAACATACTTCTGTAATTATAAAACTGAATTTGTTTGTTCCAGCTACATTAATGCTTTAGATAACGAAAACCTCATCAGCATACTAGCAAATTTTAGACTTAGTTCTCACAATCTTGAAATTGAAACTGGTAGAAATGTATCCTATAATGTGCTGTATATATATTTTAAGTTATGTGTTGTATGTTTAATTTATCATGAGCTCAACAGTATACAAATTACGTTTCTTTTGTTTGTATTGTGACATGTATATATAATCATTATTATGCCATGTGGTGCAATTATCAAATGTCATATTTGCACTGTTCTGTGTATATATATATGTACATATTTATATATATGTTTGTTATTATATTATAAATTTCACATGTGATTGCCGATTTTGTGCATAAAGTGAAACTAAAAACTAAACTACAATAAGAAAAGGGCATTGTACAAGTAGTAGGAAGGTGTGAAAATGGTTACAAACAAAGAACATTTAAAGATGTACAGCCTTATCAATTATAGTAAAGGTCACATTGGTGTAATTATAGCTGGCGATGGACAGTGAGTAGTTTTATTTTGGCGGATTTTTAAGAAATTGTTCATTCTTGACCTTCGCCAATATTTAACTTTCCAAAAAATGCCAAATTTTAACCCCGCCAATTTAAAGACGTATACAGTAGGTATTGTCAAGTTATTGGACACCATCATTTTAATAAATAAATTAAGTGTATATAAACTAAATAGTAGACTTTTTTATTACAGCTTCTGGTTTCTGAGACGAGGGAAGCAAGTGCCAAAGACACTCTGTGTCAAGTCATTGAAAAACAACCTGGGGTGTTGTTTGACAACTTAGACCTTATTACTAGTTACCAACATGGATATCACCCACATGCACAGCCAGGGAGTACCACACCAGAGTGGTGTTACTGCTCCAACTGCAGGGAAATGGCCACTGTAGCAGAACGAGTTTTTTCGGCTACCGACCAGAGCACTGCTTGTCGATTTCTCTGGTACATATATTTTAGTGTATTGATATTGTCTCAAAACTACAACTGCCACAGAGTGACTTAAAATACCCCCACATACCGCCTTGTCACAGATGTATGGCTTCTAGTTGTACAAAATCTGCAGATAATTTGTATGATTGCTTGTTAATATAATGATGATGATCAGCTAATTTAAAATCCCACAATAGATAACTGAAAGACAAGCTAATTTATAGCCATTTTTGAGAATTGATATTCAAGTGTGACCATGACCTTGGAGATATTGACATAATTCTATTGCATGACACACCGTCCCAATGTACCAAGTGATTTTAAAATCTCACAATGAATGACATAGTTATGGCCCGTACAAGCTCATTTTTTACCTTTGACCTCCAAGTGTGACCTTGACCTTGGAGATATTGATGTAATTCTTTCGCATGACACACCGTCCCATGATGGTGAACCAATGTACTAAGCAATTAAAAAATCTCACAATGAATGACATAGTTATGGCCAGTACAAGCTCATATTTTACCTTTGACCTCCAAATGTGACCTTGATTTGGAGATATTGACGTAATTCTTTCGCATGACACACCGTCCCATGATGATGAACAAATGTACCAAGTAATAAAAAAATCCTTTAATCCATAGAGAAGATACAGTGCAGACAAGTTTCGGGACAGACTGACCGACGGACGGACCAACTGGGTGTGATTTTATACATGCATTTAATGTTGTATGTTTATGTTCTTGTATTGTAAGGCGCTTAAACAATAACACGGATTAGCAACAACAATTGTATGTTTTTGTTTTGAAAAAATAACATGTTCTAAGTTTTTGATTCTGTTGATTTTTATTTTCATGTTTTCTCCTTTTTCATTTCTATTCATAGTTGATTATCAAAGTTACAAATTGCTAACAATGTTCATTATTTTAGTTCCGGGTACTATTCTTATCACATACAGCAAGGCCTGTCAAAAAAGAAATATATACAGGTTGAATAAATCTTGTAATATATTGTACATGTAAGCTTTGATGACAGTTTGTAATGAAACACCTTTCTAGTATGAATGAACACACTGCAACAGTCTATCTAGATAGTCTACTTTTATGTTCCTGGATGAGAACATCTTTCGGTGAAGGCAAGACAGGTGCAATTGTTGATGAAATTCTTCTTGGATCCCTTTCTGTCAAGACGACTCGCCTAGACATTCCAATTTTGTCCACAGCTCTCTGGCAAATGACTTTCTTCAGTAGATCATTTATGTAGCTATACGTCTTTTGAACTTTAAGCTCTCGGGCCGACCACCGACTGCTTTTTTTGTTAAAGGTCTTTGCCATTCTGTAATAAAAAAGTTAAACTAATACGTAATGCAATTTATGGAATGGTGTTTGTATAAAAAAATAATTTTCAATCAAATTGAGCTTATCTAATTATGAGACAAATTCAGACCCTTCCTAATTATGATGAGATCATTCTAACATTAACTGCCTAGATGTATTCTATAAGTACAACACCATGTCTTAGAGATTATCCAAATGATTTTCTATACCCCACCAACTATTAGTGGCAGGAGCTACACTTGAATCACATAAAATGTTGCTAAGTGTACCATTTCCTGATACAGCTCTGACGTTGTTAATTGATGGATCCCAAAATACCCTTGCATGATAGTTCACGAACAGTAGGCAGTGTGCAGCACATAAGGAACTTGTCTTTGTTAACGTAAGGGTAATCGACCTAATCTGCGGCATTCATTTTTCCTTAATTTGACCAATGCTGAAACTATGCTTAGCCAACCGAAAGCCGTATTTAATTGTAAAATGTATGATTTTTAAAATACTTTTTCTTAAATGATATAAAGTGTTATCCTCTATTCTCACAACTTCGTGCCTTACCCCAAGTTCGTGCGCAAGGCTATAACCAATTTTATTGATGAATGACATGGTTTCCCGTGTCCAAGTTTATGCTAGTTGTAGATGAAGAAATATTGCTGTGCGAAAGAAGTGAAAAATGCGTAAAACTTTCTAAAAAGAAATTCAACTGTTAAGAAGTTCACATTTCCAACTTATTTGACACTCACTGACTTTATCTTCGTTGATATATTTTAATACTAATCTTATCAAGTGTCTAAGTGTTTATTCTTAAAGAGCATACCCAATACTTTCAATTAATGATAAAATAATTAGAAAATAGCAGCGCGGCTTCCGCATGACGTCATCAGTTTATGAGCACGAAGTCGTGAGAAGGCTTCCAGATGATCAAGATGGTCAAGGTCATGTTTATTTTGAGGCAAGCAATGCATGTTTATTAGCTGTTTTGTTACATTTCGTTACATGTACAGAAAATTAACTTGTAAGTTGATATTTTATGGAGATCTTGTTCAACAACAGTAGTATCATATGCGCATGCGTAGACTTCGAATATTAACTGGCACGAACTTATGGGTGTAGTGGCTATACCTTATAGTACCATCTTTGTTTTTCTGGGAGTCCCCATTAAGATGTTTGTTGTACGTGATCTAGGGCAGCAAGAAGATCTTGCCCGGTACACTGGAAGTCTGTAGGCATATCTCTTTTCAGCATACATAGTAATAAGGCTGTTGAAGCTTTCAAGGTCTGCTGTGCTCCTGAAAACAAAAGTTTTGCATAGAAACCTCCAGAACAAATGTTTTACATGTTTATGTTAGGTTTCCTACATTAACTTGTTACAAAGGACAGAAACAATCAATCAAATAATCACTATTCTTACTTACAAGACCTTCACATAATGTTCCCAACGATATAATATAATAATTATAAATATTTCACCATAAGAAAGTTAAATGTAAGTCTTCCAACTCAAAAAGGAAAGCTTTCAACCTCTACTCAAATATGTAAAGAAACTACAACATTTAATATCGGCTCACAAGGAGACAATTCCTCCATCAGATAATCTGTAGGTATGTAATGAAATACTGGTACAGAACAACAGTATTACTAGCATTTAAAACATTAACGCCATACCTTGCATTTAGAAAGTATGGGATATTCTTTAGGAATCTCCTGTCTGCAACAACTACTCTCAAAGCGTCATGAGCTGGGGTGCCCTTTTGAAGCCACTTGAGTCCATGGGGTTCTACAAGAGGTCCATGGCTACACCGCCCTCTGCTGACTACCCATTCATGTTCATCCACAACATGATGAAGAACTCCGAACCAGAGATACGGAAAAATGCAAGTAAATGTATACCAACTGAATATCAAAACAAGAGGGCCAAGATGGCCCTATATTGCTCACATGACAATCACTGTTCACTCATTAAAACATTGTTTTGAACCAGTGACCTAGTTTTTGACCCCTGATGACCCATGTTAGAACTTGTCCTACATATAAATAAGACAAACATTTCTCTTAAACTGCCATTTCTAAAATGTTAATAAACTCCAAGGTAAAGATAGCATGGCCACGCCTTTTGTAGCACCCTTTTCCAGTGATGTCCTGTACTAGCATGTGAACTTTGAAGGCTGCAGACCAAATAATGGTAGAGATATTAAAAATCAAAGATTTTCAGCAACTCTCAGAGATTTTTCTCGGACATGGTCATTTCTAGAATTTCAATAAAGTCAAAAGTAAGTAGAGCATAGCAAATTCAACATAGCCACTGACTTCTGTTCATGCCAACTACTTGTCAGTAAAGTTGCATTCATGTACCAACAACGCTTAAGGAGAAAATAAAAAATTAGATTTCTCATAAAATCTTGGCGCTAGGAAATTTTCTCACAAACTGTCATTTCTAGAAATTTAATAACACCAAAAGTAACCATACCATACCAAATCTGCTTTCATCACAGATTTCCATTGATGTATATTACTTGTCTGTAATGGTCACATGTTTGTACTATCTACAATTAAAGAGTAAATGAAAGATAAAAAATTGTCGTAAAGCGCCCACACTAGAAAATTTTCTCTTAAACTGCCATTTCTAAAATGTTAATAAACTCCAAGGTAAACGTAGCATGGCCATGCCTTTTGTGGCACCGATTTCCAGTGATGTCCTGTACTAGCATGTGAACTGTCAAGGCTGCAGACCAAATAATGGTAGAGATATTCAAAGTCAAAGATTTTCAGCAACTCTCAGAGATTTTTCTCGGACATGATCATTTCTAGAATTTCAATAAAGTCAAAAGTAAGCAGAGCATAGCAAATTCAACATAGCCACTGACTTCTGTTCATGCCAACTACTTGTCAGTAAAGTTGCATTCATGTACCAACAATGCTTAAGGAGAAAATAAAAAATTAGATTTCTCATAAAATCTTGGCGCTAGGAAATTTTCTCACAAACTGTCATTTCTAGAAGTTTAATAACACCAAAAGTAACCACATACCATACCAAATCTGCTTTCATCACAGATTTCCATTGATGTATATTACTTGTCTGTAATGGTCCCTTGTTTGTACTATCTACAATGAAAGAGTAAATGAAAGATAAAAAATTGTCTCAAAGTGCCAACGCTAGAAAATTTTCTCTTAAACTGCCATTTCTAAAATGTTAATAAACTCCAAGGTAAACGTAGCATGGCCATGCATTTTGTGGCACCGATTTCCAGTGATGTCATGTACTAGCATGTGAACTTTGAAGGCTGCAGACCAAATAATGGTAGAGATATTCAAAATCAAAGATTTTCAGCAACTCTCAGAGATTTTTCTCGGACATGTTCATTTCTAGAATTTTAAATAAAGTCAAAAGTAAGCAGAGCATAGCAAATTCAACATAGCCACTGACTTCTGTTCATGCCAACTACTTGTCAGTAATGTTGCATTCATGTACCAACAACGCTTAAGGAGAAAATAAAAAATCAGATTTGTCATAAAATCTTGGCGCTAGGAAATTTTCTCACAAACTGTCATTTCTAGAAGTTTAATAACACCAAAAGTAACCATACCATACCAAATCTGCTTTCAGTGATGGTCCCATGCTTGTACTATCTACAATTAAAGAGTAAATAAAAATATAAAGACAAACATTCTGATAAGGTTTCATGATGATCCAATCAAAACAGTGGCTCCTAGAGTGTTCACAGTGTTTTTCAGCAATTTGTCCTAGTGACCTAGGTTTTTACCGGAAATGACTCATTATCAAACTTAACCTACATATTATTAAAATAAACATTCTGACAAAGTTTCATGAAGATTCAATCAAAACAGTTATTTCTAGAGTGTTCACAAGGTTTTCCCTTATTTGGCCCTGGTGACCTAGTTTTTTACCCAAAACGGCCCATTATCAAACTCGTCCGAGATTTTGTGAATATTAACATTCTGACCCAGTTTTGCAAAAATTTAGCTAAAAATGTGGCCCCTAGTGTGTTCACAAGGTAAAGTTTGATGATGCATGACGCAGGACGAAGACTGATCACAAAAAAATAAATAAATAACTTCAATGAAAAACCAGGTTCTAACTCTACTAAATAGCAACATATAAGCCATACCTTTTGCAAACACAGAAGACTCAAGAGCTACTACAGCTTTACTGAGAGACAAACCTTACACTTTGTGTATTGTCCACGCCCATGCTAGACTTAATGGATCAATGTATCATTATTCTGAATATTTTACTTTTAATTACATTGATTTTTAATTTTTGAGTTATCTCCCTTTCATTGTAAGGTAGTTGCTTATGAAAATTGAATGGTCGATTCCAATATGCATTTTTAAAATTTAGGTACTTAGGTACATGTAACTTTGATTCTTATCCACAGGAGGTGAACAACTTTTGTCATGTGACCACACAGAATGTAGGACAAAAGCTCGCCTGAACAAAAGCCCTCCCCTTGATTTTTATAAGGGTGGACAAAAGCTCTCCAATTGTTTTACTACCCTGGCCCTCCCGTTTTTTTACACCCCGAACAAAAGCTCCCCCAGACAAAACAGGAGGGCCAAGATGGCCCTATATCGCTCACATGACAATCACTGTTCACTCATTAAAACATTGTTTTGAACCGGTCACCTAGTTTTTGACCCCAGATGACCCATGTTAGAACTTGTCCTACATATAAATAAGACAAACATTCTGACAAAATTTGGTGAAGATCCAATCAAAACCATGAAAACTACAGCATAGACAAGGTTTTCCTAAGATTTGACCTCGTGACCTAGTTTTTGACCCCAGACGACCTATGTTCGACTTTGTCTTACATATCATTAAGACAAACATTCTGACTAGGTTTGGTGAAGATACGATCAAATTTTGACATCTACAATGTTAATAAGGTTTTCCTAAGATTTGACCTTGTGACCTGGTTTTTGACCCTCGGTGACCCATATTTAAACTTGTCCTTAATATCATTAAGACAAACAATCTGACAAGGTTTGGCCAAGATCCAATTAAAACCTTACATTGAGAGCTTTTACAAGATTTTTACCTAAGATTTGACCTGGTGACCCAGTTTTTGACCCCGGCTGACCCATGTTCAACCTTGACCTACATATCATTGAGGCAAACATTCTGACAAGGTTTGGTGAAGATCCAATTAAAACTGTGGCATCTACAGTGTTAACAAAGTTTTCCTAAGATTTGACCTGGTGACCTAGTTATTGACCCCAGATGACCCATATTTACACTTGACCGTTATATCATTAAAACAAACGATTTGACAAAGTTTGGTGAAGATCCAATAATAACTGTGAAATCTACAGTGTTAACATGGTTTTTCATAAGATTTGACCTAGCGACCTAGTTTTGGACCCAAGATGACCCATGTTCGAACTCGTCCAAGATATTATGAAGACAAACATTCTGACAAGGTTTCATGATCATCCAATCAAAACCGTGACTTCTAGAGTGTTCACAGGGTTTTCCAGCAACTTGCCCTAGTGACCTAGTTTTTCACCGGAAATGCCCCATTATCAAACTTGACCTACATATTATTAAAATAAAATTCTGACAAAGTTTCATGAAGATCCAGTCAAAACAGTGATTTCTAAAGTGTTCACAAGGTTTTCCCTTATTTGGCCCTGGTGACCTAGTTTTTTACCCAAAATGGCCCAATATCGAACTCGTCCGAGATTTTGTTGATATTAACGTTTTGACCCAGTTTTGCTAAAATTGAGCTAAAAATGTGGCCCCTAGTGTGGTCACAACATAAAGTTTGACGACGCACGACGCACACCGCACGACGCCGGACGCCGGACGGAGAGTGATCCTAATAGGTCACTTTGTGACATGTGAGCTATAAATGAACATGAACTCCTGTTGATTCATACATTGCTTCCATGCGATTTAAGTACTTCTTATCGTATATATAAGTCCTTTCATCAATACGCCTAATTTCTTGCATAATTATGACTACCTCCATCAAATGTAAACAAGCAGAAACAAACGGTGTTTGCAAGGCAATTCTTAATTTTGTGTCAAATTGTTCTAGGCAACTACAAAGTGTAGAAATAATTGCAATACGTCAAAATAATGGGAAATTTAGGTATAATATGTCATAGGCTAGGTGTTTTCCATACATTATAAGTGGTTCCAATAAAAAAAGAATCATTACCTGATTGAGCATGATTTTGAGTGTAAATCAACAACCTGAGTTTCCATTTGGGATCACGTGACAAAAGTTGTTCATCCCCTGTGTTATCACATACAAACAATTATTCTGCAAATACAATGTAATAGGACAGTCAGACAGTCGTTAACTTTCATAAATGATGCACGGTATAATTTACAAGATGTGTTTTTGAAACACAATGCCCCCTCTGGATGACCTTGACCTTTGACCTTAAAATGCACAGGTCCAGTAGAGGTTGTCATGAGGAACCTTAGACATATGAAGTTTGCTGAATGAAGATGCAAGCTTTTTGATTTTATAGGCAAGGTTAAAGTTTGGTTCAAACAGAGAGACCAAAAACAATATATGCCCCCCATCTATCGATATGGGGGCATAATAAAGAAGAGGCAGATTGTATTTCAAATTTCAAATGTAAATGTACATTGTCACAATTGAAAGAAATGCAACCAATATATTATAAATTATGTTAAATAACAGATATAACTGACATTAATACACTGATCACTGTATTAAATTCAAGAAAATTTGTTCAAGAAAACCTGCAGCACATTATTTAAGAGACAGCTATGATGGGAAATATGATGAAACAAAAACATGTTCCATTCCAAATTCTCTTTCATTCTAGCATGGGCTTCATCAACAAAGAACTCCAAATACTGAAACAAGAGGGCCAAGATGTCCCTTGATCACTCACCTGAGAACAAAGGCACTATAATTAATGACCAGGTAATATAGTTTCCATCTCGTATAACCCATTTTTATGTAGATTTTGAGATCAAAACCAACAATGAAGGTATAATACTGTTAAACAAGCTTATACGTAGCAAATTTTCTAAACCAAGGGCCCATAACTCTTGAAGTTGTGGTCTGATTCCACCCATAACTAAACTTGTCCAAGACCGTAAGGTCATACACATTCATTGTAAATATGATTAGGATCGGTGAATAAATGAAGGCACTCTAAGAGTGTAAACAAGCTAAAATATAGCAAATTTTCTAAGTCAAGGGGCCATAACTCTTGGAGTTGTGGTCCGATTCCACCCATAATCAAACTTGCCCAAGATCTTTAGGTTATACACATTTACTGAAAATATATTTAGGATTGGTGAATAAATGGAGGCGCTAGAGTGTAAACAATCTCATATATAGCAAATTTTCTAAGTCAAGGGCCCATAACTCATTTGCCCATAATCAAACTTAGCAGAGACATTGTGGCCATATATATTGTGAGCAAGTTTAATCACAATTTGTTAAGAGCTGTGGATGCTAGAGTGTAAACAAATTGTGGCTGGACGACGGACATTCATCGATCCTAAAAGTTGACCTGATGAATCAGGTGAGCTAAAAAAAACATGAACTATAATGCATAATTATAGATAGATAGATATATGTAGACAGCATTTCACACATTACAGAAACACAATTTAATTTAATTATCATTTGTAGTGGTATGGTTACATACAAGGGCAATGTGACCCTATTTCTCTCACCTGAGTGAGTCCATTACAATAATTGATGTTAATAACCCCAATCTGTAAGTTTGTGTGACCAACAGGGATGGGTATTGTGAGAAATTTCATATCGCAATACATTGCAATACAAAGCACTGTATTGCAATATGTATTGTGATATATTGGGAGTTTAAAACTCTTGATTTATTAAGTATTCAAGCTTGGATTTTAATGAAAATATGTAGTTTCATTAACCATTTGCATGATGTTATCTTTATTTAAGATTTCACAAAGAAATTTCAGTGACTATTTCTTTACTCTAAAATATATCATTGGAAAAAACAAATTTTAAAACAAAATATACATGTCATCCATGCAACTTTGTTGTTCCTTGCAAGCTTTAGCAACATTGACCCTGTGCTTTGGGTGAGATGTTGTTTGATACGAATTGTTGACTTTACACAACACCTGACACCGGTCAGCCCTCCACCAGCACTTCATGCTCAGGCATGCTAAAAATGTACATGTATGAAATGTACAGTTCTTTATAAATACATGTGTAGTTGTCTTGATCATTTTTAAACAAAAAAACATAATTCAGTAAATTTTAAACTATTTGTTCTTTTCTAACAGAGCCATAGCGATAACTGCCATAAAAGTATTAATGCAATTATCAGAGTGAATGATTGTTTCCAATTACTAAGCCAAGCAGTCTGTAAAACAAACTTAATTCATATGAATAAAGTTCACATATAATTTTTTGGATAAAACTTTTATGTTAAATAACTGCTGCAATGAATAAATGCTATTTCTGTAAAGTATACAACAACTATAACTTTTACTAATACTGCACATGGTTCTAAACAATACTAAACTGTTTATGTAGGTCAACAGGTCAGGAAGAGATAAATGCAACCAAAACACAAATTTAATATGCATGGACACAAACAAAAACAACAGGAAAACAATATCCATGATTCCCAGCAAGAGTAAGTATGAACAATAACTGTAAATTATCTAAATAAAGATTCTAAGGCCAAATTATATCTCACAACATAACATCAAGATAAACCAAATCTGGGGAAAATGACAAAAATTGATGCATGAATGTAATGCATTACTATCAACCAATACGCAGAAAGTGACCACACAATCCTGTACCATTATCAATATAACCAGCCAAATAGTAGAACTGAAATGTGACAGAAATATGACTCCAAAGGTAGCCCGCCTGGCTAGCTCAATGGTTAGAGCATTTGTCTGATGATCGAGAGGTTGTGAGTTTGAACCCTGGGCAAGGCTCACATTGTCAAATTTGACTGAAGATATTACATCTTATGTTAAATTTTCCTCCACCTCTAAATTATGTGGGGTAGCTTGGCAGAAGTTTACAGATAGAATGTAGTTAGTACTGGTTAAGGCCTAAATGAAGTCCAGGAAAGCTCGTTAGGATAACTGCCCGCCATGATATGACTGAAATAATGTTGAAAATGGCGTAAAACCTGATGAAACAAACAAACAGCTCCAAAGGTAAAGATTAGTAGAAATAGGCTACTCAAATCAAACAATTGGGGAAAATGGTAACTTAGGAATTACTGGAAAGATATAGAAAAAAATTTCAGACAGATGCAAGAGAAGATACATGCTTCACCAATTATAATTCATACTATATGACATGCAATAATGTGATGACTCTTACACACTGTGACACAAACTATAAGCTCACAAAGTAAAACAGAATAAACTGCACTTGTATGGGATTATTCAAAAATGGAAAAATCATCTCTCCACACAAGAAAAAATAAAATGGTTAATATCAATTGCATGTTTAGAAAATTAAACTGAAAGGAAACAAGAGGGCCATCATGGCCCTATTTCGCTCACCAGATAAAAAGACTCTTAGAGAAAATTTTCATGAGACTATTTAAAATTAAGTGACCCGGGTGGGGGCCAATTTTAACCCTAATTTGGACAAACTTGGTAGATGTCCACCAGACAATACTACATACAAAATATCTAGGCATTGTGATTTCAGCCAAGAAGATTTTTAAAATTTTCCTATATAAGCCTGTATGAATCAAATGACGCCTGGGGCAAGGCCAATTTTGATCCTAGGGCAATAACTTGAAAGAGGTCCACTAGACAATGCCGCACACCAAATATCTAAACTCTAGGCAATGTAGTTTCTGACAAGAAGATTTTCTAAATTTTCCTATATAATTCTATGTAAAATCAAGTGACCCCCTGGGGTGGGGCCAATTTTGACTCTGGGACAATAATTTGAACACATTTGGTAGAGGTCCACTAGACAATGCTACACACCAAATATCTTAGCTCTATGCTCTGTGGTTTTGGACAAGAAGAATTTTAAAGTTTTTCCTATTGGTTGCAATGCCACCAGATTTTTATATGAAATTAGATTTTTTCTTTTTACAACTTGGTAAAGCTTCATGCAAGGAACATCCATGTAAAGTTTGGTTGAAATTGGCCAACTGGTAAAGAAAGAAATGTTGTTTAAAGCAATTGTTGACACACGCACAAACGACGGACAGGACACGATCGCAATAGCTCACCATGAGCACTTTATGCTCTCGTAAGCTAAAAATGTCAACAGCAATTTCCAAATACTTTACAACATCACTATCGTACTCGTAAATCTGGGTAAATAGAGTACTGTTGAACACACAATGATAATCACTTATTAAGCACAAAAGGCAATGTCACCAATGATCCAGCGTTGATTGATTCTTCTGAAAGCAAATGATGATTGCTAAAGATGATGCTGATGATACTCAGGTCTCCCCCATCCAAAAACAATGTCCAGAGTGAAGAACTATAACTTGTCAAACACAATGGGCACAGTTTTATACCCGGGCAAGTAGCTCATATCTAATGTGTGGTGTGTGGGTATAAAAGTGATACTTGTATACCATGAGGTACTATACTGGTGTACCCGGACACTAAGACAATGTAATGTTCTGATGATAACAATATGGATAGTGCATACAGTAGTAGATCTATTACACAAAATTACAACAATCAAACAGGATGGTGCCCTCAAGTCTATCATCAGGGACTAAACACTCCAACAAAACCACTCACACATGGGGAACAGACAAACAGAGAGACCAAAATCAATATGCCTCCGATCTATCATTACAGGGGCATAAAAAACATTTTTTCAGACAGAATTAACCGTCTTCAACAATAACAACTGATCAACTGAATATCATGTGACTATGAAGAATACAGATCACAAGAAGAGCCAAAGTAAATTAAAATATGAATACCTATATTAAGACATCATGTGACCTTGAGAGGTTTCTACTTGTACACTGTTAAGGAAAGAAAGATGGTGGCTGACTGCACTGTATTTATTCATTGTGGGCCACTGGGTACCAAGGACAAACTGACTTCTCTTTGTCTGATCAGTAAACCCAGCTAGCAGACATCAGTTGGGCCAACAAGGAATATCCGTGAGCGACAAATCTTTATTGGCCGAACATTGGGCCATTAATCAAAAGTCATTGACTAAAATCAGACGTTGTGCCAACAGTTGCCCAACAAAGAAGGAAATGGACATGTCAATATCAATGTTTGACCACTGTTGGTCTAACAAACAATAAAACCCATGTTAAATTAATTGTTCGGCCAACATAGATATGTTGTATCAAGATAATTTGGTATTGGGCCAATGTCATGAAATCTTACAGAAATAACAAAGTTGTTGTAGTTCTAGTGCCAAAGAACGTCATTGCATTAGAGATGATCATTTATCCAGCATACCTGTAAACCATCCGTGCACTTGACATCATTATAACCTTTAGATTTATAATAATCATGCACACATTTTAACTATTTTGTGCTCTTTTTATTCATCTTTTTTATTGTATCCTGGTCTGCATTATTAATATGTTAATTATAATAATATTAATTTTGTTCGCATATAAACACACAGAATAAATCAAAATTAAAATAAAAGATGCAGATATATTGATCAGTAGAATTGAGATATAAATTAACAACCTTGTCTAAAAAGCTGAGAGAAAGAAATATAAACCGAATTTGACCCCTAGTTCTTGTACAAATCTGAGATGTCTTATGCAATAATATGGGCTTGGCACTTCATACTGCATACTTTAGTGAGCTGTATCGATCTTTGTATACATGCATCTCATCGTTTATAAAAGTATACTTATCACTTGAAAAGTGCAGTAGATCTACATTTAAAGCTGTACCAGAAAAAACGTAAGTGTATGAAATTATCTTAATTAAATCAATTGTGAATACGCAGATCATAAATGCTGTGCAAATTTGTTTTATTTCAATTCAAGTTATGTTAAATAATTATTTTATGCTAATAACTTTTAGATCTTGTAATTTTAATGATATTAAGTATTTTGTTGACAATACATAATTATGTTATGTAATTTTGTAATGAAATTACCTTGATGTAAAAACATTTGTCATAAGTAAAATATGGATTTTTTTGCGTTCAGGGGATACCAAAGAACCAATAAGTGAACTCCAGTCTTCGAAGTAGTTGGTTGCCCGGCTGCCTGAAAGGATTTTTTCCTTCTTTAAGTTTATTGAGTATAATTTTTTTTCCGGATTGAATAACAGGCTCCTGTGATTGGGCCAACCACATGCCAACAGTTAGGCCAACATTGAGCCAACGGTTGTATCATCTTTGGCCCCAATGGATGATATTTCTCAAATATCTCTGGGCCAACGGTGAGCCAACTGTTGGCTCCACGTTCGCCCGATGAGCTCAGCTAAATTGACCCAAAGTTGGCTTCAGTCGTTGGCCCAACAATGACGACTGAGTTGGTGGCCAACGGTGGCCCAACATTTCTCTACTATCTGGGAATATGTGAATATCCCTGTCGTCACTTGTAGTTTGAAATAATATATTAGAATAACCTTGATCGAACACAACAAATACAAGGACACATGTATCGCTAATTCGCGAAAACACATGACATTCGCATAACTATCACTTACAACACAAATAAAAACATTCAAAAACCTATATCTCATCGTTAAGTGGAACACATTTATTAAACAAGAATCACTTACGAGGTAGTAGTTCATAAACAGTAGAAAACTTCTGTATGATACCTAACCAAACGAAGAAACTATCCGTACGTCTAGACGAAAACAAATAACTGTAACAACCTCAGGTCGGTCTATTTGCACAAGGCAAAGGGAGGTGCGTGGCTGTCAATCTTAGCGGAAAATGGGCGTGTCTTCAGGTGAACGTGCATTTCAACGAGTTGTGTCGTTATAACGTAAATAAAATCTAACTTTTGTAAAAAATAACAAAAGAACAGACACCAGCTGACCTTAGTAAATAATGACCCTAAAGAATTTCACACTTATGATGATGTAGAAAGATGAATTGAATCTGAGCTCTAAAGCGAAACATTTTCAAGATAGATGATTCAAACAACCTCACAAAATCTGAAAGATATGTCGGTAATGAAAATCTCATTGACAGCATGTGTTTATTTAATAATTATATATATTTTTAAATACATGAACGTCAACAGTTATGAACAGGTGCAAAGGTAGAGCAGGTACCTACACGAACAAGTACTATATGTATACATAACACACCTACAAGGCGAGGGTGGGTACCCTTCTAGTATATAACACATGTACAAAGCGAGGGTAGGTATCCTTGTAGTATACAACACATGTACAAGGCGAGGGTAGGTACCCCTTGTAGTATATAACACATTTACAAAGCGAGGGTAGGTACCCTTGGTAGTATATAACACATGTACAAAGCGAGGGTAGGTACCATTCTAGTATATAACATATGTACAAGGCGAGGGTAGGTACCCTTGTAGTATATGACACATGTACAAAGCAAGGGTAGGTACCTTTCTAGTATATAACATATGTACAAGGCGAGGGTAGGTACCCTTGTAGTATATAACATAATGTACAAAGCGAGGGTAGGTACCCTTCTAGTATATAACATATGTACAAAGCAAGGGTAGGTACCCCTGGTAGTATATAACACATTTACAAAGCGAGGGTAGGTACCCTTGGTAGTATATAACACATGTACAAAGCGAGGGTAGGTACCATTCTAGTATATAACATATGTACAAGGCGAGGGTAGGTACCCTTGTAGTATATAACACATGTACAAAGCAAGGGTAGGTACCTTTCTAGTATATAACATATGTACAAGGCGAGGGTAGGTACCCTTGTAGTATATAACACATGTACAAAGCAAGGGTAGGTACCTTTCTAGTATATAACATATGTACAAGGCGAGGGTAGGTACCCTTGTAGTATATAACATAATGTACAAAGCGAGGGTAGGTACCCTTCTAGTATATAACACATGTACAAAGCAAGGGTAGGTACCTTTCTAGTATATAACATATGTACAAGGCGAGGGTAGGTACCCTTGTAGTATATAACATAATGTACAAAGCGAGGGTAGGTACCCTTCTAGTATATAACATATGTACAAAGCAAGGGTAGGTACCCTTGTAGTATATAACACATGTACAAAGCCAGGGTAGGTACCCTTGGTAGTATATAACACATGTACAAAGCGAGGATGGGTACCCTTGGTAGTATATAACACATGTACAAAGCGAGGGTAGGTACCCTTGTAGTATATAACACATCTACAAAGCGAGGGTAGGTACCCTTCTAGGTTCTAACACATGCACAAAGCGAGGGTCGGTACACGTCTAGTATATAACACATGTACAAAGCGAGAGTAGGTACCCATGTAGTATATAACACATGTACAATGCGAGGATAGGTACCCTTGTAGTATATAACACATGTACAAGGCAAGGGTAGGTACCCTTCTAGTATATAACACATGTACAAGGCGAGGGTAGGTATCCTTGTAGTATATAACACATGTACAAGGCGAGGGTAGGTACCCCTGGTAGTATATAACACATTTACAAAGCGAGGGTAGGTACCCTTGGTAGTATATAACACATGTACAAAGCGAGGGTAGGTACCATTCTAGTATATAACATATGTACAAAGCAAGGGTAGGTACCTTTCTAGTATATAACATATGTACAAGGCGAGGGTAGGTACCCTTGTAGTATATAACACATGTACAAAGCAAGGGTAGGTACCTTTCTAGTATATAACATATGTACAAGGCGAGGGTAGGTACCCTTGTAGTATATAACATAATGTACAAAGCGAGGGTAGGTACCCTTCTAGTATATAACACATGTACAAAGCAAGGGTAGGTACCCTTGTAGTATATAACACATGTACAAAGCCAGGGTAGGTACCCTTGGTAGTATATAACACATGTACAAAGCGAGGGTGGGTACCCTTGGTAGTATATAACACATGTACAAAGCGAGGGTAGGTACCCTTGTAGTATATAACACATCTACAAAGCGAGGGTAGGTACCCTTCTAGGTTCTAACACATGCACAAAGCGAGGGTCGGTACACGTCTAGTATATAACACATGTACAAAGCGTGAGTAGGTACCCATGTAGTATATAACACATGTACAATGCGAGGATAGGTACCCTTGTAGTATATAACACATGTACAAGGCAAGGGTAGGTACCCTTCTAGTATATAACACATGTACAAGGCGAGGGTAGGTACCCTTGTAGTATATAACACATGTACAAGGCGAGGGTAGGTACCCATGTAGGATATAACACATGTACAAGGCGAGGGTAAGTACCCTGGTAGTATATAACACATGTACAAGGCGAGGGTAGGTATCCTTGTAGTATATAACACATGTACAAGGCGAGGGTAGGTACCCTTGGTAGTATATAATACATGTACAAAGCGAAGGTAGGTACCCTGGTAGTATATAACACATGTACAAGGCGAGGGTAGGTACCCTTCTAGTATAACACATGTACAAGGCGTGGGTGGGTACCCTTGTGGTGTATAACACATGTACAAGGCGAGGGTGGGTACCCTTCTAGTGTATAACACATGTACAAAGCCAGGGTAGGTACCCTTGGTAGTATATAATACATGTACAAGGCGAGGGTAGGTACCCTTCTAGTATATATCACATGTACAAAGCGAGGGTAGGTACCTTTCTAGTATATAACACATGTACAAAGCGAGGGTAGGTACCCTTGGTAGTATATAATACATGTACAAAGCGAGGGTAGGTACCCTTCTTGTATATAACACATGTACAAAGCGAGGGTAGGTACCCTTGGTAGTATATAATACATGTACAAGGCGAAGGTAGGTACCCTGGTAGTATATAACACATGTACAAGGCGAGGGTAGGTACCCTTCTAGTATATAACATGTACAAGGCGAGGGTGGGTACCCTTGTGGTGTATAACACATGTACAAGGCGAGGGTGGGTACCCTTCTAGTGTATAACACATGTGCAAAGCCAGGGTAGGTACCCTTGGTAGTATATAATACATGTACAAGGCGAGGGTAGGTACCCTTCTAGTATATATCACATGTACAAAGCGAGGGTAGGTACCCTTCTAGTATATAACATATGTACAAAGCGAGGGTAGGTACCCTTCCAGTATATAACACTAATTAAACTGGTTTCCGTTCCATGTTGCTGTTCACCAAACAGAGACGTCTACGGGAACCAGTTCATTATTACGAGGGAGATAAAATGAATAAATAAATTCAAATCACTGATCGAAAACTCCCAAAACATGAATGAGAATAAACCAATCAAAATTTAGTTTATCACAGATACATAATTTATATACGAGTATTTACTAGTAGAATTTAGGCCTAAGATTGTTAGTTTGTTTCAGTTTTACACCCCTTTTAAACAGTCAGAGTCATATGAGGCGAACTGTGAGTTCAACTATGGGCTAACCATCGTTCAGAACTGGGAATAACCATTTTAAATTCACATCCTCCATAAGCAACTGCCTACTTTCTCACATAGAGACATGGTCACCAGCTGGGCTCGTACCCATGACCCTCTAACAGTGAGAGGTTACAGTGATTTAAAATCAGTGACCTAGACGACTCGACCACGGAGGCAGGTCGCACTGTCTAGACAGGGATTTATCCGTTTGTCATAATAAGAAAATTGGATTTTAATTAGTCTAAAGTAGGTGTACATGTTATTAGAATTTTTAATTAGCATTTATCAAATGTGAAGTAAATACACTGCTCATTGTAAGCCCAAAACAAATTAACTGAAAAACTAACTTCCAAATTTTGAACATTAACGTTTACCCATGAGAGTCAGATCGGGATTCGAACCCGAATCTCCCCATAGCCTGGCCTGGCCTGGGTAGCTCTTTCCAATTGAGCTATCTGATCTTAAAATTATAGGTAAATTGCAATTTTGTAAATGAGTTAGATTTATTATAAAGTGAGGAAATTAACAAATATAACACGTACATTAATTTGTTTTAAATAGCCTAGGCGATGATTATTACAGAATCCCCCTATGAATAGTTAAAATAAATGATTGTTAACGGTTCCACAACTTTCTAGAATAGCCCCATTACCAGTATATTACCGAAATACGCTTCCGAATTATGGGAATATCCCTTTATTTTATTTGTTGTTTACAAATGAAGGGTTCAATGAAAAACCATACCTACTATATTATAACTACATTTTGCAAAACTGTTAGAAAAACGCATTTTTGTAAAATTTTGGAAAAGTGTGTAATATTGATAGATTATCAACTACATGTATTACAGCAGTCATATTACAAAGTTTCCTGTATTTTGCAGTACTTATAGTATTTATACTATTGTTATAGCAATATAAAAATAGTTTTTCGCCGCAAAATGTTATGCAAGAAAGGTCCTAAGTCAATAAAATCATTTCGGGGTTTGCATTTAAGGTATGTTGAAGAGCTGCAAGGCCTGATATGTACTATAAACTTTATCTTGTATTTACAATATGTTCAATAAGGATTGAAAACCTTCCTTAAATACCAAATACCACACCTTTTTCATCTTAATACATAATACAAGCTTTGTTTTTACTTCAACACATTAAAATAGCTTCTTGAATTCTGAGTACTATTAATAGTTACCGCTTGAATACTGAATAAATTATTAAAACATATCATTCAAAAGACTGGATAATGAATAATGAACTAGGAAGGGACTGCATAATCCTTAATATTCAAACATCAGGCATCATAATGTAATTGTGTGGAGTAGGCTGTTGGGTTTGCAACATCAACCAGATGAGTTAGTAGTATGTAAAAAATCTCGCATTTAAATAACTACATTAATACAAAGTAAAAAATGATCAAACAGGAACTATATCACCACTAATCTCTATCATACAAAAAAAAACATGTTATGCCATTTTTTACTCCTTTTGTGCTGTTGTTTGCGCATAGTATATGAAAACTATGCAAAATAAATATTAGTTAATCATAAGAATATATAAAAGCTGGAAATCTTACCAACGTATTGCTCAAAATTGCGAGAAACATAACTTGGTAAGTCATGCATGTAAACGGTTTTAAACAAGTGTCAAGTTTGTGCAAGAAATGATCTAAGTCCAATGATGAGTTAGGTTTAATCTTGCATCGACAAAATACCATTTTTAACTCTAAAACAGGAGAAATTTTAGGAATGAAACAAAGTAGCTTATACCAGTGGAGCAGTAAAGAAATTATATGTAAAGGAAATTCGAGCATAGCCTTGAACTGAGAATTCAAGGGAGGGGTGCACCCGGCGCTCCCTAAATTAATCATATTTATTGTACCATGACATGGAACACTACATGCCTTTTCAGAAAGTATGTTATCTACCTTGCAAAAATCAGTCACTGGTATCGATGTAACAGAAGTTTCAGACTAAATCCATCTGCGCATCAGATATGATAAACTACGTTCAACGACTTCGTGTGTCAATGATGTCTGCAACAAACTAAGGGGTACGTTTCTTAACATGTGGGACAGTAGTATTCACCTTAACTCCGATATCGTCATTCCCAAAGGTTTATACGGATGCGAACTATAGAGCACTTTATCTACTACTGATATGTTGAAACTCGAACGTGCTCACAGATTCTGTGTGAAGTAAATGCAATATTTAATATTTAACCGTCAAATACTAATACAAACATAGGACTATCAACACTTAATATGACATCAATTGAGAAGCTTATAGATTACAGAAAACTCCAATTTTTGGGACAAATCTGTCGACTTTCAAACAAATATTTAGTAAAACAAGTTTTCAACAACAGGCTCATTAGATTCTAAAAGTTTGACTCTAAGTGTTTAGGTTTCATGCTTAATACGCATCGTTTATTACAGAAGTATATTTTATGTGAAGTATTTTATACATGTACAATAAAACTGAAACATTCCCCTTAAAACATTCATGGAAACATACCCTTAAAGGGCACCTTACTCTACACAGATCATCATGATCGACTGTCAAGACTGTTTGAAGATATATCATGGTTGTCTTTACTACGTGATATAATGTATATAGTGTGCGTCAACTACTAGGGTTATTGGGTTCGAAAGGAAATTCTAACATGACTGAACTCTGCAAGGGTATAGTTTACATTAGAAGTAAATTTAGCAGTGCTAATTATGTTCACGCATGTTCTAAATGCACACACCATACTGATGACATGATCGTACACATGATCATGGTTTGTGAACCCTTGTAAACACATGTATGATAATTCCAGATTATTTATATCAGCAAGGAATAAGTAAATTATATTAATTAATATAGATGTGCTTGTATAGGATAACTAAACATGTCATTTGTATGTATATTATATATATTATGTGTAATTTAAATTCATTGTATATGCCCAACTGTATAATATGTACTATACATATTCATATAAATCGTATTGCACTGTTTAACTTTTATAAACGGTCCATATTGTCTATTCTGAATGTTTCGTGAGCAAGACTCACTTACTTGATTTAATAACTTGCAGATGAAGTGTGTGATGTCACTTTAACATGTCGCAAGCTTCACTTACTCTAAAATACTAAGACAATTCATATTTGACATGTACTCCTCTTTGGTTGTGACATATACTTATAAAATATCTGTTATAAAAGTTACGCTCGACATGTAATAGAACGTTAAATAAATCAGGACAGATCTAGAATTAACACTAACATTTGTTAATATTTCGATTTCCTATTTAACTATGTAAAACAGTGTTATGATTGTTCGAATAATCGAGCGGGTGGTTTTTGCCGTTATTGAAACGTCTTGAACAATTTTCATTTTAAGGCATCCCTTTAATGTCAATACGTCTCTTTTACTACTTGTTCTTTTTCACTAAGTCTAATGAACGAAGAATGTAACTTTTATGGTATGAACTTTGCGTTTTCTTCTGAACTTTTATATATTCTATGCAATCCCTTGTTTGATATTTATTAATGTACAATGTATTATGCATAATGTATGCCTTCAAAAAATGGAGGCAATTAAGATGTACATTCAAACCTGTCAACAAAGGACATCCTTTCGAAAATATAGTATGGTCCCTATTGACAGGTGACCTTTACTCGGAGGTGACCGCACACACATGTTTGACTTTACTAGTAGTATAAATAGTGGCATTGTACAAAATACTGTTTGTCTATATACATTGTAGTTCGAATTGTATGAGTAATTAACTTTTCATCATTATGATGTTACGTATGTATATTACATTGTTATTATTCATGTAATGCCCTCTGAATATGGAGGAAAATAGATAAATAAGTAAAAAAAAAAAATTATACTCGTATAAAGAATCATTCTAAATTTTGAAATAAAATTTTGCACAACAATAGACTGTGCATCGAACGCCATCTTTATCTGTTTGTTTATATGCTTTGGTTGAAAATAACGCGCTACATAACAAATACAAATGTATCAAAGAACAATACGAATTTATGAAGCAGAATTGTTGGCATAGTTCACAATTAACGTATGTTTTCTATTTAATTGCAAAATTTGATTTCAAATTGATTTGAAGTGGAAAATATCATATTTATCAACGTGATTATAGAGAAACCAATGCAATAAAGAATATCAATAATGAATTATTTTGCTTTGAAATCGTCCAAAATGGTTAATATTAAGTTTGGAAATGTATGTTAATACGGTCGCGGAGTTTATCTATATTATTTCAAAGAAACTACTTTGACTACACGCCCTAATGAATAAATTTCTATTACGGGATTAAATAATCTTTAATTGTTACGTATGATTTTCACACAACATCCTAAATTATTGACTTGAATCTTCTCCAATTGCCTACGTACTGAACGACGTATGTTTTCGTTTGTTTACAGTAATGCTTTGGTTGAAAACTACCTGATCAATTGTAAATACATGTATCTAAGAGCAAAATGAGTATTACTTAACGTGGGATTGTTGACGTATTTCAAGGACATTCTTTCATTTTTATCTTCATATGCAAGATCGACATTCATGTATACATGTATGCAAATATGACCAGATATATTGATTACAATAAACATACCAGCGCGCATCTCAATTATGTAAAATCGTTTCTGATTATTAATTATGAATATTCATTAACGGATGTGTAACATCAAGTAAAGAAATCGTGCGGAATTTCTTTTTATTTGACTCGTGAAATATGATTTTAATGTGCAAAAATGATGAGATATATTAATATTTGAACGGAACCTAAAATAAACCAACACGCGTGTATTTCATTTGTGTAAGATCGTTTTTGATGAAGAGTATCAATTAACTTATTTTAGCGGAACATTTAGGAATATTACAGAACAGACTATTATACATGACTATGTGTGTATTCATCTAACTTGAATGTTTACTTCAGGAAATGATCCATATTTAAGTCGTAAATGAATGGTTCTCCGGTCGCAGGATTTGATGATATTTTAACTTATTTTTTATGACCAGAAATACTAATGTTTGAATGAAATTAATGTAAACACAGCATCTAAAAAGTGTAAGATTGTTTCTGATTATTAAATTTGAATATTTATCCAATAATTCAAACGGAACATTGTATTAACAATCCGTGCACATTTTATTTTTATTTGTCTGATATGATTTTATGTAAAAATGATGAGATATATTAATATTTGAACGGAACTTAACGTAAACAAACCAGCATGTATTTTTGGCTATTAATCAAGAATATTAATAAACTTATTTTAGTGGAACATTACGTGAACAACACGTGGAAGCGGGACTGTTGGCATATTTCAAGAATTAGTTACGATTTCCATTTAGATGCAAAATTTGATTTCTAACAATTCAGCATGAACAAGGACTTATGTATATAAGTCCTTGGCATGAAGAAATTAACTTCTTATGCAACTAGTTAATATCACACACTCTTTGTGTATTGGTTTGAATAAGAATTGAATACTTACAAACCGCGCGTATCGCATTTGGCATTTTCAAAATGATTTGAAGAATGAAATAGCATATTTATCAATTTGATTATAGAGAATTTAATGTAATTTATGAGCGTGGACTAGAACATCAATAACGAATCATTTTGCATTAAAATTATCCAAAATGGCCAATACTTAGGTTGGAAAATCAATTTAAGTACGGTCGCGGGATTTGTTGATATTGTGACAGAATTGACTTTTAGTTACGTTCCAACATCTATTATTAATTTTTATTACTGTATGTCCATTTTGATTCTACGTAATAGATACAGTATGAGTTTTTCTTCAAAAGTGTCTTCTCACAGACGTAAGAAGACGGTTCGCTTAGACAAACAACAAATTTGTCCGAGGCGAAGCAGAGGATAAATGGTAGTTTGTCTAAGGGAACCGTCTTCTTAGCGTCTGTAAGAAGACATTTTTGAAGAAAATACGAGTACGTGTATCTGACTTATACGACGATAAAGGATTATGTCCACGTGAAAGTTGAGTTATTGAAAAGTGCCTTCTTACAAACGTTAGAGGACACTTTTTGGATAGCTTTGCTGGGGGTATAGTCGTATAAAGTCGTATAACTGACTTATACGACGATAAAGGATAATGTACAGAGTTATTGAAAGGTGTCTTCTTACAAACATTAGAAGACACTTTTTGAATAACTCTGCTGGGGTATAGTCGTATAAATAAATATGTTCAATCGAATGGTATTTGTCCTTCTACACATGTTTATCAATCATTCAATAATATTGCTAAACTATCTAGTCATTGGGGTGTCCTAGGTCTTTTTATGCACTTGATGAACATAAAATCACATTGTTTTAACCATCAGTTGATGTGTTATGCTGTATATGTTTTATCATACCCCTGTGCCATTCAAAAAGAGTGTATCATGAAATTCTCATGATTTCTCCCCTGTAAGGGTATATAAGGCTGAGTCTCCAGCACTCAGTGCTCAGTTCACTGACCTTTTTAAAGGTATATTTTACCCTTGTCTGAACTTTGCCACCTCTTTTGTAAATTTGGGGGATACTTTTATTATATTTCTGTCCTTCGTAAATTCATGGTCTTCATATATGTAAAATTAAACATAGTTAGGTAAAGGTAGGATTGTTGATTATTTGATACATCTTATTTATTGTTCACCTTGGTTATTATAATCCATAAAACTTGTTTCAGTTATGAATATTGTGAAAACTTATAAATTAATAGAAAGTAAAAGCATCTGTAAACCCAGAAACTGTGTCCTTATATATTTAGTTATGAGTTAATTAATTATACATGTCGGAATAAAGACATTAACGTAATACTATGTTAGTGAATATCAACGTGAATCTGTGTGTATTCCATCATGTGTATTGGTTGTATGAAAAAAATATTAAAATGATAAAATGAGTGGTACTTATTTTGCGGTTCTTATTTACCCGTTCCTTAGTATAATGACCAAATGCGCTAATTAATGAGTAATCAAAGTGTGATATTTATATTTAACGCAAAATATTAATCTATAGATTCAAATGAGTATTGTGCATGAATGTGTATTGATTTTTCGTTCGAAATGAGAATGATGTGTAAACAACATACGCATTACGTTCGTTTTACGAAAATTATGAATTTATAACATTCAAGTGATTATTATATGCATATAGCGAATAATGAACTTGACTTAACATAAGGCCAAAGTATATGTATTGAACGATATGTGTTGCTGCTTATAATCTACACGCTTTGTTCGAAGTGACACGCCAAATTGTTTACATCGAAGAACAAAATGAATTATTGTTACGGAGAAATTACAATGTCTTTTTCAATGCAAAAATTGATATCTAACAGATCTAAAATGAAGAAATTAACGTCTTACACAACAAGTTAATAGAGCGGACACTGTGTATTGAATGGTGTACAGTTGTTTTATAGAAGAAACTATCAAAATGGTCAATATCTATGACAAAAATGGCTGGTATCCAAGGTCCGGAGTGTAATTTGTAAACAACAAGCGCACTTTGCATACTTTTAAGTATCCTTTTACTGATTATCTAGACATCCTAATTGATGAAATTAACCAATATTTTATGTAAATCGTGCGCAATAATTTATTCGAATTGATTCGTTTGCATGAATGGTAAAATATCTAAGAACAAAATGAATTCATGTCCGCGAGTTTTTTTTGGCGTATTTCACGGATAAATTGCTATGTACAATGTATTTTTAAAACAAAATTTGGTTTCAACATCACGGAATGAAGACATTAAGGCCCTAGCAAAATGTTGATATCACAGAATCTTTGTGTATTGACTAAGAATTGAACTGAATGTATCTCGCGGGATTTGTTGGCATATTTCACGGATAAATTATGACTTTTTTAAATGCAAAATTTGATTTCTAACAGATCTAAAATAAAGAAATTAAAGTCTCTTACAACAAGTTAACATAGACGGCACGGCGTATTGAATAATGTACATTTGTTGTCTTGAAAAAACTATCAAAATGGTCATTATCTATGATGAAAATGCTTGGTACCCAATCGGCGGATACTGTGTCCGTTTTTCATACTCAAAAGTTTTGACCAAATGATGAATACAATCTGTAAACAAGAAGCCGTTACATACATTTTAGATTTTTTCAATTGTTATGTTATATCTGGCTCATATGATTTTGTGCAAAAGTTACCAGATATATACATATTTGAACGGATCTTAATAAAGTGAACAAACCTAGTGCGTTTATTTCAGTTATATAAGATTGGCGTAATTAATATAACGATTCCGCGTGTATTTCTTTATTTCTTTGTTAATTAACTATGAATATTTATCAACTCATTTGAACGGACCATTATGTTGATAACCCGTGCGCATTTCATTTAATTTGACTCATTTGTGTTTGATTATTAATCATGCATATTAAAAAACTTACTTGATTATATCATTTTGTAAACAACGCGCGCGCATTTCAGTTTATTTGACTCATAACATTTTATGCAAAAATGACAAGATGTATTTATATTTGAACGGAACTTAATAAAGTAAACATACCAGCGTGTATTTCAATTGCGTAAGATTGGCCGAATTAATATTACAACCCCGTGTGTATTTCATTTGTGTTTAATTATTAATTATGAATAATAAATAAGTGATTTGAACGGAACATCAAGTACAGAACCTGTACGCAGTTGTATTTTATTTGACTCATATGCTTTTATGCAAGAAATGACAAATTAACATTTAAACGGAACTTAATGTTAATAAACCAGCCCGTATTTCAATTTGTAAGATTGTTTTTGACTATGAATCCAGAATATTTATCAAATTATTTGACCGGAACATTACGTGTACAACGCGTGGAAGCGGGACTGTTGGCATATTTCAGGAATAAATTAAGATTTCTTTCTAAATGCAAGCTTTAATTTCCTATAATTGGAAAGGAAGAAAATAATGCCGAACAAAACATAACAATAATGCGCCCTCTCTGTGTATTAGTTGTTGTGTATTGGCTAGAGTAAGAATTGAATATTTATCAAACGCGTATTTCGCATTTGACATTTTCAAAATGATTAGAACTAATTATTTTGCATTAAAATCGTCCAAAATGGTCTATACTTAGATTGGAAATCAATTTTAGTACGGTCGCGGGATTAGTTTAATATATTATTTCAATGCGAACAGTTTGACGACACGCCCTAATTAATGAATTATATGATAGAGGATGAATAACACACTCGTACATGCATGCTGATCAGTTCACGGGGTTTGTTTCACTTTTCCAAGGACATTTTCTTGATGATTTGGTTGAAAAATTCATATATATGTAGGAATGAAGAAATTAATGTAATACTATGATAGTGAATATCAACGTGAATATGTGTGCATTCCATTATGTGTATTGGTTGTTATGAACAAAATATCAAGATGATAAAAACATAAGATGAAAATATGTGGTACTTATTTTGATGTTCTTATGCATCTGTTTCTTAGACAGTATATTGACCACATGCGCTAATTAATGAGTTTATGAGTAATCGAAGTGTGCTATTTATATCTAAACCTACCAAGCTCACGGCCAAGGTATCAATGTGTTGGGTTTCGTGTATTCATTTTCATACGAAATGAGAATAATTTATAAACAGCGTATGCGCTACGTTTGTTTTAGGCAAATTATCAACTTATTAGATTCAAACGATATATTTTTTGTAGGAAATAATAACTACAAGTCGCGCGCCTCGTGTATTTTTTGTACATACAAGATATCGTAGAAATGCATTCTAAACTTTGGAATAAACAATCTTCCTAAAATAATTGGCTTGTATTTCAAGTGTGTAAGAATCCCGCGTGTATTCCATTTGTGTTTGATAATTGATTATGAATATTAATATCCAATTTGAACTGAAAGTAAAGCAAATAAACAAGCATGCATTTAAAATTTATTGAGATTGGCATGCTTCATATATTAAGAATCCCGCGTGTATAATTTATTTGTATTTATTAATCATGAATATCAATTAATTCATTTTATCGGAACACTATGTATACAACTCGTGTGCATTTTAATTTTACATTACGCATATGATTTTTTGCAAAAACGACCATATACATTAATATTTAACGAAACTTAAAATAAACAAACCCTGCGTGTTTTTCAATTGTGTTCGATTATGAATTATGAATATTAATTAACTTATTAGCACGGAACATAAACAGCCTTGCGAACTTCAGTTTTCTTTGATTCACATGACTTAATGCCAAAAAAAACCCGACAATATTATGAATATTTGAGCGGAACTAAATGTAAACAAACAAGCATGTATTTAAAATGTGTAAGATTGGCATAATTTATATAAGAATCCCGTGTGCACTTCAATTGTGTTTGATTGTCAATCATGAATATGAATTACTTATATTCACGGAACATTAGATGTACAACTCGCGCGCATTTCAGTTTTATTACACTTGTATAATTTAGTGCAAAGATGACCATACATATGTGAATATTTAAAAGGAAATTATACTAAACACACCAGCGTGTATTTCAATTGTGTAAGAATCCCGCGTGTAATTCATTTGTCTTTGATAATTAATTATCGGTATTAATTAAATTATCAAGTTGAACTGAACTTAGCGAATAATGTAACTGACCTACCACACGGCCAAAGTATTAATATGCTGGACTTCGTGTATTCATTTTCATACGGAATGAGAATAATATGTAAACAACGTATGAGCTACCATGAGTACGTTTGTCATACGTATTAGACTCAAATGGTATTATACATTTTGGAAAGAATCAATGCAAGTCGTGCGTCTCGTGTTTTATTGTACACAAGATATCATTGAAATGAATTCTATATTTTGAAATAATCTTCCCCAATAGTCTACGTATCGACCAAAATGTGTATTGGTTTGTTTACATGCTTTGGGTGAAAAGATCTGCAGAATTGTAAATATCTATTATAAATTAAAAATCAATTGTATTTATATTGTGAGTTTGTTCGCGTATTTCACAGACAATTGCTTGATTTTTATCTATATGTCCAAAATTAATATTCATATTATTTTGAAATGACCGAAACACAGTTTTAATGTGATGAGCTTAGAGTATTTATTTTCATACGAAATGAGAAAAATGTGTAAACAACATACGCGTTACGTTCCTTTACTAAAATCATGAATTTTTGGATTCTATTGATTATTATACATGTAACGAATATTGAAACTGACCTAGTATGCATTGAACGAAATGTGTAGCTGCTTATTTAAATGCTTTGTTCGAAAATAAAACGCCAAACTGTATATATGGAAGAGCAAAATGAATTTATGTCACGGAGAAATCACAGTTTCTTTTGAAATGTAACATTTGATGTCTAACAGATCCAAAATGAAGAAATTAACGTCTTACGCGACACGTTTATATAACGGAAACTGTGTATTGAATAGTTTGCATTCGTTTTCTTGAAAAAACTATCCAAATGGTCAATATCTATGAAAAAAATACTGAGTATCCTAGGTCCGGATAATTATTTGTAACATCATGCGTTCTTTGCATACTTTTATAGCCTCTTTTACTGATTATCTAGACATCTTAAATGATGGAATTAACCTATATATGATATATATCGTGTGCAATAGTTTATTAGAATAAATTCGTTTGCATGAATGGTAAAATATCTAACAACAAAATGAATTTACGTCGCGGGTTTGTTGGCGTACTTCACGGATACATTATTATTTCTCTTATAAATACAAATTCGATTTTAACAGTTCTGAATGAAGACATTAAGTCCTTACGCAACATGTAAATATAGCGGAATCTTTATGCATTGACTATGTATGGAACAACATGTGTATATGTTCGTTTACAATATTGTGTTTTAGTTTGAATAAATATTGAATGTTCACAAGCCGCGTTGATTGCATCTAGTGTTTTGAAAATGATTTCAAGTAAGACATACAATATGTATCATTTGATAATAGAGAACTTCATGCTAAAAAAGTGCGTGGGTTTACAATATCATAAGTAAAAAGCATGTGTTCATGCCGCGAGACTCTTTTACTCATTATCTAGACATCTTAATTGATGAAATCAACCTATATTAATTCTGCGCAATGATTTATTTCAATGGATTAGGTTGCATCAATGTCGAATTTATGTCGCGGGAATTTTAGCGTACTACACGGAAAAATCATTACTTCATTTTAAATGCAAAATTTGATTTCTGACAGATCTAAAATAAAGAATTTAACATCTTTTACAACAAGTTAACATAGCCGACATTGTGTATTGAATACTGTGCATTTGTTGTCTTGAAAAGCTATAAAAATGGTTATTATCTATGACGAAAGTGCTTGGTATCCAATTCGCGGATATTGGGTCCGTTTTTCATACCCAAGATTTTAACTAAATAATAAGAACATTATGTAGACCACAAGCCGTTATTCATATTTTAGAATTTCCAATTGATATACACAGGTAACTGTATCATGAATAGATAATAAAAATTAAAAAAAAAAAAATTAAAAAAAAATATTTAGTAATATATTAACAAGGTATATTACAACAAAAATCCCAAGATTTTTAAAGCATCAAAAAAAATTTTTGGCTAAAGATATTTCCAGTGATCGATTATATTCATAAAACATATCGTTAAAACAACATTCATGCAAAATCCCAGAGAAATCCGTCGCCTAGTTTACGAGTTATGCCACAAAATGTAAATCAATGCTTCGGGACGATCACTGAGGTGATTTTGACATCCACTAAATTTACATAAAATAGACGATATTTAGTCTTAACCGTTGTGTACAAACATAATGAACAGCTACACTTAGAAAACACAAATGTTGGAACACATTTACCCCCATGACAATTTGTAAATTCGTTACATGTGAATGTTTAAGCAATAAACAAACTTTCGGCTTTAATTTTTATCCCCGATAGACTCCATTTTGGTTCATAAGACGCGCGTGCTATCCAGTTTGTGACAACGATTTTCATTGGCCGATTTCAAAGGGGTTTTCCCAGGTGAAATGACGTATTTGGTTCCCGGCCAATGAAAACGAACGTTACAAAATACACTGGGATTTCTCTAGAGTCATCGACAGAATGAAGTTTTTACGTTGATATTTAGATAAAATCGGAATTTAAACGTTGAATTACATGTTATGAAGGTAAAATAATGTAAATAAATAAAGCTTTCAATGCAGGAATATGTTTTTGTTCAATTACGGCCGTAAAAAGTATATTCATTTGCATGAATTCACCGGAATCCTTGATGAAATTGAAAAACAAAAGTCACCTCAGTGATCGTCCAGAGGATTTTCGTTGAAATATACCTTGTTAATATATTACTAAATATTTTTTTAAATTTTTTTTTTTTAAATTTTTATTATCTATTCATGATACAGTTACCTGTGTTGATATATACCGTGCACAATAAATCATTTAAAAAGACTTGGCTTTAAAAATGTTTAGAACTGTGTTGAAAACATGAATGTGAACAATATTATGAGCTGATGTGATGAGAATATCTTATAAACTACTAGCGTTACGCATATTTCATGCAAAGTATATAGCATTTAAAATTATTCTTATTTTGAAGTAAACGTTGTTCATCAATAGTCGGTGTATCGAACGATATGTGTATTCTTTTGTTTACATAATTCGGTTGAAAAATTCACATATACGTGGAATGAAGAAATTAACGCAATACTATGTTAGGGAATATCACCCTGAATCTGCATGTACTCCACAATGTATTTTATGGTTGCAACAAAATATCAAAATAACAATATATATTATAAAATGTGTGGTACTTATTTAACGGCTCTTATGTACCTGTTCCAAAGACAGTATATTGACCAAATGCGCTAATTAATGAGTTTATGAATAATTAAGATGTGATATTTATATTCGACGCAGAATATTAATCTATAGATTCAAATGAGTATTATGCATGAAGCGAATAATGAAACGGCCAAATAATATTATACTTTCAGGAAATAATGAATACAAGTCGCGCCTCGTGCATTTTTTGTACATAAAAGATATCATAGAAATGGATTCTTAATTTTAGAATAAACAATCTTCCTGGAATGATTGATTTGTATTTCAATTGTGTAAGAATCCCGCGTGTATTCCATTTGTGTTTTATAATCAATTATGAATATTAATATCTTATTTAAGGTGAATCATATCAGCACAAATTTATGAAAAAATAGCCACCTGATATTTTTGCTATGCGTCCTAAAAAGTGGCGTTGTTCAATAATTACTGAAAGTACATAACTAAAATGAGTTTTTATCAATAGCTAATGATTAAATGTACATTTCTGCACCAGTAAAATAATATTTGATGATTAACAAGTATCTATAATTCTCACCTGAACTTATGATAATTCCATTTGCCAAAATAATGTATCATAGTATCAAAATTAATTTAAACTACAATGTCCAACAATAACTCCAATATGTCATTGAGGGTTTCCATATTTCAATTTTTCATTTTTAAATGTTCTTCCATGTTTATTTTCAATTTTTAACACAGTCCTCAATATTCACATTTTACAAAAATCCTCGACACATGTGTTTACACTATGTACTACACAGTAGCCTAAACAAATATGGAAGAAAAATCACTGTGTGAAAGTTGAGGATTCACCTTAAAATGGTATTAAAATAAATAGACAAGCGTGTATTTCAATTTATTGAGATTGGCATGCTTCATATATTAAGAATCCCGCGTGTAATTTATTTGTATTAATTAATCATGAATATCAATTAATTCATTTTATCGGAACACTTTGTATACAACTCGTGTGTATTTTAGTTTTACATTACGCATATGATTTAATGCAAAAATGACCATATACATTAATATTTGAACGGAACCAGCGTGTATTCCAATTGTATTTGATTATGAATTATGGATATTAATTAACTTATTTGCACGGAACATTATGGAAACAGCCTTGCGCATTTCAGTTGTATTTGTTTCACATGATTTAATGCTAAAAACGACAATATTATGAATATTTGAACGGAACTAAATGTAAACAAACAAGCATGTATTTAAAATGTGTAAGATTGGCATATTAATTTATATAAGAATCCCGTGTGCACTTCAACTGTATTTGACTATTAATTATAAGTATGAATTGACTTATATGAACGGAACATTATGTGAACAACACGAGCGCATTTCAGTTTTATTACACTAATATAGTATTGAACGTGACTGGGCACTTAAGACTTAAAATGCCTCTGTTTTTTTTATTTTTTTAAATAAAAGATTTTAGTCAAAATCAATAAATCAATGTTGTTAGCTTATATCTTTATTTACATAATATTATACATATCATCAAACACCAAACATTTTGAAGTTTACTTCGACTCTTTCAATATCTTAACTGACAGCCAACACGGTTTCCGCAAGAAAAGATCCTGCGACACCCAACTAATTCAGACAGTCAACGACCTAGCTAAAGGGTTAAATCAGAACGAACAGATAGACGCAATCACTCTGGACTTCTCCAAAGCTTTCGACAAGGTCCCTCACAACCGTCTGCTACAAAAGCTAGTTTCTTACGGAGTTAGAGGCTCGACCCTATCTTGGGTTAGAGACTTTCTATCCTCTCGCACCCAGCAAGTAGTCCTAGATGGATCAAAGTCTTCATCTGCGCCGGTTACATCTGGGGTACCCCAGGGTAGCGTCTTAGGTCCATTGCTCTTCCTCGCATACATCAACGACCTACCCGGTAAGGTCACTTCCAAGGCAAGATTATTTGCCGATGACAGCCTTCTATATAGGACTGTGAAGACTCAAGCAGACTCTGATGAATTACAGAAAGACCTAGACCATCTTCAAGAATGGGAAAACGACTGGCAAATGGCATTTAACCCGGACAAGTGCGAAGTAATCCATATAACTACAAAAAGAAAACCTCTACAAACCAACTACTCCATCCATGGTGTCCAACTATCAACTACTAACTCCGCAAAGTACCTTGGAATCACCATTACACCTGATCTATCTTGGAACCAGCACATTAACAATATTACACGTAAGGCTAACTTAACTTTATCTTTTCTACGCCGCAACATAGGGTCATGCCCACAGCAAGCTAAGGCATCTGCCTACAGGACGTATGTTCGACCCTCAGTCGAGTACGCTTCAACAGTCTGGTCACCCCATACAGAAGGCCTCATCCAACAGCTTGAGATGGTTCAGAGAAGAGCTGCTAGATTCGTCAAGCGAGACTTCAGAAGAACAAGTAGCGTATCTGCAATGATCACAGACCTGAAGTGGGACACTCTACAAAGACGCAGAGAACATGCAAGGCTTTCCATGCTATTCAAAATCCAACATGGACTGGTTGAGGTCACACCAGATCCACCTCTACGCCCTTCTAGATCTACCAGGTACAACAACCAACAACTAACTCAGCTGCCCAGTGCAAAAGCATCCTACCAACATAGCTTCTTCCCAGCTAGTATCGTCCTCTGGAACAAGCTCCCCCAGGTCGCTGTCAGTCAAAGCACCTTGGCCGGTTTTCAGGCAGCTCTGGTAGGACAATACAACAACTAGAGTACTGCTTTGTTTTTATCCCGATTTTAAATTGAATAATAAGACTTTTTCTTTTAAAAACTGTATATAGAATAGCCTGACTGCTGTGTGTGAATAATTTTTTAATACATCGCGAGAATACTCAAAATGAGGGATGCGATTACTAAAGATGATGATGATGATGATGTCTGATAATTTGTTAAATTTGAGTTTTAAATGTTGGACCTGGTACATTTCAACCATCTTAATTTTATTGTATGCGTTTGATTAATCTAACCCGACCTAAGTTGTCAATAACTTTGTTTAAATATGTTTAAAGTTTAATGAAAATAAGAAGTTAACCTGTTGCTTTTAAGGTACTCAATTACACATCTAAAATTATTTGTTAGCATCCTTATAATTTGTGTTTTGGTCAAAGGTAACAATTTGTTTTATTTCATGGACATTATTTGATTCCAGACATCATTTAACATGGCTTTATTCGATGGAAATAAATTGAAAACTATGATTTTACTTAATTCTGTTAAAATTGTTTAGAGACAAACTTTCACATATCTCTTTTTTTATTCCGGGGACGTGGTTATGTTCATTAACACCAAAGATAACTAATTCATTTTATTGGTACAGTACTTAATTGAAACCCGACGCGCACGTTTGTCTATTCTGGAAAATAATTTGGATTATAACTATCCTAATAATTTGATGAATACTATAACAATCAAATGAAACACATCGTCGCGCATGTATGTTTCTTAATAATAATTTGATCAGAAAATGTCCTAACTTATAGTACCAATATGTATTTACGAAAAGTAATAATTTGTTCTATATTCAAAAAATTAAGAAAAATAATTTCTTCCTAATCCTAAAAAATAGTGCATGTGAAGTTAAATTTGTGAAGGGACCTATCATTGTGAAAATTAAGTGCATTGTGTACAAGAAATTCCACCTACTTCATAAAATTAATCCTAAAATTCCAATATATATTCCATAATTCCTCTTTTCTAATCACAAATACATAACACACTTATCACAAACACTTTGCTCCTTTCACTGAGCATATTATACACTATGCATATTTCACTGAGCACAATTATTTTGCAAATTTCACTGAGCATAAACACCATGCACGGAAACACAAAAGAGCCCAAAACCTCAATTCATCTTAGATATCATAGTGTGGTGCTTTGCCCTGAAATTCAATGGTAAATCAGCTATCAATGGAATGAAATACAAGTACAAATCACAAATAATTAAGTTCTGGTATTTAAGTACAAATCACACGCACTAAGTACAAGCAAGAAAGTACATAATATGAATGATTAGGACGAAAAATTATCTTTTAGAAATAAATGGCAGATGATTTGACTTTATTATCAAAAACATATACACGTTAGGGGTAGACGAATTGGTAAATGTTTATAGGTAAACGTATACATCAGCTGTGAATATCATAGTGAACGTTTTTACATGTGTATATACGATATATGATATAAAGAATAAAAAGTATACTTATCCACAAAAAGTTATTCCAACTGCAAGTCTTAAAATGTACAATCACTAGGTCCAAACAATACAAACTTGACACTAAGGAAAATAGCAAAACATTTTGGAAAACAGCACTTCTCATTCAAAAATGCATGGAAACATGCAAGAACCGAAATCGTCAATTCATCTAAGATGTTATTGTGTGTTGCGTTGTCCTGAAAATCAACGGTGAATTAATTATTCAAAAGAAATTCGTTACTGCAAATAAAGAACAAATCACAAATAATTTAGTAATGATATCTCTGGCAAGTCATAATGAACTAATTATCAACAATATCTACACATTAATAACAGAGCGATTGGTAAATATTTACATGTGTATTGGTGAACATGTACGTGCAGGAAAGTTTCTATCAGTTATATAACGTAGTAAGTGAATCTATGGACCTCTAAAGAAACAAAATGGTTGTATTTTTCAATCCCAACACATAAACTTATCCTGTCTATCAATGAAACCTTAAATAGGCCATTTGAAAAATTACAGTTTTCAACGCCAACAATATTATGCTACAAGATATAAATGTTTGTCAGAAAAATAGCTATATGATATTTATACATAACGACAGCAGGCGGTCCGCCAGCAACATTTATCAATAAACAGAGTCATCACTATTTGACAACAGCTTATACGAAAATTTCTTGATGTAGTCCAAAATGAACTTTTTTCAGCAAATATCTTGTTAAATTCAAACTATCATCCGTTATCCGAATTGTTACATCCGAGAACTATGACATTTGCGAAGTCATAAATAAGTCCCTAAATCATGAAAACTCGTAATTACACACCTATAATCCGAAATCTACAATTCAATCGATGACTTGGATCAACCTGAGTTGCCTACTAAAAGTAATCTTTGTGTCAAAAGGTGCAAACCACATGTAATTCCGGCTTGATCAATACATTACATTAATGATATCATTATTTGATTTTTATGCTTAATCAACATTAAAAGTATTCACATTAGTTTTCCGAGTTTGAACCAAAATGTAAAGAAAATAAACCAAACATACAAAACACAAAGCAACTATAAATCCCCAGCACGTGAGATCGCAATCATACCATTACGGAAAACTATGGAACGCCATAGCTGTCTAAACATAACTAGAAACTTATTATGTTGTGAATACGAATATATCATATATTGACATGCAATCTTGATACATCCTGTTCATTTTATGACACCGTATCAATATATCGGGGGCATATTGCTTCATTATCTGTCTGTCCGTACCAAACTTTAACATTAACTATAAAATCAAAGCGCTTCCATATACAATCATCAAACTTCATATGTTTGTTCCTTCTGACAACCTGTACAGGATCTGTGCATTTTCAGGTCAAAGGTCAAGGTCACGGGGCCATTGTGCTTTAAGAATTCTTAAATTTCTTCAAAGATACTCCTCCTAAATTTTATAATGGGATTTTGACGAAACTTTCAGAGACTCAAGGTCACCAACAACCCCAGCACATATATATATGCGAAATTATAGCCCTTTATTTATTTTGTGCATATGTAATATATAGAGATACTCTTTTATTTGCAACTCCTTCCTACAGTTCTAAAGGGATTTTGGCCAAACTTTGCTAGAACCATTGTCACCACGTTCCCCAGCACATAGTTACTGTTGGGGTTTGTGATTCGATCATTTTTGGCAGATTGATGGCCCTTTGTTAATTTTGTGTCATAAACAAATTTTCTTCTATGATACTCCTCTTAATGGACTTTGACGAAACCTTCACAAACTCATTGTCACGAAGAACCCCAGCAGATATATTCCGGGTTTTGTGATTGGATTTTTGGGCGGATTTATGGTCCTTTGTTTATTTTGTGCATATGTCATAACGAACTACTTTTCCGGGCACAACTCCTTCATTTCTGAAGGCATATTCCACATACATGTTTAGAACTATTGTCAGCAAGTTCTTTTGTATATACCATCGGGATTTTGCGATTCGATCATTTTTACGAAGTTATGGCCCTTTGTTTTCTGTACTAAACTAAGGCATCCACTGACAATCATCAAACACCATATGTTGGTTCCTCATGACAATCACGAAGGGATACATGCATTTTCAGGTCGAAGGTCACCCAGAGGGGGATTGTATTTTAAAACACATCTTGTTCATTATTGGATGACTATTTGTCATCATACGTTATGTATATGTAATTATATGATGCCATCAATTTACTATATCATATACAAGTACTTGTTAATTGTATTAAGTTGCTTTGCTATTTCTATCTGTCCGTAACTAAATTTTCCCGGGCAATAAATAGAAACATATTTGGCATAAGCTCCTCTGATTTGGTTGTTATGTTGGCCAACGCATGTAACTGACCACTATTAAGAATTTGATGTTGAGATCAAAGGTCAAGGTCAAACTATCCTGTTGACCTTTAGGGATATCCGTGTTTCACAAACACTTCCTGTTCGATAAGCTTTTGCCTTCGTACGCGGTTCACTTTGCATTATATTATGCCGATTTGGTGCCTAAAACATCAGCAAAACCTTTGTCATCGTCGGATACCCACGGTCGTTGCCTCCGCTCCGCTACGTACATCTCCCGTGGGATTTTTCTTTACCGATTCGCCGTTTTCATAGAATAGAACAGAATATACATTAATCAATAGATACGACGCTTACATTTTCGATACTCTCCGGCGTGGAGACGCAAATGAAAATCATAGGCACTCGATTCCGTGATTTTTATACGTTAACATACGTTCTTTTGCAATTTCACCCATCAAACAATGCAAATCTGTCGAAAGAAAAAATCTTCATTTTTCCCCTTATTGTGTGTATAAAATACACCAAGGTAGTAAATTCGCCATCTTTTCGTTTGACGGAAGTGACGAAAATAAGCGTGGGTCCCGGCTTTCCTTCTAAAAGCTGCCAAACGTTTAAAATTGGGGCACACTACAACGAAAGCAAGGTTCCCGGAAAGCATGTGCAGATTAGAACGTCTATAAACGTATAAAAATCACGGAATCGAGTCCCTATGATGAAAATGGCTGCACCCACGAGAAAATGTTCGTTCTGTTTGTTTACAATTGAAAGTAAAGTTTTACGTGAAACGAACATAGTTTTAGTACGAACGATCTGATTGGCTGTTAGGCGCATTACAAGATTGTACTGCATCCAATCAGAATACGGTTTTAGTTATTTATCGAAACGGCGAATCGGTAAAGAAAAATCCAACGGGAGATGTACATAGCGGAGCGGAGGCAACGACCGTGGGTATCCGACGATGAACCTTTGTGTGCTGTGAATATATACTAAATTGAAATTGCAATCAAAACATGTCCTGTTCAGTTTACATTATACGAAAACTATTTGTCATTACTAGTAAACGCCGTGAATATGTCATTTCATAATGACAGCAACGATATGCATTTTCATAATATTTGCTACTCTGCTGCCATTATATGTTACTTGTCTGCCAATGTACGTTGGTTATCTATCCACCGAGTCACCTTTTCATGCTGTGCACAATTTAATACACGATTCAGACTGTTTCCCTGGATTGTACGAGTCTACCACGTATATATTACATTATATTAGGGGTGTATCTAATTTAACTTGAACAATCCTCAGCTTATATCTTTCAGTAATGACTAACACGATTTAAGCACAGTAATTAATAAAAATCGAGATTGCGTTAACATGTTTTACCCTTTCTTGCCGATATTGTTGATGAAAGAATCGGAAGTAATAATGGAACATCCCGATTTCATAATAAGACTTGCAAAGGAAAAGTGGTAGCTGTTCAATGGTAACTTGACCGAACTGACTTTGTTTATCCTCGCCACTGGGAACTCCCATCATGGAAGCTTGATAATGCGACCGCTTTTATAAAACAATAGCTGTTAATCAATCCCCAAACTCTTAACATATTGCGTTCGGTCTGAAGTCAGTTCCTATCTCTAAATCAGTTGTCCACAAGTGGTTTCACCGACGTAATGATGACAGATCACAGAGGCGGATTCAAGCATGAGGGTGAACCCGGTGCCCAATAATTCCCCGACCATAGATAGAAATGCAATATCATACAATGAAACAGCTTTCAATTATTCTAATTCTGAAGCGCACTGATCTTTCCCTTTTGAACGCGTTTTCTAGCACAATCGCAATCAATTAGACCCGTCTCCGTGGTCGAGTTGTTAAGGACGCTGACTTAAAATCACCGTAACCTCTCACAGATAGAGGTTCGTGGGTTCGAGCCCCACTGTCGACCATGACTCATGAAGTATAATGGTAAGAAGACATATACAGAAAATGAAGTTTAATCATTTATGAATCCTTATCAGTTGACCTCATATTTTTGGAAGAAAGTAGCCACTTGCTTCTGAAGATGGGAGTCTAGTACTGGTTCTTCCCAGGAGCGATGATTAGGTAAACTGTCCGCCTCATATGACTCTTGACTGTTGAAAAGGGGCGTAAAACCCGATAAAAACAAACAAACAAACAAACAAACAAGCTACCTACTAAATGAGGTACAAATCGGACTCAAAACTAACCAGAATGTACCATGTTACTTCTTCACGTGGAGGTGGTCATCCGCATCCCCTCTTTCTTCTTTCCTAAATATTACGTTTCCTCCCCTAGTCTGAAATGCTGACCCCGCCTCTGGATTCTCTATTGAAGATGACCCGCGTCCTTGACAGAGAATCTTTATTAATTATAAAAGTAAATTATTTTGTACCATACCACAGGGTCATTTAAAGGGGCATGCCCAGCAACTGAAGCGTCTTGGGTTTTATACACCAAAAATGCGTTTATCACTTGTAAAAACAATTATTACCGAAAAGTCAAAGAAGAATGTGCCTTCAAAAATGCCCCTATAACGCACGCGTGGGTATTTATATGCCGGTTTAAATAAAAGGCTTACAAGCCTTTTATTGACGACAACGATATTTCCGATTCGTCTGAGAATTTAACTTAGCGTGCGCGCTGCCTTTCAAGCAGCAAAACAATGATATTTACCTATAACTGATCGATAGATAAGCTTTATGTCGCAAACAATGAACATGACATGAGCAATACTTACCATTTCACAGTTTGTTGACATTTTTTCCGCTTTTGACAGATCCCGAAAGGGTCGAGTTATGAAAATGACGAATATTTTCTAAGGCGTAATCGGCAGGTTTGGTAAATCTTGAAATGTGTATTTTGAGTCAAATAGCGGGACATTTCGTAAATATTTTACAGGACTTTCATTAATTGATTTTGGCATTCAAATGATACCAATTTGATTTATATTCGAGACGCTTCAGTTGCTGGGCATGCCCCTTTAAGAGAGATATTCTTCATTTTATTCATTCATTGATTAATTTATTTTTTATTTAATTTTTTATTTATTTATTTTTGTTTTATTTATTTTATTCATTTTCTTTTTGAAAGAATGCAGAATGCGCTGATTGGCCTATCTTATCAAATATTTGACTGAGAGCAATTAGTAAGAACGTAACATTAATGTGTACCACAAAACATACAGTCGTGTTCACTTTTTCCACATTCCTTAAATTATGGGTTTTTTTCTAATTCTTTCTCTGAACTGTTGTACACAAACTTACGCAACGATTGAAATGTCCAGATAACAAAATGTTGATGTTTTCTGTTGATTTTCAGGTAGTAAACCTGTCAAAAACATAGAAAGATAAATTCAAGACGATGTACACAGGAACGTCATTATGTATTGAAATCAATACAAGAACCATATGAAATATGATAAGTTATCAACAATATGTCTACTGATGCTATCAGACGTTGACTGAGTTGATGTTGTGATAATGACTGTATCTGTTGTTATCTGATGTTGACTGTAGTTGACATTATATGATGCTGACTGTATACGATGTTATCTGATGTTGATTGTATGTGTTGTTGTCATATGTTTACTGTATCAATGATGTTAGCTGATATTGTCTGTACGGTAAGTGTTATCTGACGTAGTCTATTGTTGATGTTATCAAATGCTGAATGCATACGATGTTATCGGATGTTGACTGTAGAGGACGTCATCTGGTGTTGTCTGTACAGTTGACAAAAATATAATCTGATGTTGAAGTTATCTAGTGTAGACTGACGTTGATATCATCTGATGTTGACTGTACAGGTGATGTTAACTGATGTTGACTGTATTTGATATTATCTGATATTGACTGAAATTGATGTCATCTGATGTTGATTGTATGTGATGTTATCTGATGTTGATTGTGTGTGCTGTTATCTGATGTAGATTGTGTGTGATGTCATCTGATGTTGATTGTATGTGATGTTATCTGATGTTGACTGTGTGTGTTGTTATCTGATGTTGATTGTATGTGATGTTATCTGATGTTGATTGTATGTGATGTTATCTGACGTTGATTGTGTGTGCTGTTATCTGATGTTGATTGTATGTGATGTTATCTGATGTTGATTGTGTGTGTTGTTATCTGATGTTGACTGTATGTGTTGTTATCTGATGTTGACTGTGTGTGTTGTTATCTGATGTTGGTTGTATGTGATGTTATCTGATGTTGACTGTGTGTGTTGTTATCTGATGCTGATTGTATGTGATGTCATCTGATGTTGATTGTATGTGATGTTATCTGATGTTGATTGTGTGTGTTGTTATCTGATGTTGACTGTATGTGCTGTTATCTGATGTTGACTGCAGTTGCTGTTATATGATGTTGATTGTATGTGTTGTTATCTGATGTTGACTGTAGCTGATGTTATATGGTGTAGACAGTAGTTGTTGTTATCTCGGGTTGATTATACATTATCTGATGTTGAATGTAGTTGATGTTATCAGGTGTAGACTGTAGTTGTTGTTATCTCGGGTTGACTGTATACGATGTTATCTGATTCAGTCTGACGTTGATGTTATTTGGTGTTGCTGACATTGATGTTATCTGATGTTGTCTATATACGATGTTATTTGATGTTGACTGTGTAGTTGATATTATCTGATATTGATTGTCAAGGTGATATTTTCTGATGTTGACTGTACTGGTGAAGTTATATGATGTAGACAAAATTGCTTAATGATACTGGCTTATGGTTCGACGTGAAAAGAATAACTGTCTGAATTTGATGAAATTTCTCATTCGGTCAGTTGAGTAAAGGTCGTCTTTAAATACATGTATGCCATTCTTTAAGAAAGTTATTGATCATTTAGACCTGAATTACATCCGAATGAAGTCCATCTATCAATAAAGGCCAAAGTATGTTTTTCTCAAGATGGCATTTGTTCACATGTTTGATAGTATTTCAGAGTCTAAATGCCAGTCAACAAATGTTGTGAACTTGTGAGTTAGTAAAATTGGTTTATTCCGGAGTAGTTAACAAGGCACGGTTTAATGTAAAAAATACAACTATTAGCTATCACATACAGTATATAATTTCATTTACATATATCACAAACATCAAATGTATCACCGACTGTGTCATCGACATCATATCTAAACTGTCGCTTTTGGTTAAGTACCAACATAGACTACCCCTTTAAAAAGTCATGCTATTTTCAACAAAACTCATATATTTCTCAAACTCGTAATATGAAGATTAAGGTGAATATGGCCACGGTAAGTTTGTATATGGCTCTTCAAAATATTTTGGAAATATTGGTCATAACTGATTTCATTTCTCCACAGTGTGAGTATCTAAATATTGTATATATCTGTATATATAGCTGCTTCATGAAGTTCTATTGGCAATGTGTTCTGTTTTTCTTTTCATTAATATAAGAACTGTAACTGACCAAAATGTCATTTTCAGTGTGATACGATTCTTTAACACAATTTTGTGCGTTGACAAAATATCGCACATACCTACATGTATTTAGCGTGTTCACTTTCTTTCCCTTTTGAGTTACACACATTATTACGATTTATAGAAACATGGTATGTTTGACATCATAGAAATCAGTTTGAATATAACATACCAATAGCTTTAACAAAGAAGACTTTGTATGAATACAAACCATGTTCTATCAACACATTTCGTGAACTCTAGATAAAACGTGCTTCACGAATCCCGAATATTCATTAAAGCAAACATCTTTTATGCCTGTATTTATCGCACATTCTTTCTTTTGTTATGTATTTAATACCTAATCCAATCATCCACACATTCCGAACATGAACCATATATAACGATGTCCAAATGAAGGGAAGTAAATCGAATAATTGACAAAAGTGCTTGACAGAACTGTCGCCCTTAACAGATTTACAGATGACATCCGTTATGGCGAACTGGCTTAAGACGATAATTCGCATCAAGAGAAAAAAAATGGAGAAAGATTTTTGTCTGCGTCTTTATATATACACAATAAGTTTTCATTTTGTTGAGGTTATTTCCATATCCCGAAATTAGATAAAAAAAATAGATCGCGCCACATCTGCATTCATTTGGTATGATATGGTATTTCAACTTCAAATATTTTTTTGCATTAAAACATACATATGTTTTACAATAAATATATACATACAAACTATGATGACATAAGACATGGTTTAAATAACAGAAGATCACATGATGTTAGTATTTGGGATGTTATGAAGGTACAATACTATAAAGGTAATATCAATTGTTTGTTCCTCCATATCTAGTTTTACGCCCCTTTCAACAGTCGGAGTCATATCAGGCGGACAGTTCACTTAACCATCGTCCCTGGGAAGAAGAACCAGTTCTAGACAACCATCCTCTGTAAACAACTGCCTACTTTCTCACAGAAAGAGACGTGGTCGCCGGTCGGTAGCGGGACTCGAACCCACGACACTCTATCTTAACCACTTGATCACGTAGGCGGGTCGGTGCTATAACTGATAATTATATTATATACATCTGTATATAAATTAATATAGATATTTATAACACATTGATTAAGTTCTACTAGCAAAAGATTATCTATGGTCGGCCTATTTTTTTCTCTGCGGTTCTTGTGTAGTTATTTAATGGACATCTACATGTCCTGTGTTTCGTTTGGATATTTTACATGTGTATGTCAGTTTATTAAATTCATAGCTTATGGTCATTGTTTACACATAGTAACATTTATTCATGGTAGTCATTAGTTCATTGATAATCAAAACATAATAGATATAAAGTCAATGTGACATAAATTCTAAAGTAGGCCTACTGATAATACAAATGCACAAAGCGCTTCTATTTCACAATTATTGACCGTACTCACTAAATACAACAAAACATAATCATGATAGTGAAGTTAACAACCTGACAGCCTTGCAGCGTGCAGTTGGCAGCCTAGCAGCCTAACAATTGATATTTCTACGGACATAATGTACCAGAAATCGGGCTGAATACCTAAGTTTTGATACAATAATACACTTATATTGCTTTAAAGTTCATTAGATTCTTACGATTTTCTTCTTTTATTTAAAATTTGTGGAGTTGGCTGCCTAACAATTTTCATTTCTACGGACATAATGTACCAGCAATCTGACGAAACACTTAATAATTGATAAAATAATACGATTCTTATGCCTTGAAGTTCATTAAAAGAAAACTTACAATTTTTCATTTTTTTATTTAACACTTGTTGAGTAGGCTGGTGTTTTAGTGAAATATAAATACAGCATTGATAATATGTGAGCTTTTAGATCCGATCGGTCCTTCTGATTGAGGGGCGTTTCTACAGGATACTAGGGCTTTGGATCGGCAGGTATGTAACAATCTTTATCGATCCACGAGTCAGGGTCAACGATGCACAGTTCGAACCACGAATCTATAAAAATATTTCTATTTTTATTGGACTTGATTTTTATCAAAATCAAGTCCAAAATCAAGTCCTTTGTAATCATTGACTTATATTTGTCGCTGGACTCCATAACAGCTTGGTTAAAAGAATGCCACTTAAAGGAAATATAGTACGCAACTAAATGGTATGTTTATATATAAGTATCTGGAATCTTTCCCCAATTAAGTGTGTGAGATCTAAATACGTTTCAAATCATTCTATTGTAACTACATGGAAAGAGTCATGTATCTAAATAAGTGCTTGTCGGTAGATACATGCGATTTTCAAATGCGTAGAATTAAAACCGCGTATTCACTGTCCAATAAAATATCTTGCCGTAAAAGTAGTTCTACTTTCGGTTTTCGTTCGATAGTTCAGAAAAATCTCCACGGACGTATTCATGCATTTGCAACAATCTACCATCGATGTGTGTGTTTTGTGCCTTTCTAACATTTCTTAATATTACAAAGCGAATTCTCATTTAATCGTATTCCGTGATATTCACACCAAATAGTGTTATTTTGATGAAGGAATCGCTATTTATAGACTCACTCCCCGCAGTGGCTAGTAGCAAAGCGTAACCGATGTGGGGAGTTTGATTTGTCGAAGGTTGAATGTTAAAACTGCGGCTTAAGAATAATAATTCGAGTTGCTAAATACGAACGTAAATTACTGGATACGTGCTTTTAAAATTTACTGTTTAAGAGTTCCTTTTACGCCAGATTATTTAGAATTACATAATCACGTCTGAATTTCATGCAACATCGGGTTAACTATAGGTCATATAGGTCTTACTCTACTGTGTCAGGACCTTTTTGATTTGAGTGACCCTGAATGTGTTCAATGCGACGATGTTCTGTTGTGTTAAAACCAGAAGAATCAATGTTTGTATTTACTGTTACTGAAGTGTTTTTTACTAGTTTTGTACAATAAAGAGTTTTTAATGCAATTAAATTGTCCTCAATTAATGTGCTAATCATTAAACTTTCCAATATCAGGCTTTTTTCATTTTAAAATTTTAGCAAAGGGACTATAGCAAAGCCCTAGCTTGTGTCATTTACCTATATGCATATGACCTGCATTACAATATGAATGAAAAATCGGTCCGTAATTTTAAATGTTAAAATATTTGTATGGGCTCGAACGATGTGGGTACACATTTCTCTCTTTTGTCTCGTATGGTAAAAATCAAGTCCGACAGTACTTTCAGTACTTTGATTGCTATTGTCGTTTTACATACGTGTGTGAGCGTATGTCAACTCAAAGTCACCGTCAGTGGAGCGTTTATCGCCGTATGAGTAGCATATCCAAGCGTATGAGTGACATTTGCATAACGTATGAGAGCTTACAAGTAACGTATACATTGCTTTTGCCCAGTGCCCCCTTCCGACTGTATACTGTCCCAGATCATTCATTTCTAAACTAGACTTCGAGGTGTAAAGATGCTTGCAAAGAAGATTTCGAGCCGAGGGAAAGGAAGGGGTAACAAAGTAAACGTTTCAGACCGGACTCCAGGGAAGCCCTGTACCTAGTACGTTGTTTGGTGATCCTGTGACCCACTCTCTCTCTAGCAGTTCATCATACATATCTGGGGACATACGCGGGAAGTTTTAAACGATCTTTGTTCCTCATTTCTGAGTTCAACGGTAAGCCGCTCATACAGGCCAAACTGACGTCGCTTTCTGATCCATAGTCTCACCAAAATATCGCGTCTTATTCTCCTACTCCTTCTTCTTTGTATGCCGTAATGTACAGAGGAACGAGCCAACGATCGTATAGTGATTCATCTTTGTTTAATTAGTATCTACGTATATTACATAAAACTCTTTTGTAGAAATTCCAGCATATTACACAAAGCGTGACAATGTCGTGACAGTATAACAAACTCTGTTTTATATAGCAAGTTTAACAGCATCCCCGAAATGTAAATGTTTTTTTCAAAGTATCTATTCCTGATGTAATCAATCGTAAATAATCACGGAGACGTCAAAACATCTAAACAACCAAGTTCCTACAGCATATCTCCCTCGTCTCTCTGATACCACGTCTCCCTTACAAGTCTCCTATTACATCCGTCATGCAATTGTTAATCTAAAACTAGTTTCCGTTCCATGTTGCAGTGCAAGTTCATGGAAGTTTACATAAGTACTCTCAGTTCTTTGATTATGAGTGTTTGTCAAAACGCTGATTTTTTATATTCTTTTTTTTCCATTTGTTATTTGAAAGCCATGTTGAAATCATTTATAAAAAATGTATATATATGTTACCTATGATAACTAAAAACTAATTATCATTATTATCATTAACCCAATGTACATCCTCTTATTGTCCAACATCGGTCACTGATGACAACTTTCGTCTTTAAGTACGTATATAAAAGCATTGACTGTAAATCATTACAGTGTGTCAATTTACCAACTTCGTACAATATATGGGCCAAATATAAACAAGTATCTTGCTGTCTTAAACAGTCCAATTAGTTGAACCAAACCCGAATGAATTGGGTTCAGGAACGTGTACCCGTATTTCACACACATAAAAGTTATTTGAATGAACGATTTTAAATTGGTAATAGTAATATTCTACTAAGTTGATAAGTCGATACACTTCTTTGAACGTTACAAACATTCAATAGTTATAGTATCATCCCTTGGTCATTGGACTCCATACATTAGTTTATATTATACTTGAAACCATACTTCTAAAATATACATATGATATGACAAGAAACAAAGTCTGAATATATGTGTACTGTTCACCGATTTACCGACATTCCGCGTATTTCTCTATTGTCCAATATTGATACTCAGCAATGGAAAATTATCTATGTGCAAGACTTCAGTCAAACAATCAATCAAAGTCCACATTGAGACAAAATCCAATCCACTTGTCTAGATGTTTGATTCGCATGGATGTTGTATGTATGAACGTTTATGTATAGTCTTGACGGTTAAGTATGTCTAAACCAAACTTCATTGACTTATATGAGATTATTTTGTTCTAAATGTTTAAAGAACTTGGAAAATCAATCACAGGATGGCCTTTATTCGGAGGTGGCTACTTACACAAGTTTTAAGACACGTGAATAAGAAAATTGACCACAACAATGAAACAGGACAATGCAAAGTAATAAAGAAACATCATTAATGATATACACAGTATATAGTAGTAAATATATGTAGGACGTACAATTATCATTATTGATTCGTATAAAACAATCGCAATTAATTTGATATATTTATGGAAAAAAAATCAAAATCTAATTAATGAAGAAAAGTCGAAAGTCGTTCTTCATTCTTATAACAGACCTTGACTCATTATTGCATTATTGTTTTCATCCGTTGCAATTGTCTTATATGGCTGTATAGTTATGATCTGTTACTTCAATTCAAATTGTTTTACTATGTCAAAATCATTACAGTGCCGGATATCGTATTGTGCATTCTTACATTTCTGAAAAAAATGCTACTGTTAATATCAAAATAATAGATACTAAATTGTGGAAAAAGTCAGTGAAATACGAGTTGTTCATACATGTACACACAGAATGTGACTGTAAATGACTTAAATAAGGGAGATAACACAAACAATATTGTGGGTACTTTTAGTCTTTTACGACTAGTTACCAAACATTGACCGGTTTTCATTTCGCAAGTATGTAGATATTGTTACTGGGGCATCAACAACTTTGCAGGATATTACGATTGAAATAAAACAATACAAAACAGCCAATAATTAAAATAAGTTTTCTGTTTGAACACATTGAATACTTAAAATAAAGAATAGGTCTGGACAGTGGTCTTCAAGTGATGCGTTACACTGTATCATCAAATGTTTAGGTTTAGGAGAATTTGTATAGTCACTGTAATCACGAGAAACATGTGCAGTTTGTGAATATTCGGTTGTCATTGATGGAAAATAGAGATTAGGATTTATGGGTGTAAACAGCAGACGACATGTCGTTTTGGTTAAGTCAAAACATGTTGAAAAGTATAGACAGATCAAATCAGAACAGAAAAGAACAGAAAAGAACAAACATAAAATTTATGCAACAAAAACATATTGACAACAACATCTACACTGTATACAGATGCTAAAACAGTATACAGAAAATGTAGACTATTATGATCGATAATTGTTTATACATGACAAGCGAAACACAGTAGATAATATTAAATATCACATACGAGCGTACAGATAATCACTGACACTCTCAGAATCTAGGGTCGATAGAACTGTCCAAAATACATTTTTATTTCGGAGATATAGTTTATATGCAAGTAAAAATAGTGATCCGCGAGGGCCTTTTCCATCAGTCCGGTGATGGTTATCATTTTGAATTGTAGCATCAATGCCTAGGGCTTCAGTGACGGACAACTGTGCATATTTTACATTTTTTCTGCTACTGTTTGCGCTTATGTCTCAGGGTCCTCAGCATTCCAACATTATGATACGATGTTTAATATGTACATGTATAAACTATGTACCGAATGCGAGGTCTATCTACTTAGGAAGAACTTAGTCATATTCAAGTGAACGCCGAGTGCACGTAGCGTGTTACAGTGTCGTCTTACTTCTGTGGAATTAGCTATGATAGGTTGTTAACCCATCACATCACACTTTGACGACGTTAAAGAACGCCATATAGCACACACTTATGTTATCTGCTTTCATTTCTGTCTTCTCCATAGAAACCATGTTGGTAAGTCAAGTTATTCTGATGACTTCTCTTTATACTGTGTTGGTATCTCTACTAACCATCGTATTATGTCAAACAGAAGCATTATTATGTAGTTTTCTTGTCTAAATACTGTGTTGTGTTGTTACTATATGAACATGTTTTGGCATGCATGATTCACGTGGGAAACGAGATTTTACGTGAAATGTAATTTCTTTTCAAATACCCCTCTCACTACAAGTTTGATTGCATAACTTGATGTTCTTCGTAAATAAGAAAGCTAAAAGGAACGGAATGGTTCCTTTTCACTATGGTATAAATGACATTGTCAATACTCATAGATGGCATAATACGTCACGCCGCCATTTCTTCCATTTTGGACACTGTATCAGTCTTACCACGTTACAAAATGTATGTAACCGTATAAGTGGGGGAACAGTGATCACCGGTTTAATGTCCTACAAGGCTAGTGCACTAGACCCTAGCTCCTGTAGAGGCTGGAACGCTTGACCCTAGTACCTGAAGAAGCTTGAGCACTAGACCCTAGTTCCTGTGAGACTTGAGCACTAGACCCTAGTTCCTGTGAGACTTGAGCACTAGACCCTGGGTCCTGTAGAGGCTTGAGTACAAGACCTTTTTTCTGTAGAGGATTGAGTACTAGACTTAGTACCTCTAGATGCTTGAACACCAGGCTTAGTACCTGTAGAGGCTTGAGTACTAGACTTAGTACCTCTAGATGCTTGAACACCAGGCTTAGTACCTGTAGAGGCTTGAGTACTAGACTTAGTACCTCTAGATGCTTGAACACCAGGCTTAGTACCTGTAGAGGCTTGAGTACTAGACCTTAGTACCTATAGATGCTTGGACACCAGACTTAGTACCTGTAGAGGCTTGAGTACTAGACCTTAGTACCTATAGATGCTTGGACACCATACTTAGTACCTGTAAAGGCTTGAGTACTAGACCTTAGTGCCTATAGATGCTTGAACACCAGGCTTAGTACCTGTAGAGGCTTGAGACCTTAGTGCCTATAGATGCTTGAACACCAGGCTTAGTACCTGTAGAGGCTTGAACACGAGACTTAGTACATGTAGAGGCTTGAACACCAGACGCAGTAACTGTAGATGCTTGAACAACAGACTTAATACCTGTATATGCTTGAACACCAGACTTAGTACATGTAGAGGCTTGAACACCAGACGCAGTAACTGTAGATGCTTGAACAACAGACTTAGTACCTGTAGATGCTTGAACACCAGACTTAGTACCTGTAGAGGCTTGAACACCAGACTTAGTACCTGTAGAGGCTTGAACACCAGACTTTGTACCTGTATATGCTTGAACACCAGACTTAGTACCTGTAGAGGCTTGAACACCGGACCTTAGTACCTGTATAGACTTGAGCATTAAACTTTAGTACCTCTAGAGGCGTGAACACCAGACGTAGTACCTGTAGAGACTTGAACACCAGACTTAGTACCTGTAGAAGCTAGAACACGATACTTAGTACCTTTAGATGCTTGAACAACAGACTTAGTACCTGTAGATGCTTGAACACGAGACTTAGTACCTGTAGAGGCTTGAACACCGGACCTTAGTACCTGTATAGACTTGAGCATTACACTTTAGTACCTCTAGATGCGTGAACACCAGACGTAGTACCTGTAGAGACTTGAACACCAGACTTAGTACCTGTAGAAGCTAGAACACGATACTTAGTACCTTTAGATGCTTGAACAACAGACTTAGTACCTGTAGATGCTTGAACACGAGACTTAGTACATGTAGAGGCTTGAGCACCAGACGCAGTAACTGTAGATGCTTGAACAACAGACATAGTACCTGTAGATGCTTGAACACGAGACTTAGTACATGTAGAGGCTTGAACACCAGACGCAGTAACTGTAGATGCTTGAACAACAGACTTAGTACCTGTAGATACTTGAACACCAGACTTAGTACCTGTAGAGGCTTGAACACCAGACTTAGTACCTGTAGAGGCTTGAACACAAGACTTTGTACCTGTATATGCTTGAACACCAGACTTAGTACCTGTAGAGGCTTGAACACCGGACCTTAGTACCTGTATAGACTTGAGCATTAAACCTTAGTACCTCTAGAGGCTTGAACACCAGACGTAGTACCTGTAGAGACTTGAACACCAGACTTAGTACCTGTAGAGGCTAGAACACGATACTTATAGTACCTGTATAGTATAGGTCTTTGTATTGAGCAAATAGGCCGATAGTCCACATAGCTTTTGAAAAGAAATGAACGACAGTAACTGTTAGATTTCATGAAGTGGGCACAGAAACAAATGCATATTACAACGAGAATAGAATACTTTAATAGATTTATACATGTTTAGGTAACACGAATGCTATTGTAATATGCTTTACAGCAATCTATGAAACATAATATATCACTGTCCTCTGTGGCGCAGTTGGTAAAGCACAAGGTTTGTGAATCTTGACCACTTTGTTGGACTTCGCTTTTTCTTTTTAACTTTTTTCATTTTTAATAAAATGTTAACTTCATACATATCGATAGGAAAATATGTTTAAAAAGTTTTGTTTTATTTAAATTAATCCTTTAAATTAATAAAAATATAACAACCTCACATGGGTAAGTCAGCATTTATCATTATTTAATTGTAGAGTAATTACAACTATTACATAATAAATAGAAATCGGTTTAGGTGTTTAGTATATCAAGTATTTGAAATTACTTTTGTACTTGCGATGTCATACAATAAAATGTATAAATGAAATACAAAAAATAAAAATACACAAAAGAACAACTGCATTCCTGCTTTCCCTTTTCTCTTTTGAAATACAAAAGGTACTATTCAGCGTGTAATATACATACGTGTAACAAACACAAACATATTCAGTCAATAAATTAATTATAAAAATATTTGTATATAATAAGTAAAAAAGAAAGTGCCATTGACTGAGTTCGAACCTGTGACGCACATGTCCTTCATTTTGTAAAATGTCATGTATGTACATGTCACATTACCCAACACACCATGACTTTGGCTCACGTGAATGATACTTTACTACGGATTTAAAATGATTTTGGCAATCAATATACAGTGATTACCTTTACAATGGTATCGTCCAATATTCGACCTTGACTATAAGAAAATTGAACTTATAAATAGAATATTTTACTAGCACGATACTTATAGTCGATGTACATGTAATAAGTAAACACCAGTATTTGACGTTTAACAGACTTGCATTTTGTTGTAATTATAAAAACGTGACATACATAGGTGAGACAAATTAAGAGGAAAAGCCAATAAAGGCTTATCGTACCGTTGTTTTTATTATAATACGCTAAATTTGATATGGTGTACTTGTTATATTGTTTTAGTGTGATCTTATTACAAACTTATGAAGATCTGTCTTTAACTAGGGACGGGTTTGTGTTTAAGAGAGAGATGAAGCTACCTATTTCTACTGCAGCTTGAACTGTGTCAGTATTTCTCTACTTTATCCTTACTCGTCAAATCCTTGGTCCTTATAGTTTTACAATTTGTTCAGTCATACAAACAACATAATAGACACTAGTGTATAATTATATTCATTTGAAGAACATGTATGATGTGCTTAACATTTTTATATGTGTGTGTATGTATACTTGTATAGCAAGAGTTGTCAGGACTGATTTTGGTCGTGAAAATATGTGACAATTTTAAGGGTACCATTTTACAAGATTTTAAGGGTGGGGTTAGATGTCAATCAGTAGTCTATAAGTCTTTGTCAGTCAATACCTCCCCAAAAAGGGTTATTTAGGGGACCTGAGGCACATTTCGAGGACCGTCCTCGGACCGTTTCACGAGTAATATTGCATACAAAATGAGGACTTGTTTATAATGGAAGTCCTCGGATCGGATGCTGCACAAAGCTGTGTGTGTGTTTGTATAGCTTACATGGAGATGTAGATTTTAGGTCGTGAAAATATATATATGTGACAATCTGAGGGTACCATTTACAAGGTTTTAGGATTAGATATCAGTCAGTTGTGTATACAACCCGTCCCCCTAAAAAGGGAGATTTAGGTGACCTGGATTACATACCACGGTATACCACATTATGTTCAGGATCTTAATTGCGAACAAAGTAGGGTACATTTTAAAACCGGGGAAACCTCAGTTTGTATAGAATACAAGACTGCATGTGTGTTCTCACCTGCATTCACTGCTTCCCCTTTGGGGCATTGCATACATTTTAAAAACACGTCAGTATTAGAAACACCGTTGAATCTCGCTATTTCAAACTTGCTTATATAAAAATTTCAGATAAGTCAAGCTGTTTCCTATAGTCCCGATATTTCTGTTCCATTCTCTATATGGTATTAATTGTTTACCTCCATTTCGCTTATATTCGAATTTCGTTATCAAATGTCAAGCAATACCTCTAAATAACATAAGTACATTGTATTATTTATTCGTTTCAGAGAACACCAAGAACATCTATAATATCAATTTCACAAAGCTATTGAACTCTTCTGTCATGTTGATAGTTGTTGCAAAATAGCCATTATAAAATAAGGATTACAATAAAAATCATTTTCATTCTGATTGTGACATTATCACAGTGATTTATTCTGGACAATGCTAGTGTTATTTCTATGCTAGTGTTATATTTGTAAAGACAATTGTATGGCATCCATTAGCCTTAAAAACAGCGTTTTGACTTGGCTCATCACTATATTATCAGTCCTGTATTAGAGATCGACTCAGAGCTCTGTGTATAAAATTATATCACTACAACTATGGAGAATGGAAGATATTCGAAAACAATCCATGACACATTCTTGTATTTTTACAAGTTGATTCACCAAAATCTGTAGATTATAGTGAAATTATTCACTAAACAACGGGTCCAAATATTTGAGCGTGAATATTGAGCTCGCATCTTTTTAAATGGAATTCCTAAAAACTCATAAGCAACTCAAAACTGTTAATCTTTCATACAGCAACACATGTGTGTGCAAACTAAAGTACTAAACAAGAATGTCGTGTCATTAAAGGTAACTGTCACAACAAAAGTTATAAGCGATGTATAGGTTGGTTTTTCAGGATTGACAAATTTATACTGTTTTCAACGAATGTACTAAGCCACACTCCAGATTATATTCATATACCACCATTGTTCCATTGATAGTTGCTACTCTGTGATCCACACGTCAAGTTTAACTAGAACTCCAGGCGTCTTTATTGTATAAAGAAAACTTTGTGGGTATACGATAGGTCTACGTACACTAAATCGAGCTAAAAAAGATAAGTGTGTTTTCTATATCGATTCACGACGTCATATAACATTGACGAACCAAACGCAGCTCCATTGACCGTTTATCTATAGTTTATAGCATATATATACGACTTACAGGATTCCTGTCCTTGTACTGTTGCTCAGCTTATTCTAACGAGGTGGACACTAACTATATCTTTGTAAAGTACTAAATTGGGATCGATTCGGATCCACCACGTGGCTATGCTTAGCAATTGCTAATCCAAGCATATTACCGATTGAGCTATTGCCACAGTATGTGGCAAAATAACGCATACACATCCAGTGTGAATGAAGTATCATTGTCTAATTAACACAATGATGTCAGTTGAATAATGTAAGAATGTCAAAATAAATTACAATAACGCTTTTATGTTTTCCCAGTATAATTCACCACAAAACAAGGACAAAGAGCAAATCGGTTAGGGTCATAGGCCTGTACATAAAACACAATTAAGAATACGCGATATACATATAATAATAATAGAGAGTAAGCAAATCGAAATGTGTCAGTGACAGAAAACGTTAATGGTATATGTATAAATACATGTGCTCCGATCAGATATATATATGAATATTACAGAAAGATCCAATATGATTATTGTATCTCATGAATGCGTAAGGTAAATGCTTGTTCGGATAAAAATCAAACATTGGGTAATACATTACTCGATTACAATTTATAAGATTTTAAAAGAAAAAAGAAAGTGTCATTTAGGCATTAAAATAACTAAGCTTAGTCATGATTTTGTATTGCTCCAGTGAATCGACCGAATAACATGTTAACTTTGACATAGCGTTACCACAAAATGGTTGTTAAAAATACTCGCAGTATACGCGAATTAGTTGCATTCCTTACCACTTGGGTACAACAATTAGCATAAGTATTTATGTATAGGTACATGCCTCGTAAGATGTGATCAGTACAATACATGTAGGCTGACTGGAATACTGCACCGGGTCTTTGGCAATAAGTGTATTGTACACATTATTATTAATGTACAACGCAAATCTGACTTGATACAACATACATGTATATGCAAACTAGATTTATAGTGCAAATGTACGGTCCATTGTTCAACAGATTACACAAAGACCATTGCAGCTATTTGTATGGTTAAAACAGCACTATCATGTATTTGTTCCAATTTCGTCAATGTTTAGCACTTAGATTGATCAAATATTCTGTTATCTGCTATCTACTACAACATAAGAATGTAACTGTTACATCAGCCATCAAGATGAATACTAGTAATCAACCATGACAGTGACAGGCCTACGTGGCTTTGAATCAGTTATAATTACTTTATCAAGTGGTCTATTGGGAATAGTGATTACTGGATAATGATCTATGACTGATTCAATTGTGGACTATTCTGGTGCAGAAATGTGTTGATTTTATGAATATCAGCCGCAAGCCATTTTCTAATGAGCGCCTTCATCTTCAAAGGCGTATTTATACTACGACTGTTTTGTTGAGTTACATAAATCTAACAATCTCTTGCTATCTCTACCATATCTTTCAAAATGTTTTTGTGCATATTTTCTGAAACTGAAAAATGTATAAAAAGAGGATGCTATCACTCCAATTGGCATCGAGAGTACTAACAACCCACACAATGCGCATGCGCAAGTTACCACGTGACCAAATGTTGTGCTTGGTATATAGTCACCATAGCCGACCGTTGTTAGCGTTATGAGAGCCCAGTACATCGCCTGAAATGCATTCTGTATATTTCCACCGTGGAATATTTCGACATAAAGTATAAATTTGCCGAATATTATCACTAATATTCCTAGTATTGACATAAGAATAATAAGCTCTTGTCGGGATGAGGAAAAGGTGACACCAATTACATGGAATGCTGGGACATTTTTTGCAATGTAGAACAATCGGAAGACTTCTAAAACCGCCAAATGTTTCAATATCAGGTAAATGATACCCATGTGTAATCCGCTCAGAAATTGCATATTAAGTATCAGAATGTAACTTGCCCAAAAACTGACATAACCAATAAAAACAAGAATCCGAACAAAGCTTTTGACAAAGTCCTTCTTGCATGGACATACGAGAAAAGAAACAATGAATTCTAACATAAGAATGGTGTGACATACAAATGAAGTGTATTCTATAATTGGGTTTGGTTTCAATGTCAATAATCTCTCATACGTTTCATTGCCGTACCCCATTATTTCGGACAATTTACGCATCACAATAGCTTCCTCTGCATTGACAAACTTATCATTGAATTCTGGCAATGTCAACAGAGACTCCAACAATACTACCAGCAGGACGAGTATCGTCATTGACACTCCCCAAATCTGGAAATAAATATATATATAAATGAAATGGCATTAATTTGTTTCGCTAAGTAAGCAACAATCTCTCCGGAGACTAGCTCAATGTTACATGATAAGAGTTTAAGCGGTCTTGAAATACATATTTCTGACTATTATTGGCCAGAATTCGAACTATTGCAATAAATCTACCATAAAACATATAAAACCAATATTTCTAAAAAGTATGTTGGGAAAATAGTTTATGATACATCAAAGGAGAAAAATACCAAGAATGTATTAAAGCCACTTGTAATTGCATTTTAAATTATGGCTTCGAATGTGGTTTTAAATCGACGTTATTCTGCCGAGAACGAGAAATAAAAATCAAACCAAATCTAGTAGCTTTTGATTTAGCAGGACATTTTTTCCAAATGTAGTTCGTTTAGATATTTTAATAAAGGTATTGACACTGTAACAGTTAAGACAACAATGTACCTAATGGAAATCCTATTTTTGTTATCTACAATATATAAAATATCTTTTGGAAATAAGGGTTGCCCTTTTTGTCTTATCCTTGGTGTTGGTAAGCAAGTCATGGCGTTAATGATCATGTTCGTGTTATGTTATGTTTCACTACACGTTGTTATATTGACCTTATGCCAAAATAAATCTTATCTTATGTATTTGCAATTGTTCAGTATTCATGCATGGTGATTCACCATTTACTTGTGTTACCATTAAAACAGAACATGGTTTGCGTCTTTTTATTGTATCTTCAACATAAGATTTTTCGCAGAAATATACAAAGCCAGACTTACCATTGACGCAACAGAAAATGTTGGTTCGTCAAAGAAGAGCCATATTCGCTCTCTAATTGATTTTCTTTCTTTCAAATACAAAGAGCTGTTTGTATTATTTAGATAATATCTAATCAAGTCGGAAACCGTTATTTCATCTTCTTCACTTTGGTACAGGTTCTGCCAGCAACATGTAGCAACTTCCGCCGGTGATATATCCCAGAATTCCAGTTCCTGTTTGAATGTTATTCCACAGACATCACGTGGTACATGAACGGTCCCTTTCCTACATGCATCAAGGATATGAGCAAAGATCACCGGATTTCTATCAAAGTAGTATTCATTATCGTCAGAGTTATAATGCTCACCATGAGTTTCAAGATTAGCTAATTTAGAACCTGTAAACTTCATTAAAGTTGAGGAATTTGTTAGGAAAACTGTTCCTCCAATATTTAGTTTTATCCGACGGTTAATACCCACACCCGCTTTCTGCTCCATTTTGTTTCTTCGTGTTAACAAATGCTATGCTAGCTTATTGATAAATACTGGTTGTTTTATATCAAGTAAATAGAAGATGATTAGTCCTAGAGTAAAAATTATCCAGCAATTATCCAATGAGTCGACAAGTACTAATATCGTTAACCTTTATCCGTTGCCGTGAATTATTCATAAGTTGCCCATGATGGTACACTGCGTGTATTGATACTGAGACACTGAATGTACATCAACGTAGAGAAATGAGTTACACGAATTGGCTTATGCTATGCACAACTAAGCAGATAATAAAAGTACATGTAGTTAGCAGATCGATTTATTGAATGAAATTATGTAAACTTCATATCAAAGTATTGATATGGTGAAAAATGGTTTATCCCGTTTATCCTATCTTTTAACAGAGACTTATTAACATACATGTACACACAGGAGTGGAAATCGAGACTCGACAATAATGGTGTACTGTTTGTGTACAAGAATATCAAACAACCCTTTTGCTATGAGCAATATTCAATGTTAGTTGATAACAAACTCCAGCACACAGACTTAAAATAGAAACCGGAAGACATAACATAATTGAAAGACATTCAAGATTGTGTGAAACCTGTGAACATAATTGTGTGGAAGATGAATACCATTTCATTTTTGAGTGTGAGAAATATAATCCTATCAGACGCAGATTCATCCCAACAAACTATCAGAGAAAACCAAATAGTTTACAATGCAATAGTTTAAAAAGGGCTATTTCAATTTTTTTATTATTATTATTTCAAGGTCTTGTTGTTTGATCACGTGACTTATTTCTCTTCCACTTCATCTAACCATCGGGTGGAAAAGATAGAAGAGCGTCAAATCGAAGACGAATAATCGAACAGTTGGAAGAGCTTGCCTCTTCCAGCAGCTCTTCTGTTTGACAAGTCGAACCATGGTGAGTCTCGTGTCGAATTTCTTTTGTAAATATGTAAGTGACTGCTCTGACACTGTCTAGTCCATGTTTCATGCCGCTCGCTCCAAATCTGTTGGGAAATACAAATTTCACAGCACTATAATATAGAAATAGTTTCATTAAATTGAACTCAATTATTCATTCCATGTAATGCTTCGAGGCTTGGAAGATCTTCTGAGGTGATAATGCTGTAATCGATACAATAACTAGAGACACTAAGATCCACTACTCAAAACTGAAATAGAATCTATGTATACTAAAAGAAGGAAACTTTTGATTTTGAAAGTGAAATTTGAAAGGGAATGATAAGGTATATAATTTAAATACATGTATATGTATATGATTGTTTTCATACGGGTCATAAGATGTCTGGGCCACAAAGACGTTCATTATGTAATAACAGATAAACAAACCTTTTGGTCTTTCACAAAAGAGATTATAATATATAAATGTCATATTTTTGTAATTATAGGTAGTTCATATCGAGGACAAAACATTTTAAAAAGCTACAAAAAATATCAACATACATAAAGGTCCATTAGCTGATTGAACTTAGTAATTCAGAACAACGGATAAAATGATAGTAAAATTTAAGAAACTTATATTTTTTGCTCTAAAACAATAAATATGACACTCAAATGCGTGTAATATTGTTCAAATTCAAATTCTGAAATTCGATATTTTTTTCTGTTTGTATAGCCTATTTCAAGATACTCTATATAAATATGCATTTAATATTATCCTAAGACAAATAATCTAAGAATTATTGAAGAAATTATTTTCAAATTACGGAGAATTTTGCATCAAATTACCATACCTCTACGTTCAAATTATCTCCCTTATTAAAAACCACAAAATGTTATTCTGACTTTATTATCATGTTTTTCTGCATCGAATCATTAATTTAACATCCTTTCTTATATCACTATCTAAAAGTCAAACATTTATTTAGCTGATTATGGCCATAAAAACGATATTATGTAAAGATGTGTCTGAGGACCGTGTGAAGATACATTTTGGATTCAATAGTCATTTCGAGTTGTTTTAATTCCCTTAGATATTAAGTTAACAAGTGAATAGGAACAAGAATGACCTTTGGATGCAGATCTTACTAAACGTTTGCAACTTTCGTGGAAAATCATTTGCTAATTGAATACTCAAAATGATTAAATCTATCCGGGGAAAAAACAAGACTACGGTGAAAAGATGCACCGTACCCCTTAGACAGGTGTTTACACATTATTATAGGGCAAGCTACGCCCATGAATAGTGAACAAAAATAAAATCAGCTTGAAGTTATCAACATTCTCGAAAAAATACCTAAAAAAGAGAAAATTGGGAGTGGGAGACCCGACAAATTGCTACAAAAAAGGTAGACATCAAATTTACCCTTCAGAGGATTCAAATATACACTATGAGTGTTTCAATAATGTCAAACTAGTCTAAAACGTCTATATAACGACTTTTAAAAACGAAATCACAGCGATGACAATTCACAACTTCGAAAATAGTTCCGGAGTTGGCTCCCAAACCACAAAAGCTACGTTCATGAACTAAACTTGTGAGCTTTCTTAAAACCGGCGGTGTAGCATAAAATTTTGACCTCGTGGAAAAATGACCCCATGGGTCATTTTTCATCGGATTATTGATCAATTTTCAACGTTAAATATTGACCCATACCGTTAAATAATGACCCTATCACGCGTGAAAATTTGACCCTCATTAAAATTGATCAGCCTATATACAGTTATTTTCAGCGTTGAAAATCATCACTTACAGTATATAATCATGTAATTAAAGTAATTCTCACGATTTTTGTTTAAAAAACTTTTAAGTATTTTATATTCATGATGATTTGTTCGTTTTTTTTTTGTCTTAAAGCGGTTCTTTCATTGTGTATTAATTGATAGGGTCAGACACTGATTTTTTTTTACTTTATTTGAAATGCTGACAAATCGCACGAAACATTGAAAAAAAACGTTCACCCAAAGCTGTAACAAGCGTTAGAACTGTGGCATATTGAAAATGCACGGTTCCATGGTGCCAAGATTAAGAAAGTTTGTCCGGTGTGGCTTAGAAAGCTCTTTGGTTCGGCACCAACCACATATGTATTCGATTTGTCTTGTTCCAATAACAAAATAAGTCCCAAAACCCCATTTACGCGGATTTAAAAACGCTTGCAGTTCCTCATGACGCGACAGTAAAATAATCCCATGCAATCGTCATGATGTTTTGAATGAAAAGTCAATAAAATACGTTAATTTGTATAATAACATTGTCACATTTTAATGATATGAAAAACAACAGAATAATAACCTACTGACAGGATAAAGCCAAGTTGGCCTTATTATGTCTAAAAATAAATTTAGAAACAGCATGAATTAATTAATTGGTATGTCTATACTTACGCAATAAAGGGTTACACCGCTAAATGTAAAATTGACTGTTTAAGACATAATGGATCACAGAACCTATTACAAGCAGTTCTCATAACCATTACACACTATTTATTTTTATTTTAAACACCTAGTCGACTGATTAAAAACCAATGTTGCGCTATCGTCTACTTGCATTGTTTACGAACGATCATCTTTTAATCACAAATAAACGATATGATTTAAATAAATTTCTTTCTTTCTTTTTCTGGCTTTTATTCATTTTAAATATTCATGCCCAAAGGAACCAAATAAAGTGTGAAGAATGTAATATTTAAGTACACAAATTATAATAATGATAAGATTTTTTATGTAAATAGTAGGTTTAATTAACTTGTTCCCACGTACATATATTTTTTGTAGATAAACATGACAAACATCAATAGAAAGAGAATTCAATATGTATTTGAAATATGTAATTTTCATTAAGATTAAAACAGTGATATGCCATTTAAAGTTCATCAGTAAGGATCGATTGTGTGAAGACTTTCCACAATGTCGCTAGTTAAGACTGTTCAGTGCTAAATATTTTAATAATTTCCTGTTAATCAGCATTACAGAGGTTACTTTCTATATATATTGTTTACGTTGACAACTTGTTTCAGTGATTTTTAATAGTTTAGTGAGACTTAATGTGTTTTGTATACACTACACTTTTATATATTGAGATATTTAAAATCTATTTTTAGAACTGACCACGACTCAATGCATATTTAAAGCATAAATGTATACGTATGACGCATGCAAATCAAATATGTTAATGTGTGTGTGATTGTGAATTATGTATTTAATCAGGTAGTTGTATAGTTAATACAACTACCTGATTTAATCAATTTTTCGTTTGCTTTTTCCCCAACATGAGTGATTCTCTACAGTTTTCATTTTAACTACATTACAATTAACTTCTGACATCTCAAGTCTACTGAATTGGCCCCTAGGGGTTTATATCGGTGATAACATTTCCGGTGATTACGTAATGATACGTAAATTTACGACACGCAACATCGTAAGATAATAGGATGTAGAGATCGTACAATCGAAGTTAAATTTACGTGTAACAAGTGACCGAAGAAAACTCTGGATGTGTAAGATAAATATGTGTAGAATTAAGGAATCTAATAACAAGGCACAGAGTGGATTAAGTGATGAAATGTCGGGACAATATTTTCAATTGGATTCAGACGGGCAAAATCGGGTAGGAAATGATTTATGCGTTTTATAGAATGTTTATGTTGCCGCGTACAATATGGTAACTTGATAATGATATATACAGTATTTTTTGTTTTGTTTTGTTTAGAAATGATTCATAGTGTGTGTACTATTATTTGTATTGTAAACATTCGTATTTCTAGGAATTGAAGGAAGTTGAATTTACCGGATTCATTTAAGACAGTATATAACACCTACGTATTACACCTACTTGCTTAGCTCGCACATATGGGATTATCCCGGTTGCGAGGATAAACAAACTCAATAATCTGCCTACTTGCTTTTAAACCAATATCATGTTTCAAATACAAAGGTACATAATATTACTTACTTATAGGTCTTTGATAAAAGACAGAGTTGTCGTTCTTACACGCGATCCGGAAAAAATAGTCTCATGACAAAAACCTACGAAGTCACAATCTGAGATGATTTTTGGACTTGATTTTGATAAAAATCAAGTCCTTTGTAATCGTTGACTTATATTTGTCGCTGGACTCCATAACAGCTTGGTTAAAAGAATGCCACATAAAGGAAATAAGACGCAACTAAATGGTATGTTTATATAGAAGTATCTGGAATCTTTCCCCAATTAAGTGTGTCAGATCTAAATACATTTCAAATCATTCAATTGTAACTACATGGAAAGAGTCATGTATCTAAATAAGTGCTTGTCGGTAGATACATGAGATTTTCAAATGCGTAGAATTAAAACCGCGTATTCACTGTCCAATAAGATATCTTGCCGTAAAAGTAGTTCTACTTTCGGTTTTCGTTCGATAGTTCAGAAAAATCTCCACGTACGTATATGCATTTGCAACAATCTACCATCGATGTGTGTGTTTTGTGCCTTTCTAACATTTCTTAATATTACATGTACAAAGCGAATTCTCATTTAATCGTATTCCGTGATATTCACACCAACTAGTGTTATTTTGATGACGGAATCGCTATTTATAGACTCACTCCCCGCAGTGGCTAGTAGCAAAGCGTAACCGATGTGGGGAGTTTGATTTATCGAAGGTTGAATGTTAAAACTGCGGCTTAAGAATAATAATTCGAGTCGCTATATTATAAATACGAACGTAAATTACTGGATACGTGCTTTTAAAATTTACTGTTTAAGAGTTCCTTTTACGCCAGATTATTTAGAATTACATAATCACGTCTGGATTTCATGCAACATCGGGTTAACTATAGGTTATATAGGTCTTACTCTACTGTGTCAGGACCTTTTTGATTTGAGTGACCCTGAATGTGTTCAATGCGACGATGTTCTGTTGTGTTAAAACCAGAAGAATCAATGTTTGTATTTACTGTTACTGAAGTGTTGTTTACTAGTTTTGTACAATAAAGAGTTTTTAAAGCAATTAAATTGTCCTCAATTAATGTGCTAATCATTAAACTTTCCAATATCAGGCTTTTTTTATTTTAAAATTTTAGCAAAGGGACTATAGTAAAGCCCTAGCTTATGTCATTTACCTATATGCATATGACCTGCATTACAATATGAATGAAAAATCGGTCCGTAATTTTAAATGTTAAAATATCTGTATGGGCTCGAACGATGTTGGTACACATTTCTCTCTTTTGTCTCGTATGGTAAAAATCAAGTCCGACAGTACTTTCAGTACTTTGATTTAATAGTATTATTGTTATTGTCCTTTATGCATATTTTGATGATGCTAAATCTGAAAATAACATAAGTTTTTGTGTATAATACTGCATTTGAGTAGATCATCCCTTTATTGGCTTAATTAAAGACCTAGGGAAGACCTACATACTCATATACAGTATACTTTAACTTAAGTAAGGCTATAATTATATAAACCTAGGCCATGTGGGTTATATACGATTTAAAACAAATGATGTTTTGTTCGAACAGGAAAAAGCAATTATACTGTCCTTCGAAATGAAAAAAGCCTATAATTGCCTATCACTCACTTATACTCACTGAGCTAGAGCTTATATTGTACTCGTATATCTCTTATTTTATACGTGATAGTTTATCTGCTTGTTGAATTCCACATCAACGTTAATTCGCGACTTTCCAGTTAAGCGCCCCCTAGCGGTACACCGCTATATGGGAAAACAAAATGGTAGCGTATGGGGTCATATCCTATTCATTACATGCGCTTGACAGATTTTGCTTGTTTGTCGTTTACGGCGATTGATAAACATTGATCTAATAACCGTTATAGTCTCTGAAATGATGTTGTATTTAAATAGATTACGCATCCCATTTTCTTTCAATTAAATATTGACCCCTTTGTCCGTTTTAACCATATTTTATGTACGTATTAGTAATAAATACGAGCATTAGAAGTTAGAATGTCTGTCAGCATGTTTTTGTATTTGTATATATACATCAAAAGTACACGCTTTTCGGTAAATAATAAATGTACATGTATATTATAAAAACTTGAATGTGATGATTGAATAAATATTTTGACAAAACTTTGACTTGTTTATGAGATTTAACTATTGTTTCCACTTGAAGCAGATTCAATAAAACAGTACATATGGTTAATTATTAACTTCATAAGGTAAGTATATTTTCATTGTGATAATTATTATTAAGTCACAAAATAATTGTCAAAAACTATAAGTGGAATAAATAAGCATTCACGTACAAACAGTCGTTAATTTCTAATAATATTTTTTTTTTCAGCGTAACACAAATCAAAACCTTAATATATATATATTATAAACGTACCTTGAAATACATATTATATGTCGTAAAGACACATTTATACAAAACAATTAATATTCATCGTAATTATCATTTATGATTTAACAAATATAATTAACAAATCGCGTCGATCTTTACTAATCGCGTTTTAATGAAAAGTTTCTTAGATCATACCGAAATTATTACTATAAATGTTTTGTTGGAATGATTAAGGTCAATTTAATTCACAACTTCGTATGTGAATAAAAACTGTGATAAATATACAGCTTATCGATTTGAAGTTATCACAATATCTGGTACTAATTAATGTGATCCCAGTCACAATTTAAACCATGCAGTTATACAAGTGATAAAGTAATAAACAGTATCGCCCGTTGTGCGGTATCTAGATATATACATCAAGCTGTTCTATCAGACCCCTTATCAGTTTTATGGTGTCTGACACAGTTGGATACCAATATACTTCCTGTCAGTATAAACATTGACATTGACATTTTAGAATAGGTTGTTGTCTTTTTTACATTTTCAAACAAGATCCAAACTGGGTTCATGTAAGCACCATATATAGTGACAGAAATATGTGTGCGTACGTTTATAAACAACTTTTTTCCGATATTGAATATAACAGAACAGAATTTATAATTTTACAAACAGGCCATGATTATTTAATAGGCTAGCTTATAATTAGTTTATAAATTAAGTATGCTTTCATTGTAATTAAAGAAGTAAGTACCAAAATAATTGTCACAGTCAGAAACCGTCATAAGTAGAAAAAATACGCATTCTCGTACAAACAGCTGAACATTCATTTCTAACATATATTATATTTTCAGTTTGACACCACAAATCAATATAGCGTAAAACTATACACTACACTATTATAATTTTATACTCGTACATGTATTTTGTAAGGTAACATAAAGACACATTTATACAAGATAGTATTCATCTTCAATATCATTTCACAATAGAACAAATTTGACAAATCCTTTCATTACTTATATATGTTTTAATGAAAAGTTTATTAGTACGCGAGTTCAAACAGACATTACAGGCCGGTGTTAAGTTTAAATTAATTTGAAGTGTATATTCGCACCCATGTTTGTGACTATAAAACTGTGACAAATATACAGTTTATCGACTTCATTTTACAACAATCAGGGACTAATTAATGTGATCCAAGCCACAATTTTAACCAATTTATAAAAATAATAAACAGTATCACTCTCTGTGCACTATCTAGATATACATCAAGCTGACATATGACTCCCTATCAGTTATATTATGTCCGACACAGTGGGAGACCAATATACTTCCTGCTAATAAACGTTATAAAAGCCTGACAGTTTATATTTAAATGAACGCCTTTATATTTCCTTTTTCATCTATTTGTATTTCTAATCAAGATCGAAACTGGGGTCATGTAAGCAAAAGATGGTGACAGCAAATACTAATTGAAAGACAACATATATAACATTATAAAAGATCCGAGATATATGTGTGCACATAGTAGGACATGCCTAGATCTTAAATTATAATTATAACATTAATTTTAGCACATCATTATAACGAACCTGTATATGAGTTACTGACGATTATCTACCTTAATGTATTTTCTGAAATATATCAGACTTAAAAAAAAAGATTTTTTATGAATTTAAGTGTGTTTTTTTATCTGATAAGAATATTGAAATAGATTTACGCACAAGCTATATATGAATTTTTATTTATATTTGTCTGTGTCTCTACATTAAGGGGACATATATAAAGACTATGTGTTTTTACCGATATGCATGTACATCTAAAGTTTTGTATGTACAGTATACTAACTTAATATAATATTATAAATTTATAGCCTATTTTTACCGATTTAAATAATACATGTATATAAGCATGAAATTTGTGGCACATATAAGAAATGACTGTTCAATTCGTAGATGTTTTTGTAGAAAATAACTCTCAGTAGATGATAAAATATATCGACTTTCCACTGCTTTCCGCATGACCCCATACGATGCCATATTGTTTCACCATATAGCGGTGTACCGCTAGGGGGCGCTTAACTGGAAATCGGCGAATTGTGGCTCATCAATAAATGAGTTCTTTTCGTATTAAAATCATAGATTATTGTTGATTAAGTGTTTTGATTTTATGAGAGGCTTGTGATCAATTAATATTGGTATTTAATACGAAATATGTCGCTCATCAAATACTAAAAAGATGATATTACAATTTAATCACTGTGAGTAAACGATTTGCTACAACCATTCGCAGCAGTAGCCTAAACACAGCCTGATAGATAATTTACAAAACAAATATTTTATCATGGCGTTGTTTCTTTTATTTTCAGGAGACTACTAAGAATGAAAACAAATCAAGATTACTTGAGAAGTGTGTATTTGTATTGGCTACTGTGGGTATAATAACAATAAGTCAATGTTTGATGTGGGCCCACTGGTTGGTACCGTTCATACATGCCATTTGTACCCCGATATTCGTATCAATCAGGGCTGTAGTTTACTGGTAAGTTATCAGGAACGGATATGGGTTTAAGACATAAGGGGTTTTCGTTTTTAAAAAAAATTGTGTACACTAATGGTATAATTACAATGTGATTAAGCCTGTGTATTATGTACAGTGCATCTTCACCAAAACAACACCCTTTGGGAATAGCAAAATTTACATGCGTTGTTGTTGAGAGGATTTTGCTCTGGAAAGGTTTAATTAGTAGTTAAATCATGCAATAGGAATAAACATAAATTGTTGTTGAAGGGAAGTTGTTACTCAAGTCAAGAGAGGCCCGGCCCCTCAGGAGAGGTTGTTTATATACCATTTTAACTCTGACATACATTTCATCAAACAACATAATTTGCATAATTATATGATCATTAAATACACAATACACACACAGCCTGCTTCATATCGTATAACTTAATTGTCATATCCAATGGTTTAACTTAATATTCAATGGAAATTTCAAGATTTCCCAGTCTAAAAATAGAATCAGGTCAATATTCATCAACCGGAGCTAAGGTCAATATGACATTCTGCCGGGGAATATCACATATTCAATGGCTCACTATAGTCTATACCGTTCCTTACTTAAATATGTTGTTAAATAATATAGTCGATAATATTCCATGAAAGGAATATTTCAACATGGTTAATGCACGGTCTATTCACTGTGACTTTTATATGGTTGCAAGTTGACTATTCAGCTTCGTGTAAAATGGTTCTTTTGTTTATTTCAGGAAGTATAAATGGCAGTATTTTATGATTGACTTTTGTTACTTCGCCAACATTCTGACGTTTGTTTATCTCTGGTAAGTACATTAATACAACATGTTGATCTTTTGAATGTACATTAAGTTAATCTCTTGTATGTACAGCAAGTTAATATCTTGTTTAAGTTAATCTCTTGTATGAATAGCAAGTTAATAACTTGTATGTACATGAAGTTAATCTCTTGTATCATGTACATTAAGTTAACCCCTGGGTATGTACATGAAGTTAATCTTTTGTATGTACTATAAGTCAATCTCTTGAATGTACAATAAATTTATCTCTGGTATGTACATTATGTTGATCTCTGGGGTGTTCATTAAATTCATTTAATATATTGAAACCATTGATTAATCAAAGCACTGAGAGGACTGTTGTCGACTGACTTTGCTGTATTGCAAGTTTTTTCAACGTTGGCATAAATTGAATAGTATATCTCGATCTGAAATGAAATTTCTTCATATATAAAGCTAAATCACTAGAAGAAAGTTTTTCTTACTTAGTCTGATAATAACACATTTAAGTTTTGTCGTTTTTGCCAGTTACATCTACAAGTTAAATTCACTGTTAACATCAGTTCAAACACAGTTTATTTGAAGACCGTAGGCTTATCAGTGAGTGCTTTGCCCTGAACCAGTGGAAATTTAATGATATTCCGGTTCTAGAACTAGTTACTTTGAAATGGTTCTGTAGTACCTGACTTGATTTGACTAAAGGGAAACAATTCCAATAGTAAATATCAAAGGGAGCAAACAAAAATGATCAGTACACTCTGTGCGTATGATTCTTTAAGATCGTATAAATATTATTGGTTGTTCTTAAATTCTGTACCAGGACTGAACTGGTTACTAATACTTTTACTTTTGTTTAATATTTCAGGATACCGGACAACAACTGTTTGTTTCAAATGGTGTTTGCTCTGTGTAATGGTCCAGTGCTTGTTGCTGCAGTAATGTACAGGAATTCGCTAGTATTACATCACCATGACAAGATGACGTCATGTTATATACACATTCTCCCTGCAGTACTAACTTTCTGGTAAATATTTATGTTTTTTTTATTGAGATATAGCCTCCACTATACATGAAAAATCTGTTTAGTATTGCTTGTATTTTCGCCTGTAATTTTCATGAATATTACAGTTAAGTTGTAAATTGCAAGAAAGGGTTATTTTTTCATAAAATGGCATTGTGTTGATTGTACACCATTGCTAATTGTCTTTAGTCAAGTTCTTAAAAGAAAATTTGGTAGTGACACATAAGTCTCCTACCGGTTGGGCTTTGACAATGACTGGTTCGAATAAATCCTAAAAAACGGAACGGTCATGTCAAAGAATATACACGCTTAGGTACATGTATTAACATATCTCAGTGTTGCCGTCTGTTTATGTTACCATAGCAATCACAGTTTTGAACAAAATGACTTGCATAATCTTCACATTGCCGCCAATTCATATACCAATTTTTATTGCCCTTGCTTGAATGGTGCTTTAGCCATCACAGGATCCAGTTTAAGGCGGACAGACAGACAAACGGACAGATGGAGTGCCTATAGTCCTCTCCGGTGAAAACACCAGTAGGGGACTAACCGTATCATGTGTATGTGCAAACTGTTCACCAGTAATTTACTTATTTTGCTACAAAAGTGTCCATTAATTATTGCTGTGGTAAACTAATAGAACAAATAACTTGAAAGCTATCTTGTCATGCATTATTAGTTATATTGCACTGTTCTGCGTCAACATGACATAAAACACACCTAGGTTTTCTTCATGGTATGTATCTATCTAAATTTCTGGTTTATTTCAGCGTGCGCTGGCACCCAACCTCGACTTCAAAATACTGGTTCCAGTCATTTGTTGAGCAAACACCAAATATCAACATCGTCTGGTTATATGCTGTTCCTTTTGCGTTTTTCTTTTGTCATTCTGTAAGTAAACATTATTTAAGTTATACACGTATGTATGTCTCAAAGTTCATATTTGTTGTGTACAAAGGAATGATAAAAAATAGTTTCGATATTTTGTTGCGTTTTTTTTTTCTCACAATTTGACGGAATATTATTGTGTACATTATGGTGCGATATATAACCGCATGATGATCATCCATAAATCCATTTGCATGTACCAGTTCTTTGTCCTTTTTAGTATTAATACTGGACACAGTCAGGTATATTCAGACTGCATCATTCAGATTCCTCCTTGGGTCCTCCGTGGTCAAAAAGTTATTGTCACTGATATAAGTAATAACTTGCTCCTCGTGATTTTCCATTGAACCCAACCACACAGGATCTGAAATAAACTAAGAGGAAGCTAGATCTGTAGCCTTCCAGCACCGTTAAAGCTGAAATGTCGCTGAATGACACTGGTTGAGAAAAAAATCTTCCTAAGCACGCAGTTATAATATTGATGGCTATAATTATTCATAGAATTGTGATCAGATTAAACACTGACATGCAGATGTTTACGGTTAACTCATGACATTTATGAGATATTCACCAATTTTATGATATTTTATCGGTAGAATAAAGCTTCTGATGTTGTTGTAATGTTGTTGTATCGTTTTGTTTGTGTTGAGAATTTGTGCAAACAGAGCTATCTGCTGCACAAATATCAAAAGCATTAAATATAAAAACTCCAGTTTTAATGAATTGTACGATTGGTCGCGCCTGCTACCTATTCATTCACGTCAACATTAAATATAAATATTGACATTTTCAGGTGTTATACTTCCTGATAGTGAACGTTATTTGTCGACCTGAGAAACCTTACGTAACGAGTTATAGTTATCTCACTGAAAAATATGAAAAATGTAACTTTATTGGTGGACCTGTGTAAGTAAATATTTATTGTTGTTTTTGATCAGCCCCTTTTCTCAATATGTTGAATAAACAGATTTGAAGGTACAAAGGAACATCCTCTGATATTTTTTCTTCTTCTCCACACTTACTGACCATGGCGCTTTTGCATATTTAGACTTTTGTGCATACAGTCAAACCTGTGTTAGCGGTCACCTCCAAATAAAGGTCATCATGTGAATTAAAGGTCATTCTTTTAAAAAACGTCATTGGTTCTTTAAGTTTATCATTTTGCTATAAAAATATATGCAAAGAACAAACAATTGCTGATATTATCCTAAGATAATAATTACCGTCGAAACGAACCATTTTTCTTCTAAAAACACTCATTTCGCTGTTTTGCTTTTGTAAACTTAAGTTAAGATATAAATAGCGCGTGACGTCACTTTATGCCGTGTGCATAATATGACTGCGGGAAAACACAGCTGTTCTATAAATAGTTTTTTTTTCAATGATATTGAAAAAATACGATAATAATTTCGGAAACATTTTTTCTTGCTACAAAGTATCCACGGGAGGAAAACGCCCCGGATTACGATGTTATATGAAAAATAGAAAACTATAATGACCGATAAATGTATATGCTTATGGGACTTTAAGAACAAAATGCCCTTCGAATAGAGGCCACCTGGCAATAAAGGTCACAATATATCTTTCCCAAAGGTTGCCTTTGTTCACTGGTTTGATTGTACATATATATATATTATTCATAATGAACTGTTGATCAATTCATGAATCGTCTATTTTATATTTTTTTGTACATATTGCACAAATAACTGCTTGCAACAGATATATCAAACCCATTTGACTCGCTCTAGAGAATAGAGTATCCATTTATGTCCGTTGTGCAACATTCAGGCATAGACATAATAAAACACACGTTATCTCCCTGTTGTTATGCGTGTCTCGTAACGTTCCATTAGCGATATTAACTGTCTCTTTATACCATACATATTTCATTAAAGTCATTAATTGTCTCTGGACCGTGTTGTATGTCAGTTATGTATCATATTACTGTTTGTTCAATGTGTGTCAATATCATACAGTCATTTCACTTACTGTTTTATCATTTTCTTTCAGGGGCCAAGGTATTGCTTACTATGGACTAGGTTGGCTGTTTTGTTTATCCTCCCTATTTCTGTCTTTATTGTCGTATTATTCTCACTCGATACATTGTGCATCAATAGCTTTAATGTCTTTAGCTATTGTATGGAATGGAGCAAGTTACTATGTACATGTTTTTAGCAAGCGTGGTTTTAATACAACAGAGTGACTTTCAAATATATGTTAAGTATTATAGTGTTTATTAAAGGTATCAGAATGCTTTATAAAGGAACTTTATACATGAGCGATTCATTTTGATGAAATATATGTATGTATTATTTACTTGAGTACATACACAATTCATTATGAATTGTACCATTTTGTATGTTGTTTTTGCTAAGAATATTGAACGTTTTGTAATAAAATTAATATAATAAAAAAAAAAATATTATGTCCTAATAAATTATAAAATCTATACTTTTCATGTACACGTACTATTTCTTTTTAGAAGTACCCAATTTAGTTATTGCGTCAGTATGGTCAGAGAAAAACTAAATTATTATACTGAAGAATTGTGTAATGAGTCTATTCCTGTTCAGACCCATTTTTCCCTCATTGTGTATCGTGCAACAAATAGTACGAACATGTAGCGCGTCACGCATATGTTTATCAGTTTAGCATTGTTCTACATTGCCTATACATGGTACATCTCATAAAAAAGTGAACAAAACAATTCAGTTATTTATATGTGAATTAATTTAATTTAGCTTTTGGAAACACTTTTTTGACAAGAATTTATAGAAGATTATCATATCGTAACAATTTCCAGCAAGAATATCGAAGTATAGTGCATATACAATAGAGAGTAAAAAATCTACATGGAATTTAAAAAAAGAGTGACTTCTCCGTTTGAAGTACCTGTGTCATAAACCGAACATAATGAAACACACCAACATAAGCTGACTGCTATACTTTAAACGACGATTAGTACATTAATTACAAAAACAACATGCACAAAACACCACACAATACAAAATAGCAAATCCACCAAAATCACTCGCACCAATCATAACATCAACACCGACAACAACCTCATTGTCTCAAATTACACCAACACCGTCCGCAAACCAATGACATGGCCTAACATACAAAAAGACCACCCCAAAATCAACAACACAAAAATACAATACAATGCTACGTTCCTCTCCAAAGCAACACACTTTATGAGTAGGAAAATATGTTGTTGTTGAGAGGTTGTTGCTCTAGAGAGGTTGAAGTAACAGCTAAATTGTACAGTGGGAAAAGAACATGCTGTTGTTGAAGGGAGGTACAATATATCCCGAATCATGAAAAAATATATTTAATTATAAAGTTATAACATTGTGAAAACACAGTTATTGCTTTGTATTTCAAATTGCATTATTAATAACATTTTCTATTCCTTGTCACACTCACATGTACTTTTTCTATGGGCATGAACGTGAGTGTTTGCGTACGAATGAAAGTTATAGAACTTGTAAAAATTTGAAGCAATAACACCGACTGGTAATGCGAGCACTAAAACTCCACATATTGCGCAGGCGCTTGCTACCATGTGACCAAGAAAAGTAGTAGGGATATAATCACCGTAGCCAACCGTCGTGAGTGTGATCGACGCCCAGTACATTGCCGCAAACATGTTTGAAAATTCATTGTTTTTAAACATCTCAGCAACATACATAATGTATCCAAAAATGCAGACCATAATTCCAAGGATAAGCAAAAGAATTTTTAATTCTCTTTTCGACGAGGAAAACGTGAGACTCACGATGGTGAAGGCTGGGATGTGTTTGGTAAGCGAGAATAGACGTCCCAGCTTGAGAATCGTGAAATATTTGAATATTACGAAAGCCCGCAATGCGTGTTCATTGGTCAACATGGATAAATTTAACTGCATTATGAACGAAATCCAAAAAGACAGATACCCTATGAGAACAGCATTGCGATGATGGCACGCCACGAACTTGATCTTTTTTGGACAAACGTAAAAACTCACAAGAAAGTCAATAGTCAGTACAGCATAGCACAAAACATTAGCCAATTCAATCCACGGGTTTGGTTTCTGGTCTTTAAAAGCATCCATCGTATCGTTGCTGTATCCCATCAAATCAACTAGTTTATATCCTATCTCCATTTCTTCCTCGGTGTATTTTACGTTGAACGTCGGTAACGTCATCATCGCCTCAATTAGAGTAGTTGCCACGATTAACAATGACGTAAACATGCCCCAAATCTGAAAAATTGAATCAAGCATTTAGACACATGTTCAAAGCTCCTGTCGCAATAATAAAAGAAGTCTGTCAATGACTGTCGGCCTAACGTGGTGAATTATTATATTAAACGAACAAAGGATTTGAATATTTGATTTGATTTTCATAATTGTGCGATTCTATATTGACCGCATGTTTCGAGTAAGGTTTTCACATAATTAAGTGAGCGGTTTTTGCATACCGTTGACTCAGAGGAGGGATGCATAAAAAGCTTATTTTTTGAAAATAAATGGAGAAGGAGCAGTATAAGAATCAGGCGACGATATATAGCAGATAAAGAATGCCGTAGAATGTGCTAGCATGACACACTACCACGTATATTCTCGTGTAAATGACAGAAAGCTAAACAGTCTATGTATTACGACTTTATTACCGAGCGTATTCATAATCATTTGTACGATCGAAATGATGTGGTGAGTAACTGGCTACTACTACTGCTAAGTAGATTGTAAACTTTGTCTACTACGTATAAACGACCGACTTAAAAACGCAAATTCATTTTAGGCTTACAACACACCACATTCAAATGACGTATCTATATCATCGTTCATTAATAGTAGAATAACTAAACCACATCAGAACTCTAGATATTTAATCATTTGATAACGAAATGCCCATCGTAAATATACAAGTCATCAATCAAAATAATGTTAAATCGATATTAGCGTATCATATATGAAATTTTACAGCGCTTTGTTTTCCTATGGTTTGTGAACTTTTTTACAATAATAACATTAATCTGTGTATTGAAAGCGCCGTAACCACGCTGATGCACGACGAAGAAGTTACCTCGGTTAAAATTGGAAGAGCAATAAAAAAACTTGGAAAATCAATGTACTGTTATGTTTGAATAAGATAATAGTAGGTTGCCACATTCCCACAGAAATTGAGGCAGGTTCCTTGATCCTATCGCTTGCTGACACACTGCACATACCTAAAACGACCCAGAAATACAATAGTCCATTTTGATTTTTTTGTCTTTTAACTTTATTTTGCACTGACGCACAGCTGCCAGCAATACCTGATAGGAGAGTTAGGCAGATTGTAGATTTCAGCAAAGAATGTGCATACATGGTGCACGGTAAAATAGAACTTCATTGTTACAAAACTGCCATATATAACGTCCATGATTCCGATAATTTTCGGTTAAAACATTGTAAATATGGCCTCTAAAACGCTTCAGAGACGTTCTAGGTAAACAAATCGGGTGAGGTAAGGGTTCATTCCTCCGGACCTAGAGTAACCCAGGACCTCCCTAGAGTGCCTCAGCTTAAATTTGTTTCTGGGTACGCCATTGACTGATCTTTCTTAATTGATAAAAATCTATGCTGCATTATTTGTTGCTTTAAATGTCATCTATGCAATAAAGAGCGGTAGGTGATAAAAGGAATAATTAAACTTTGAATTTTATATTCCAATTGACCGTAAAAAATCCATCAAAACTATGCATTCATAACATTGTTTCATTTATTTAGTTATATATGTGTGTATACATGTACCCCCAAAAAACTTACCATTGCTCCTCGCGATGAATTTGGTTCGTCTAGAAACAACCATGTTCTAGCTCTCCATGATTTCTCTGTTTCGAGCAATAAGCACATGTTAGTATTTTGTCTAAAATTGTCAAACAGTTTGTTCATCATACAGGCGTCCACGTCACTGCTGTAAAGCGTCTCCCAGCAACAGGATGCCACGTGTTTTGAAGAAATTTCCCAGAATTCCAACTCCATTCTAAATGTGGGCCCGCAGACATCTCGAGGTATATGCACAGCCCCTTTTCTGTATGCATCAAGGATGTAAGCGAATAACAAAGGATTCCTGTCGAAGAAATACTCCTGTGTTTTTAAATTGTAATACTTGGTATCCTTGTCTAACAAAGCAAGCTTTGATCCTGAAAACGTATTCAATGTTTCTAAATGGGTCAAAAATAACGTTCCTCCAATATTCAAGCGGATTATGCTGTTTTCGTCAAAACTAATATCTTGTTCCATATTAAATCAACTGTATTAACTACTTTAATTCGCAGTGTGTATGGCAGCGTTGAAACTCTCGTGGTTTGTGATTGAGTTCGGTGATTCCCAATAGCCTATTTCACTTTCAAAGTTCATTAATGTTTTAGATTACGTAAATTAACACGGATTGCGAGAGCGAAAACAAAGAACAAATATGGCTACTGTGGAACATACATCTGATGTCAACAACACACAGAAAACAATATCAACAATACAGAGCAATATAGTCACATCCCATCATAATTAAAGTGGAATAGGGTGTAAGGTTTCTATGATATACAAATGTACAGCCATATCGACCAGACGTATAAATGCAACCGAATAAGCATTTCTTGCTCATACAATAAGAATAAAACATTAGCACTGAGTGGACGGTTGTTGACGGAATGCAGTATATTGTAAGCTCTGTCTGAAACATATTGGTATACATTCCTTCAGTGCAACCATTTGTCAATCGACAGACACTCAGATGGGTAATTTGATTAATATATCACAATATACTATATTTAAAATAAGGCTACCTATATTATTGCAGGACAAAATCCTGATAATATTGTTAGAAAACCAACACAAACCATGAATCATGTATTATCGTTATCATGTTTGTCAATAAATATTTTTGAGGAAATACTTTATTACAATCGATGTTGTGACATTAATTTCTCAATTTCAAATATAAAAAGTCCGGATCAATAGTAGTAATTGTTATTACATTTCAAGTTGGAGATAAAGCGATGGTCTGTGCATGTCTTGGTTGCAAGTAACAATCATTTTATCCATTTTAAAGTCCATCCCCTTGTATGTTTGCATTAAAAGAGATACTTAAATGTTACTGTTGTCGCCATTTTGTAGACGTTTTCTACTTCTTCACTGCATGTTTGATCAAGTTCGAATGTTTAAACAAGAACAAGCCTTAACCGAATTATTACAATAAAAGAAAGCATGTCTCGAGCTTTTGCAAAGTTGCATTTTCCCTTGATGTACAATTCTCCCAAAATGTCATTTAATCGATTGCCACAAAATGTCGAGTCGGTGAGTATAGATAATACCGATATAGACATGTACCGCAACAAGGAACGGGGACCAGTTTTTGCATGGCGGATGTGGAAAACGTAGTTGCGTCAAAATTCATGAGCGCTGAGCGAGTGACGGCTATGGAGAGCTGATTTGTTGTTAAGCTTCCAAAAATCGAAGATGTGGATAAGGTCGTCCGTGTTATGCAATTATTAATGATATTCACTTTATGGTATTCTTAATGTCACCAGACACCCAACGACAAGATTACTGCTTTAAAATGCGAAAACCTATTGTTTTATGAATAATTAAGTGATACCAAATGAGTATTAATAATGACGGATCGAGTGCAAGAAGGACCTGTCTCCGATTTGATCAAAATGCGATAGGTACCTTCTTGCAATACCGTTTAGTTGTGTCTTACATGGTTAACTATGGTTGCTTGTGAAGAAAAGAGTTCGTCAAGAAACGGCCAGATTTTCACCCTCATTGTCACCATAATGAAATATCAAATGTTTGTTAGATTCTGTACCCGCCTCCGTGGTCGAGTGGGTAAGGTCGCTAACTTCAAATCACTGTAACCTCTCACTGAAAGAGGGTCGTGGGTTTGGGTCCCGCTACCAACCATGTCTCTTTATGTGAGAAAGTAGACAGTTGCTTACGGAGGATGGGAGTCTAGTACTGCTTCTTCCCAGGAACGATCGTCAGGTAAACTGTCCACCTCATACTCATTATGAGTCACCGACTGTTGAAAATGAACGTAAAACTCGATATTTAAACAAATCTAATTATGGGATACACCAGGTTATTTTTTATTTATAAGCATTTATGTAATTGAACCTGAAAATGTTAGATTGCATTGTTGCAAAGTAGCGTTAAGAGTAGATCGATGATGTAGTGGTAATGTGTTGGACAACTGATCGGGATGTCATGTGTATTATTAATACGCGGACTAACATTCTCTAAGTCGTACATTATGGACAAATAGTGTTTCTTGACAACATGTGTTATTATCAATCTACGCCATTATCATTATCTAAAGATATTTGATAATGTCACTGAAAATTATTTTTTTACATAACATTGCATTTGTTTCCACGCATAATATAAAAGCCAGTTGTCTAAATGAGATGATTCAGTATTGTTTTGTGAACCATTTATCTCATTGTCTGGTAGCATGAATATATAAAATGCGTGCATTATATGAAGCTCATTCATTATTGACGAGGTGATTTTGTTTCTTGTCAAATTGTACATTCGCAAAGTAAACTAATTTTATTCCAATAAAACAGTTCTTACTTCTAATAAATAAATAAAGCCCTTCTTTGTAGATAGTTTACTCGCTGTTGTATAGAAAATATAACATAAAGGTTTCGAGGGACTAAACATGGGAAGACTCCCATCACATTTCAGTTTTTTTTTTGGAGGGGGCATCTCCTAGCTCCAGCACAGCTAAATGTCCATTTCCCGTCGTACCTGTCTGAACTCGCAGTTTTAACATGTATTTAGATTGAATTACACTAATTCATTTGAGCTCGATTCGGATAAACTCATTTTAATTAAATCTGTTTTCGAGTGAAATGCCTGATTAAAGAGTAATAGGCAATTTGTAGGGTGTTATATTCACTGTTTGTTTATACAGGTGCTTCTTTAGAATTAATGTTACATAGTTTGTATTTCTATCAATAGCCATATTCTTTCACAAATACCTCAATACTTATTATAAAAATACAGGTCCGTAAAGCTGCAGAATTGTAAGAATACGTCAATACGTATTGAACTACTATAGAATTCTAATCAAAATCGTATTCGTTGTGCCTAATTATCATTGGCTGAATTCGAGCTGAATTACAGATGTATTCGTATTAGCCAAAGAAGAGACGTTAATTCCAAGTTTGTAAAGTAGTTATATTAATGATATACATGTATGTGTTGTATGCGTAAACATTGGGTACTGTTTTACATGTACATGTTTGCTCCAAGAAAGACAATCCCTGTATGGCATATTTTTTACCATATTTAGAGTTTCCCTCGTTCATAGCTAACAGATGTTTGCTTTTTGTAAACTTTGACTGCAAAACGTTGTATTCTTAATTATTAGTTTAGTGTGTCCTTACCCTAAAATGCATAAAAATGCTATCGATATCGTGTGTTTTTCAATATCGTCATATTATGTTTTATCTTGGATGGTACTTAGAACCATTTTTTTGGAGCACGTACAAACTCATGAAAGAAAATATTGTATATATTTAGATAATCTAATAATATGTACATCTCAATAGTTTATAGTAGCGACCCACTCGTGAAATGGACCTTATATATTAAAAACACGATTATTTCATTACATGAATGTTAAACATTACAAATGGTACTCGTATGAAAAGATTTCTTGCCATAGTCTCATTCATGATAATAAGGCTTAAAGCGTACTACATTCCAATTGGAAAATAATATAATTTGGTTAATGAAATTCTAGAACTCATTCAGTTCAAATATTTTAAATACTACATGTGTCACAGTGTTTTAGAAGACGAATACCAATTCTGAAATAATAAAATACACATAACACCAAATAAATCGTTTTACAGTGGTACATTAAGCTGGTGCCACTTTGTCACAACACTTTTAGATTTTGCTAACATTTCTTGCCAATGAATAAGACCTGCACCTCGCGCATGCGTAAACGAACCTACAGTCACCTGACCTATTTCAATGTCATTGGTCATGGAAGCGCCACAGGTCTGCACTAAAGTCACAATAAAGCTGAAATTTTCGATTGCTTTGTTTGAAGTACTGAAGGAAAACGATTCTTTAAAGTTAAGTTCTGTTCCAATACTTTGTGACATTGTTTGTTTTGTTTTTACAATCTTGTTTCCATAAAGAAGATGTAGACGTACATAGAAATCTGAAAAACAAATGTAAATAAGTTAAAACAACATCAAATGAGTTAAACAAGTTTTTTAGCTGAACTGTAGAAAGCGAATACTAGTATACTCGAGTGGTGAAGCAAAAACAACATTATGTTGGTATTGAGATTTTAAAATTGGAGAGCCGTGTGAGCTTATTAAAAGAGTATAATTGTTGAATTTAGCAGAATTTACCTGCATCCGGGTCGGACGGTGGACGGACGTGTTTGGCACGTAATATGACGATCTTTAGTCGTTCCATATGAGGAAGATATGACAACGCAAGATTGACTTCACCAACAGAAGGCCCGTGCTACAAATATACAAAGACGCGTTTGAAGCATGTACAAAAATAGAGAACAACTTATAACATTGCTAATAAGATCGACCCATGACTTTTATAAATGTAAAAGACAGATTCAATCATTATTGACTACTGTAATATGGATAACAACAATAGTTTTTTTCATGAACTTTAACATATAAGTACAATCATTATTATGTAAACATCTGCAATTTTTCATGCTCTTTCTTTTTTTCACCTTTGTTGAATTTGTACACATTTTGTTACTTTTTTTGGTGCCCTAACTTGTTTTATATTTACATGCTTACAATATTATAATATAATAAGGTGTTATGGTGATGGCCTCGACCCCATGCCATTTATGACGAGGCAAATAAAAGGAATGGGCCCCAAAGGCCTTAAAAAGATATGCTCAAAGTTTGTGTATTTAATTCAAGTATAAATGTGTCCTTACGTGCGTGGCGATATCTAAATCTCGCCATATAGTTTCGGAAGAAGTTAGGTCTATATCGCGCAAGGATACAACCACGTGACCAAGGGTATGACGTAATCTTCGCTTGTCAACATCATATACTGTGAATCTTAGATTCCTGTCCTTCAGTTCGTTAAAATTTATCTGTTTAAATATATAACATACCGGTCATTGAACAAATAATAAAGAATGCTAGAGACATGGATACAAAACAAAAGGAACATGAATCGGAAAACCTCGTCAGTATTGTCCAGTATACGACATTAATTTGTCATATGAAATATTTTGTTTATGAAGTTCACTAATTTTCAATCTTTTTCAATCAATTTTCTTTCTAAAGTACGACCATTAAATTCTATTCTCAAAATTATTGTCAAAACACGAAATGTCTATAGAATACCGAACGTAACTGAGAAATACGCCTCGCACGTAAGAGTTGCGTCACAATTTTTGGTTATTATGCGGTTTCCGGTCACTACTTTTTCAACACTTGGTACTCGTTTTCAAGAACCTTTCTCGCAATTACAGACTTTCAAATATTTTTACCATTCGCGATTGATGAAATGGGCATCAAGTTCCCATTGAAAGAGAAACGGGTGTTTCCATCGTTGAATTTTCAGGGCCAGTCATGGTGGAAAGTAACCCGTTAACAACAAAAACAAAATGGCGGCCTTCCTATTATGTCTGCGGCCCTTTCTTTAGACAAACGCCGAGGAGTTCCGATTGCTAATACTCTCCAGATTGAACTTTATGGGTAGGCGGTCTATTTTAGTGGGAGGATTTAAGAATCTGATTGTATTGATAAGGTCTGACATTTTCACTGATAACATACAATACCACTCCTGTTGTGGAGAGATCGAATGAAATACATCTATACGTTTTTCTGTATGACTGAATGAATGAATGGCTCCATAGGGCATGGTCGTTACATTACAAAATAGTTCGTTAAGTCCGCGTGAATATAAAATTACACTATCGTAGTAAGGAACGTTCGATTAATTGTGCGGGTCAGTGCTCATCCATAAACATAAGATTATTGATATTTACATGTAACAGCTGTAGAGTATCTAAGGCGTTAATCTATAATAGAATTACAGTTTTGACGCATTTTGCACACCGTCAATACAACGTATGGAATATTTGGTAAATGATTCTATTGGAAAGATGATAATCAGAAATTATGTTTTAGAACTATCGATGTACTTCTACAGGTGCACATAAAGCATGGTGTAACCGATAATGTATTACTATAAAAGAACGGTTCTTAGAAATGAACATAATGTTATTATTTCATTTACAAATTGAGAATTATATATCATCAGAAATGTTTACCTTTTCATAAAATGGTGCGCTGCTACAGTAAATGTCGATAAATAGTAAATTTCACAATGCTCATGTATAGCCACGTTCTGACCCGCCTGGCTAAGGTTGCGGACTTCAGATCACTGTAACCTCTCTCTGATAGAGTCCAGACACAGACTATGTTTCTTTATGTGAGAAAGTAGGCATTTGCTTACGGAGGATGCGAGTCTAGAACTGGTTCTTCACAGACACAATGGTTTAATGAACTGTCTGCCTAATATGACTGTTGAAAAGGGGCGTAAAACTCAAACAAACAAACAAAAGCCTCGTTCTGTTAAATAAATTATAGAATTGATGGTTAGAATATTTAAAATCATCAAAAATCCGACCAATTATCATTCGACCATAGCAATGTAAGCTGTTAGCTAAAACTTACGTTAAAACTGAATGTCTCATTAAATATTGGGTTTAATGTTCCCTTCACTGTCTTAGATGTATGACAAGTATGTTCGTCTGGTAACAAGAACACACGAACGAATGGATCTCTGACATTCTCATACTTGTCTCTGCCTGTAGGAAGAAACAATAATTGTTTGTCTCAAGTAGTTGTTATACTAGTATATATTCCTGAACAAACCTATGTCACATAAAAGCACCTTCAGTTGTCTTCATTATATGTCTGAAGTCCATTCCAAGGTAATATAACAGGAGTGATATATTAGTTGTAAGCATTCATACGATTGTGTCTGCATTCAACTTATTAATAATAAATGTGTGTGGCGGCCTATGTCCAGACTTGTAACCAGCGATCCAGGTTAGAATCTCGGTCGAGACAGGTCATACGCTTCTACGAAATTTGAATTATGTGGAGTTGTTGCCAACCCAATACTTAAGTGTAATGTAGTACTACATGTATTTGGAAAACAAGGCAAAATGGTTAGAAGAACTGGATGCCGTATATAACTGAAATATTGTTAAAGAAACTAGTTAAACACACTAAAACTAAACTAAATGTCAAGTTTCTTAGCCAGTGATGAGGACTTTGATATATTTTAGCATTTGCATCGTTCAAAATATGATTTAAATACTAACCAACAAATAATGGACAGAACACAAACAACGAATAGTGGGAATACATGTACGTTTAGGATGTCAATCCAGCGTACCTCAGATATAACATAAATGTTTTTATTCTAAATTAATATCATTCCATATTGAGAAGTACAGTCAGTTGTCCCTATGGTAAAAATACACATACCTTTCAAACCATTAGCCCTGACAAGGGTAACAATAAGTTTGTTAGCACCATCATCACGTAACACTTTGAAACATACTCGACCATGTGGACTGGCTGGTAAATTTTCATCTTCAACTGATTCAATATCGCAACTGTTCAAGTGCAAAATGATACAACATTAACAACATGATAAATAGGGATATTTGAAAAGTATTGAAGATAGTGTCCTCGTAATAGTACAGACGGATTCGATTTTCATTGATTAATATAAATGACATTTTTTGTTCATCTTTCTAGAGTTTTGTTGACTATAATCTGTTGGGTTTACAATGGGTTTCATCCGAGTGGACTAAACGACATACATGTAAGTACCAGAGTACGTTTGAAGAGATACCGTAGAGCAGGTGACTATGTTGTTTATATTGTTTTTCAATGTCGTCAAATTATCACGAAATTGATAGCTGAACCTGTTCTGTCATATGACATTCAGTATGAGCGTTTTTTTTTCGATCCTATGGCGGAAATCTTCCTAGAAAGATCCACTCCCTATTAAGTTCTAAATATGTGTATATTGGGACCAGTTTATATTGACTCCAAATTTAATACTTACATGAACTCTGAACTGAGTATGCACATAGATTTGGAAAATGAAATATATTTTACGAAATTGCCTTACACCGGAACCAACACTACTAATACAGTAATAGAAAGGGCTGGATTTGCACTGATATTTAACCTTTAGCAATGTTTACAGATCAATACTTCTGTGTCTGTTTCTTTGGTTTGGCTAATGAAACAGTAACATAATACTTCAAATTTCAAGTTTTCAGAAAATACCCATAATGGCAATGGAAGAACTTCGGGAAAACAAGAAAGCTAAGTTCCGGAGATGCTGACTGTATGAAGTGACATATTACTGGTACTAGTACCTTTGAAATGTCATTTGTTGATGCATGCCGAGCATATGTGTTTGGTACTGCAGTGATGTCATGCTTCTAGATTTCTCTCCATCAACATAAGGTTGGACTCGTTCCGTTTCGAAATCAGGTAAATTATCAAAAGTGGAGGATCTTATCATTGTGTCTTCTACTGATCCATAGGCGTGGGGACAAGACCGTCGTTGCTCTCTGGTAGGTGTCACGCTTCTGTTAGATTTTAAAAAAAACAGTTGAAACCAAAGTGTTTTAAGCAGTAACTTATTAATAATGGTATATAAGTTTAGTGGAGATTGCCCCAATCATTAATTTATATTATATCTTTGACATTTTCGCAAATTTGATCATAAGCGTTAAATATATATTCAATATTCATTATGTAATTTAAGTGTTATTGGAGTGATTTCTACATGATTTTTAAAAAATATTTTTAAAAATTACTATAATATTCAATTACAAAGAAGACAAGACAGAAGTTAGGAAAATGAAATATTCATGCACTGCAATGATTGGTGAGCTAACTACCTACCTGGATATAGGAGCCGACATGGTACTTGATCTGTTATCATGCGCTTTGTATACAAATAAGTCTAATGGTCGCCTAGGTTTCTTCCGATTTTTGATAAGCATCACAATCACACAGAGTAAAAGAATAAAGAAACACCCTGTTACAGTGGCTATAAGGTAAAATGTACTCATCTTATCTGGAATAAGACAACCAGAAAATAATAATGATGGTTATGTGCAGACGTGTTTTTTTTTTCTCAGAAATAAATGCAACATGAAAGTCATAACACGTTCTTGGTGAAGAAAGAGATACATTTTATCCATATTTCATATATCTTAATTGATGCTTTAGTTGTATGTCTTAATATATTTTGTTTTTGTTTATTTGTTCGGCTTTTGCGCCCCTTTTCAACAGTCAGAGTCATATGAGACGGGCAGTTCCCGGGAAGGACCAGTACTAGACTCCGTAAGCAACTTTCTCACATTAAGAGCTGGACTCAAACCCATGACCTTCTATCACTGAGAGGTGACAGTGTTTTGAAGTCAGTGACCTTAGTCACTCGACCGCGGAGGCGGGTTTGCAATTAATGTACTGAACTCCTGTGTTAATGATTCAAATGCCGAACAATGTGATTCATTACTAGTTGGCATCAAAACTAACAGTATATGGTTCAAACGCAAATGACAAAAAGCGGGGTAAAGTGCCACCAACAAAATAATATACGACTGTTCATTAAACAAAGCATTGAAAGTCGTCAATACGCGACTTTGGAACAGACGAAATGATTTTTATCATGTAATAGTTTATAGGCAAACGAAAACAAGATTATGACAGTTATTGTAAACATTATGAACTTCCAAAGGAACGACCATAGTTGGATATTGAATATCGATATAACAAGATGTCGGCAAATATTTATTGTTATGACGTATGGCAAGCTGTTGTTATGTTAATCTATGTATCAATATAATGTGATAAGGTTTTATTTGTCGCTTACAAAGTTGCGTTTTGAATGGACGGTTTTCATTCTTACGTTATCAGTTAATTAAGCGCCTTCATTTGTCATTAGCTAAATTTAAACATTTTCAATGATTTAACATTAGACATTTTAGTCTTCGAATTAAGCCCTAGACATTCGACCGGTGACATTTTGTGTGTACTATTTTTGGTCCACTAAAAAGTTCATCTGGTCTAGTAAAGTTTGCATTTTTACTGGACCGAATATCCAATACTTAAAAATAGTTTTTCGTGAAGACTGCGAAACTGTCTGATTAAGATTGAAATGAAAATTTACGCTGATATCTTTAGTTTTAAGTTGTTCAGAATTTCAAAATTTGTAAATACACTCAGAACAAGTAGCATCAAAAATAAGATTTTCAGATATGCTCAGCGATGATGGTTGTCTTAAAATGCTTATAAATATAAAGTCTTGTCCAGTCTACAAAAATGCAATGTCTTTTTGGTTTATTATTGTATGTTGTAGAAAATGGCACCATTTGAAAGAAGACGCTTTGTTCAACAACCGGTTTCAATAAAAAACAATATAAAGTAAGCTAAATAACATAGACGGAGCTTGACTAGTTTTAAAAATAATCAACCATGACTTTTGTCCTTAATACACTCGCGTCCTTACTGCGTTCCGTGGACCATGGTGAGGATGCATGCAAGAGAACACCGCTGCGACCTCAAGGACGCGCAGAGCGACGGCGTTTAGTTGGGTATGTTCAAAGGGACGCCATGTATATGCACAGATGACAGAGAACATGACCTTGACGGGTGACCGAAATCTGGATTTATTTTAGAAACTAGAAAAAATCATTGGCGTTCTCAATATGACCGTCGGCGTCCTTCTCAATCTGACAGTTTAGGACGCAATAAGGACGCGAGTCCATTTGTGACAGGGGTATAAGTATACATTATATCATTTTGTTATTATCTTGTCTACGATGTTTTAGCATTCCTTCGTGACAAAGCTGATTTCTAATAATATACTCAACAAAAAAGAAACTTTACATATTTTAGGTAAGATTTCCATTGACGCAACTTTAGTTGACAGTGTATTCACCTAAAGGTCCCGTACATTGATAAAATTCGTGGTATGATATGCAGTGGGTTAGAGCCGACACAATTCGTTCAAGAAATCAACAGTTTATGCAAACAGTTGACCAAAAATGCAACAGTAAGTATGTCTTATTTTAATGCAAAGGGAGGTAATTTGAAACATATCAATGTTTGACTCAAACTGCATTCATCAGGGTTAGACATTTTCAGTCTCAAACTTGTTTTTCAATACGTGCATTGATGTTTACAACATTAAAACAGGTCAACAACCCATGAACAAATAGTTTGAATACCCATAATGCTGTTTTTACAAAAATCAGTTATTCCCCTTTCCGTTCAGTAATTCTGAGTTGATTTCCCTTGAATTCCTCAACGGGATGGACAGTTAAAATGTCACCATGTCTGCCCTTGGTTATTTCTTTAATGAGAATCGAAATATCAATACATGAATAATGTAAAGTTTCTTTTTTTTTGCTGAGTATATATTATCGCTCGGCAAATCTAAATTACTTTACATAAATCGTTGATATATATATGACTGAGCAAGGAAATGACAACCTATATATAATTATATAATAAACATTTAATTGTGTTTTCGGTAAGTTTTGGTAATATGAAAAATTACTGATATATTACGTAAGATTGTGTTAGTTTTTTACTGTAAGGGCATAACAATTTATTCAAATGTCGTATTTTTTCATGAACTTTAATTAGATGATGATACCTTCACTTAGATAACAGAAAAATTGAATCGACAGAAATGTAAATGAACTAAAATTATTTTGTGCTTAAACTCATAAAAAGACGTTTCTACCTTAAGTCATAAACGTCTAGCTGCTTATAGATTAAGAAGAATACATCTAATGTTGGCATACCTTATAATACAATTATTCAGTTTAGCTGATCTTACCTGTAGAACTGTTAATTAGTATTTAGAATCAAATAAAACACTTCATTCACAAAAATACCATGTTCGTATGTCTTGTAACTCCATAAGTGTTCTTTTGTTTCGTATTTGTAATCGTGTCTTTGTTGAATTAATAAACATTCTTCAAATATACGTTTCTATGTAGATAAATGCTTCTTGAACTTTACTTTGATATATTACTACGTTGTACTTTCATATCATTTCATCCTATGCAAAAATGACTTAACAAGCTTTAGATATTCTTTTAAGATCAGTAATCGATACATAGAACATAAATTTAAATACATGAGTGTTTTACCTACCTGAATTTCCTAAAAATTTGGTTATATTATCATCTCTTTCATTATCAGTGTTATTTGTAGAATTTAACTGAAACTTGTCCGTTTGCATATTTCCATGTTATCACAATTAATGTTTAATACACTACGTCAATGTGCTGTAAGCTTAATATCCCTCTCCTACTTAAACTTGAAGATATTTAGAAGTGAACGCCCATTTAGAGATAACAAAAAACCTCTGACATTTCATAAATATGACCTTCGTCTTTAATACAATTCTTCGGAAGTCAAATAGAGTTTGTGATAAAATCCACGTAAACAAGTCACGTGGTAGCGTACATTTATTCTGTAAGTAGTTAAACTCAAGTTGTTCACTATTGATGTTATTGACCGTGTGTTATTACCAAGATAAGCGATATTACATGTATATATCTTGCCGTAGAAACAGATGTCACCGGAACATTATAGGAGAACATGTGCGAATCAACAAGATATCGCTCGTTTGCAAAGAATGTAAAAATATAAATCGACTAAATATCTTTTTATAGTATTGTGGCTGAAAAGAGCTTTATTAAGATTACGTCATATTTTTATGGAATTCAATGCTGTGATATAATACGATAGAAAACATGTTGTCGCCATGTGTTGGCGCAGTTTGTGAGCTGCACTCGGAACAATCGACTGAGTATTGACTCTTTACTCACTGCATTCATGGGATCAATGCTTTTGTAAAAAGACACGTTATAGCTCAATATAGTAATGTCTTCTTTGTCATGAATCTGAGTATTTTATTCAGCGTCCTGTTACGATCGAAATAAATATCATGACGAATGACTTATCCAGTATTCCCGTCGTTATAAAGTTCTCGTACATTAATTAGTGGATGTTTGTAATTTATTGAAACGTTTTAGTACAAGTACTGATTTAGCATCAATTACAGGTTATTAGAATGCATATGTTAATGATGAAAATAATTAAGAAGATTCTAATGCCCCATGTATTATCCAACACATCATTATTTTGAATATAAACAATATGTAAATATCATTACAGTGAAAACAAAAAGAGAAGCCTTTTCGAAACCCAGATTAAGTTACATTGCAGATATGCTTATAATATTGTTCATATTCAAATTATGAAATTCGATATTTTTTCTGTTTGTTTAGCCTTTTTAAAGATTACTCTATATAAATAAGCATTTAATATCATTCTAAGACAAAGACTCTAAGAAATACTGAAAAAATTATTTTCAGATTACGGAGAATTTTGGACCAAATTACCATACCACTGCGTTTTAATTATATCCCTTATTAAAAACCACAAAATGTGATTCTGACTTTATTTTCATGTTTTTCTGACTCGAATCATTAATTTAACATCCTTACTAATATCCCTATCTAAAAGTCAAACATTTATTTAGCTGATCATAATCACAAAAACGATATTATGTAAAGATGTGTCTGGGGACCGTGGGAAAATTTATTTTGGATTCAAGTCAGTTCGAGTTGCTTCCCTTAGATGTTAAGGAACAGTGAATCTTTGTTCACTATATTGGGTAATCTATCTCAATAAGTGTTGGTGTTATTTAATTGTTTAAGAATATTATTTAAGTAGAAGTATATATAAGGCTGTAAAATGATTCATTTAGTGAGAAACTACGTCTTATGTACTTGAATATTCCGATATAAGGTATCAAATTTACATATTTCTTCCTATGTATAAGTGTGACTATGTATTGGTTGTAACTGTTGAGTCTACCATAAAACATGTATGTATAGATCATGTCTGTGACAGTCAGGGGCGTAGCTTGTCCTATAATAATGTGTATGCATCTTTCTAAGGGGGCATATTTTCACCGTAGATTTTACATCGATTGTAGGACAAGTTCTTACAATTTATATTAACTACTCTCGATGACTGCTTCCTGGATTCTCACCAGTACTCGTGCCGAAAGAAGGGATTGTGAAGGTTCCGGTCAAATTCTGCCACTAATGGAATTCGGCAACCTCCGGGTTAGGAGTCCGACGCTCTACCCCTACACCACTGTTCCTCATCCACTTTGGTCTGACTGGTCTGTCTGCGACATGAACTTCCAAACTGTTGTGTCTATGCCACATGCCTTCGTGAACTTAAGTACATTACAATTATACGACAAAGTCCGACAGCTGTGTTTGTTGAAAATTTATACACAATTTACATTATCAGTGAAATAACAAAACAAAACAAACAACATAAACATTTCTTTGTTGATATTGTATTAATTATTATTTGATATATTTAATGTAATTACACCGAAATGACAATGAAAAATAAAACTTGCTAGCAGTTTTCAATTCTTTAAACTAATAAATGGAAAAAAATATTAATAATGATACCAATTTATATGATAACTGTCAACTCATAAAACACACAGTCAATTATAAAATCCGATATGTTGAATTTTTAAAATACAAATGATTGGTCAACTGTATTTCTATATTTACCACAAAGAGCGATTATTTTAACATTGGTTCATTTACATAGATAAATATTCTTCTTCTTCGTTTAAATAACGAAACAGCGAAATAAAAAATCAGATGATAAAAAATATGGCTCTAAACGGCGATGTTAATGAAATATGTCATTAAAAAGAATGAAAATTAATGAAAATGCAAGTAATTCACATTATTCAGAATATGTTAATAACATTTTATAAAATGGGTCAACGTATACAAGTTAAAAATAGTAGAATTATTGCACATATTATGTCTTGTTCGTACTGTAACGTGAGAACACCAAGCATATACCAGATTTCTGCACACTGGACTTGGTACATTTTTTTTAGAATGACGTACTCTCTAGAACATCTTCATCATAGACATGATCTTCATCAGTAGTTTGGTCTTCAGCATTAACTTGGTTTTCATCATTATTCATATCCTGATCCTCCAGGTCAACATTTCCATCATTAGTAACGACATTAATTACACCGTTATCTTTAATACTTTCCTTCTCTTTAATGTTTGCATCTGTAGTTGCAACATTGTACTTATCATCTTCTTCATCAAAGTCATCATCAGTTTCAGCAATATCCATTGTATCAAGCGTAATAATATTGGAACCTGGAGGACTATGAGTCGGATGTTTAAATGATTGTTCATTGTTAGGATTTGACGACTCAACTACTGACAGACTTCGTGGTGGTCTTGGGCTTGATGTCATCACAGGACCAGACCCATTCGTAGCCAGTAGTTGACTAATATGATCAATACCATTGACAACTGGCTCATCAGTTTGCGCATCTCTTTGTGTGTCGCTTGATTCGCACGTGTGAGAATGTACGGACGTATTGCCTACCCCACTATCGATAACGCTTCGGGATCCAAATCTTTGATTGCCCATGAACTCATCTCTAAAATCAACCCTTATTTCTTGAGACTCGTTGGACTGGTTATGAGCTATATCACTGAAAATATTTATTACATGTATAGAATATAAGATACAAGTCAAATGTCTTGGTCAAATCAATCACGATTATATTAATTGTCTTTTGTCTAAGTACAAGAAGGCAACACAGACTTATTTGTGTGAATTCAACTACGAGTGCTTACTGGCATTATACACGGATAACCGAGTAATGGATAACCGTATAAATTTGAAGACACCCATTAATTATGTAATACTCAACTTACGTCTCTTGCTTTTCAAATCATGAATACTTATTTTTCTGCATTTATCCGTACAATTATTGACCTACTTGTCTGTGAGTTCCGTTTCCTGGTATGCAGGATTCACTGCAGCAGCTGCTGTAATTGTCGACATCTTGCTAGACTGACGACTTCTAATTGTACTAAGTTCTATTTCCAACTCTTTTCTGTTGTCTTCATTCTTTGCCTCCGTTTTACACTCCTCGTGATCGTATCTGTTCATACGTATTTAAAAGTTTCGTGGAAATGAAACATAGCATTATACAAATACATTACTGCAGAGAGGTAGAATTGTATTTGCGTGTTTAAAAGAATAAAACACATAAACAAAACATACATTATTAAGTTGAACTGATAGATATTTCTAACAGATACTAGTATTTTAATGTTGGAATAGTGGACATAGTTGCGTGTTAAATAATTCCGTAAACATATTATCTACACTTTGCTATGTTTTGTTATGCAGATATTCCATAAGACTTCAGAGTACTGAAAAGAAACGATCGAAAGCAAATTCAAGTTTATGTTTATAATGTACCCTATGTACATTGTATGTGTCTGAACCTCTCACATACTATAAACAGTGTTTGGTATCTCTCTTTTAGTTGTCCCAGATTAAACTAGATCTTGCCACAGACGTGCCGATTAGCCCCACACGCCGCTTTGACACAGACGTGTTTATGTTACCGGTCCATATTTTCCCTTTGATCTTCAAGAGTGACATTGATCTAGGACGTACCATTCTGGATGGGGGTATGATAAAAGGCAAGATAAATTATCTTTTAGACGTTTAGTCTGCAGACAACAATCAAATGTAATGTGAAACCTTGGAGGAACGGGCATGTGTTCTGTGGAAGACACCACAGCCAGACAAAGCAAACTTCATATTTGACCCCTGACCTTCAAGTGTGACATTGACCATCGAGGTAGGGGCCTGTTTCTTGCGAACTACACATTGCCTAATGTAGGTGATGAATCATTGCGAGTTATTTTAAATTCCGTCAATTAACAACACTGTTTCAGCCTAAACAAGCGACGGGACTCGTGATTCCAGTGTAGTCCCCACCACTGATAGTGGGTGCGGGTTGATAAAGGGCAAGACAAATGTATATTAAGACGCATAGTCTGCAGACATCAGTCAAATATCGTGTGTTTAAAGTTAAAGACGCAACTTCCGATCAGACTATCGGATGCAAATTAACTCTCTCTCTCTTCATTGTTTTATAAAATGAACTCTCTGTCTACATTGTATTATCAGTGATAGACATACAGTGAATGCTGACTTACTATACTGAATGTATAAAAAGCTGAAGCAGAGGACGGGTTTAAACCATATAAACTCCTCCCTCTAATTCAAATTTGAATTTCTGTTATAAATTGTTTTGAAAATATAAGAACCTAAATCTTTATACATTTTCAAGTTTCTTATCTGGACTGATAAAAGAATCGTTTTGCTTCATTGAGAATATTTTTGAGCGATTAAAAACACCATTTAATATCAGATTTTTAAAAAAAATCTCTCCCTGACCTGAAAACAGTTTGAAAATCAAGGGAAACCACCCACCAGCCATTACCTGCCTTATATATCCCTGTTGGAAGTTTAAGATTGGTTTGAGTCGTGTTGGATGCGAGTTTGGTATTTTCTGTGTTTAAGACCAATACGATGCTTTTAGTATGTTTCATGTTGACAAGATAGTGAAAAGGTGGATTAATTTATTGCGTGTGGCATTTCATTGGAATCCTCTTTACTGCCCATTTACTTCTGGTTGCTTAGTTTACGGAAGGCCTGGAGTCTGGCTCCTCCTTCAAAACTGGAAACGTCACCAAACGTTACCTTGGCTCTGAATGCGACGTTGATTACACCGTTATACCAAAACAATTAAGAAAGCTTATAAGCACAACCCTTCTGTGTTTTAATTAATATTTTAAGAAGAGTAAGTCTTCCTCATTATAACTACATCACCCACCTTAACGTGTAGATTGCAAAAAAGAGTGCTGCTGCTGTCCCGATGAAGATAAACACAGCCAAGCAGATCAGTATGATCTGGGTACTTGTAATAGCTGATGGATCATAGAATGACTCGTGATATGCGAATATCTTGAATTCCCCGCCAAACAGATCAGATAGCTCTTTCGTCTTATTTTTTAATCTGGAAATAATGGAACAACATTGAAGATCCATGACAAAGAAAGTCCTATCATAATGTTTAATCATGTACAACCTTTTGAGTTTCGTTCAACTCAGCGCTTTCATTATATAAAAAGTACCTTTTATATACCCAGCTTATTTTTAATCTATTGGTATCATTTTTCATAAAAAAAAACTTTTATATCCCATTTATTAGTACAAAGCAGTAACTGCACAAATTTTCATCAATTTCATGTTAACAGTTTTCTTTGTCACGTCATTTGTAATTTCATGTATGCGATTGTATTTTCACATTTCAAAAAGAACTTACTGTGTCTATAATCTTCATTATATGTAAAATGCAGATCAGCATTAATATTTTTATCCATATTTAATTGTGTACATGAATGTATTTAATGGGTGTTTGTCATCAAGATTACTACCTGCTTTCCATTTCTTCATTTGAAATTAAAACATTATTTCCAGCCGAAGTTTTGATCCCGTGGAAGTAGAAGTCGGTTCTGAAAATAAATATCACGGAATTACGAAAAACATTCCCACAGTTCGTCAAATTTATGAATTCATGAATGTTACGATATAAGAAACCCAGATAGGACATTAAGTCACCAGATTATACAATAAAATACATTTCAGCATGTATCTATGTTTACCACAGACTCGTTTCACAAAAAAACTGTTTGCGAGTATATAGTGTAGTGTCTATTACTAGTTTGGCTAATCCTAGTCATTTGATTGTCTAATGGTGATGACCGAATCTATTAATAGTTGACAGGTAAGTAAATCATGAAGGCATTGCCTAGATAAGTTGTTGTGGGCTATTTAAAGTTCAATGTGGTTGTATGATAGTGCTCAGATTTATGATGAATTCGTTAACATTTAGGGTTGATTCTATTTGATTTATGTAGGGTATGATATTACCATGCGCTTGTGAACTATATACATGAATTTATTCATTTGTCAAATACACATGATTGTCATTATAATGTGTATTACTCATATCATATGAATAGTTTATACTCTCCTTAATGGAGGATTGAATAAAATATATAGTCAATATCCTATATGAAAAAGCAATTTCATGCAAAAAACATAAACCAATATGATTATTGTAATTCGTCTACCTATAACGTTTTGTTATTTTGTTGTTGTTGTTGTTATTTCTATACAGCATTGCGTGTACTCTATCATCGATTTTAGGTGCGTTACCTACTTACAAATGTACAGTATGACTTCAGTTTACTGACAAATAAATACTTCAAAATACTCGCGTTTTCATGATGATTTTTAACCATGATGGTAGTGCTCTAAAGATCAGTATCATGGATATTTTCATTAGACTTTGAATATGAACAATATACTTAAATCTGTTTTAAATAATGTGTCTCTGAAACACACAGAAATACAAGTAAGTGATCTGTATTCCATACTTGGAAAGGTCAATAGGGATTTTCCTGTCTTCTCCAATATCTTGATGACCCTCAACTTTCTCTAATTGTATTTCTACACCCAGAATTCTACTCATATTTCTGAAAAAATATACTTGTCATACAAGATAGCTAGAGTTCGGAATTAAGTAAATAAATAACAGTAGTGTTAATTGTATATAATTGGTACGAAAATATAAAATTGCATGAGCACCCTATACTGCGAGACTGTTAATATTGCATTTCTTTTATTTGTGACTTGGGAATTTATATATCTCCAAATGACCCATATAAATTACATATCTGTTTTTCTAGTTTAAAAAATACAGACAATCAATCCAATGTTCAGGATTTGCGCTTGGTCTTTAGTAATGCTATTTGACACACATGCATCTAATACATTCGTTTAGTTTGAATTGATTAGACATCTGCGTAACGGATCAAATTAATTGTGGGGAAGCGATGTTGAACTAATTGAGCCAACATTTCTATTTTTTATTAATAAAACGTATTTATTAATTAATTAAGGCCTGATTTTGGATGTTTTTCAATAATAGTTGTCAAATACTAGTAGATATTTGAAACTCTTATAATTCTAGTCAGAATGATCACATATCATATCTTTTTTGTATGAAGATGTTATTTTATTTGTGAATGTCGATGAGACGTAATTAAACAATTAAACTACGATTTATTTATATATATGTAGTATAACATGTTTTTTTTTTAAATGACGTACTTGATAAGTTCATCCTTTCTGGCATTGAAATTCGTCCAACTAACAGGAACAGACAGGTAAGGTTGTTTTTCAGCTGCAACAACAGCTATCTATAAATAAACACAGAAGGTAATCGTCAACAATCACTTTTTACTTTACGGTATGCATGTAGAACATGTGAAAGTTCTTTCGTTCAAAACCTGTAAAAAAACTTACATAATACAATATCACTGTATAAGAAAGTACAATGAATTAAATTGGTTTGAAAAGTAACATTTATCATTATTATAAAATACATAAATGCATTAAGCTTGCTTTACGTGATGCAGTAGAATCAATGGTAAATAGAAGTGCTGCTTCACACACACAGTTTTCTCGTGCTCAACGTGCATGACACTTTTTTTCAAAGATGCCAAATCGCTAAATTAATGACTACACGTATAAACCATTTACCAAAGTTTACATCAACTTTACTGGTTAAAGCAACAAAGCCAACACTTAACGCTGCATTGAAAATTCATGAAATTACTTACGAATAAATCAATTTCGTCTTTGTCATTTGTCTTTTCTACATCATACGCCGTAACCGTTAATTGCCACAGTTTTTTCTCGACAGAAGCCATGGCTACTAATGTGATAATATTTCCGGTACGTTGGTGAACACCAAAAACCTTGGATGCTTCACCAGTAACTTTATACCGGATGTTCTTTGAGCTGCCTACATCAGGGTCGTTTGCCTGATAAAAAAGTAATATAAATGAGACTACATGGTATATACATAATTCCTTATACTATTATTAAGGATATCAGGTTGGTACATTTGTTTCGTATATGTTTGAATAAACAAAAATGTTACATTGACATGAACTAGGAAAAAAATATATCGCTAAGTTCACACCTTCATTGTCGTCACAATGTAGTTCGCTCTGACATTGTCTGGCACACCAAACATTTGTTGTTGAGATTCGGAAAACTTCGGTGGATTATCGTTTTCGTCCGTAACAGTAACGACGATTTGTATCACTGCTGGCATATCATCGACTACAAAAATAGTATAAATGTATGTCAATATAAATTTATAACAAACCAATATCTGGTTTGTTATAAATTTATATTGACATAAAAGAAAACCAAATAATTTCCAGTATCTACTCATAACTAGCGACGGCCAAATTTACATGGTTCACATTGTTGCAGTCAACGAATATGCCTGGGAGGTTTACCTGAAGTAATTCATTCATGCATTGTATAGTTAAAATTCTAACTTAGTTAACTTTGTTTTAAGATAATATTTAAGACCAGAAATGTGTCCGGAGGACACGAATGTCCACCCTAAGCGCTAAGTTAAAAAGTGGCCATAATTCGAAATTGACTAAATATTTTGTTATCATACACCTTCTTGTGAAATATGACACCAGTCCATGAAAAATTTGTTGGAGTTATCACTCGGAAACCAAAAAAACAAAATTGAACGGACGGACTGAATGAAGGACTGACGGATGGGGAAACACTTTATGCCCTTCCGCAATTTTGAATGGCGGGACATTAAAGTTTGCGTCCTGTATTGAATTCTTCAACTTAAAGAAGTTTTCGAAACATGTATTACCCTCACTATGTCATATTGTTTTACTTAAAGCTATGTTTGTTCGTACTTAAACAGAATAACTTTATCTTATTTCGTGCACCCTGACCTGTTCTTTTTTCTTCACACTTACATTTGTCTTCAGTTTGTACTTTTCCATGATAAGCATGTACTTTTATATTTCGATCACGCGGGTATTGCAATAAAATGAGTAGTGAGACATCCTTGCTTTTCAGCTGTTCTTTTTACCACAACATAATTCACTGATTGATGATTTACCTGACACGTCTCGCTTTCGTCTTGTTACAGCAGATCTTACAGATATAGATATTGTATATCGCGCAACAGCTTCTCTGTCCAAAGGTTTGGCACAGCGTAAAACTCCTGTATCACTTTCGATAGTAAACGTATCATTTACTGAAATCGAAGATTGGTGATACTAATCATGTTATTATATGTTATATTTGGTCAAGTTCTTTTGATTACCATGAATCTGGCGCAAGACAAATAATTACCAAAATATAATGTTTAACAATCGTTTGAAATGTTTACATTTATGTTAGGCATCTCAGCAACAAGTCTATACGTACTATCATAAAATGGCATTGTTTCCAGTTATTTTTTTTATTTTATCACAATCCTACCAATTTATAGGTACTTGGAATAAATTATGCTAGTGGATATCATTCATTTTATATGCCCCTGTTTAAGCAGTTTACACATACCTGGTGGACTCATGTCAACAATAGTGTAGACAACACCATGTCCTTCCATTTCCTCTGTCGAGTTTATATCAACCAATATTGATTCATTTTGTAGGTTTTCTCTGATTGTCACTGGTAAATCTTCGCTATGAAATGATATCGCGTGTCCGCTTGTATGTGCTATCACCTATTAAAGCATAATAATTTTTTATGTATTCCGATGCAGTATGGATCATTTTCAAAACCGATTTCTAGATCATCAAATGCATGCAGTTTAGTTAAACTAGAGTACAAGCAAAATGTCGCCAAGCACATTGTTATGTTATTTTCTTTACAAACGCAACTCCTTAAAATATTTTCTTTTACTTTATTTGCTCTGTAATTCACCATAGGGGAACAATATTTCAACCAACTCTTACAGGCGCATGTAATTTTGTCGAAACGAAAATACTATCGAGTTAAAAATATACTGTAATGCAAACGCATTTGTAATGCTTCCTTTCTAGTGATCCGTTCTTTGTAAAGTATGAAGAAACATACCGAACAACTGGCTGTTTGATTAAGTCTATCTTTTGCGTGAACTGTGATTGCAAACAACGTTCTGTCTGAGCCCAATTCTTCCACAAGACTAAGATTTTTATCAATAATTTTGAAGTAGTTTGCGTCAAATCCTGAAATATTACAGTATAAAGAAACAAACTGCTTGAATAATCAATTAAAAAACAAATGAAATAACAGACCCATGGCAACAATTACAGTCGTTAGTAAATACATGTATAAATATATTGTTATTTCCCACGATCTTGTTGGTTGAAGGTCCAGCGAAATGTTGAAATAATTTAACAAATCTCGATAATTACAATGCTCCAAACTCAAATCTAGCATTTTTACGTTCACACGACATAAATTAAGAGTGTAACAAGACATTATACTTGCACGTGTTCGGTTCATTTCAGTTAGTTTACTCATTTCAGCTTAGGCCTTTTCGTACTCTTAAAGATAACTTTATATCAATTTCTTACTGAATAGTGGTAAAGTCATTCAATTTTATTTAAGCAAAGGAATGATTCTACTACTAATAGGTCAGCCATTAAATAAATTAGCAACTGGCTGAAATGAGACAGCACCATACACCAGTAACTACACGACATAATTATGTAAACATTAAGAAGTGTCTTAGTGATTCAAAAGAGGGATTAATCACTCGTATTTGGTGCGGCCAATCATACCTGAGATACTAAACTCCACTTCAGTCACACCAACATCAAATTCTATCAAAGATTTGTCAACAATATTTATTGATGGTGGTATGTTTACTTCATATGTGTCTCTTTGAAATTTTGGAACGTCATCATAGATATCCAAAATATCCACATTAACATTTTTATTGACATGCAATGGCTTTTCGCCCTGATCCTTGGCCTGTATAGTCAATGTATAGCTCGTCCTTTGTTCATAATCTACTTGACCTCGTAGGTAAACAGCACCACCTTTAACATAATACATATATGTACGTAAATATTGAAAATAGTGAAGCATTGTTGAATGAGTGTTTCACAGCATTCGTATAAAGATTCGACCTGAAGTTGCAGACATTCCCAACTTTTCTAACAAGCTTCCAGTCAACAACCGGTTTAAGTACAGTTCGATTTTTATCACCATTCATAAGACTGATAAAATCTTCAATATGTGTTTGTAATTATAGTTATTTGTGTTTGGACAGTATTATAAGAGTTTCAAAGATATTGAAAATAATTTTTTTTTCAATAACATCGTCCCCATTACTACTACTTTTTATACCCAAACCACCAATGGCATTTATTTTCCACAATCTGCTTTCCAAACAGTTAATATACTCACTGAATGCATCAATTACGAACGGGGTAAGTTCTTTATTGATAAGTATATATGTAATATTTCCATTCCATGCTGCATCTTTGTCTGTAGCCTTTATACTAAATAACTGCCAAAACAAAAAAGTAAATGCACAGATACAATTTAGACACCTGTGTAGTATGTAATTGAGTACGTAGAATTTATTGTACAGTGGCGAAGTAAGCAAACCACAATGCGCTACATTCAAACCATTTACAGGTAAGCGTGTCCGCATTCAGTGCGGGAGTTCAAAGGTTGGAATCCCAGTCGTGAATTGGTTAGAACTAATGCGGTCGGTCGGTGAGCCGCCAGCCAGTTAAATAATGGTTACCATAGGCTCATCTCAGCCAGACGCCCGGAAGAAAGAGGAAGGAATCATGCGAGAGGTACTGTGCGCACAAGATAGGTGCCTCATAAACCAGTTTGGCTGGTCCTTTCAATAGGAGTGACAATTTAATAAATAAAATATTTACATTTTATTATAGATTTGGCAAAATCTGAACACACAAACAAAAATAAAACTACATCAGTTTGTTCTGTGAAATATACAGTCGTACAGTCTGAGAATGCAGCTAGGTAATTCGCTGGTATACACGATGCCGACACTAAGTACGACCTGATGCTTCTACATGTTTTTTAAAATGTTACCTTTTGTGGCGGTGAGTTTTCTGGTACATTAAATGATGTGATATTGTCGACAAACTGTGGTACGTTGTCATTTTCATCAACTATGGACACATTTACCCACATAGAACTATTCAGTGAGTTAGGCAATCCTGAATCGCTTGCCTTAAATATAATAAGTAAATGTACCATACATTTCTAGTATCATTAACATTGACAAATAACCAGCATCGTAATTTTTAATTAATTATTGTCACCATCATGATAACTATTATACATTTATATTCCTAATTAGTTTTTTTTAAATTATCATTGTCATCATAATCATTAAAGTCAACATCAAAATCATTAGCGAATCATTATCAACATCGTTATCACTAACTACATATCCACAATCATCAGTATCGTAAAAATCGGTATCAGCAATTTGTTTTAGTTATTTGTCTAATTGTTTCTCGCTATAACCATATTTCGCACCGATACTTTCATCATAATTCAGTTTTGATATAACTAGAAATGACTCCATCTTACCAACACTTCAACCGTGTAATGATTGATAGCTTCGTAGTCGAAAGGTCCAGGCGTTTTTAATATACCCGTAATATTATCGATAACAAACTTTCCATCTATAAAAGATACACAAAACGTGTAAATCCAAAGATTATTTTGTAGTTATTCTTTATATGATATCAATCAAACTAGTATTCTCATGCAATGTTTATTGACACAATGATTATTTGACTTGCCAAACAAATAAACGTTGGTTTTAAAAACAAGCAATACGAGTATATTCATTTCTAATGATTCTAAAGTAAAATAAGAAAATGTATAGGACGCTGGTAAAGAAAAGGCGAAATCAAAAGTCAAGAAAAAGGTTAAATCAAAAGTCAAGAAAGGTAACTTAAATCATGCTTGTTATTGCAGCATTTTATAAAAAACGAATGGATATATTTAGAATTAAATTTACTAATGTATCTATATAATCATGTTTTTCGTGTACACGGTCAAAATAATAATAAATATATAGCTAACCAAAGTCATTTATAAGCGAGTATAAAATGGTTCCATTTTGTCCGAGATCGCGATCACTAGCACTGACATTGAATTCATGAGATGAAGAGTTCTCTGGTATTTTCACATCCATGTCTTTACTAGGGAACACCGGATTGTTATCATTGACATCTGTTACTTCTATTTCGACCTGTTAATAATTATAGGTATCCAGGTAAGGAATGAAATAATGATTTCCTCCGTTTCAGATAAAAAAAATGAACACATACGTTATGGACTGAGGTTTGGCTCTGTCGATTTAATCCACAACTAGCCGTCTACTATATTTTTTAAAATACCCAAACGGGATTGGACTTATGACTTAGAATTATGATTTATCTGATTTTTTTTAAATACCCAAAACAATTGACATTTCTTTGAGTCAGTTTCCCTATAAATTTGCATTGAAGTCTATTGGAGTAACCCATTGTTCAAAGATTAAAGACAAAATAACATTCATTTCAATGAAAACATATATGGTTAATTAATGAAAATCAAGTAACTATGGATTTCTGACTATACACATCTTTTAAAAACCGGACGGTAAAACTTTTTTTAAATTTGGTGTAGACATTATACACACATAGTAGTTAATTTTTGAGAACATTTTAGGTATTGCCCTGCTTTATTTTTTATTTTAATAATATTTATCTATTTGTTTCTTTTTTGTAATGACTAAATCTTAAAGGGGCGGTAATTTTTCTGCAACCTAGTAGTTCAAAACATCATTGACTAAACAATGTTTACCCTTAGACTTATACACATTCTTGCATATAAAGGTGACTTCATTTGATTTTAAGGTACTATTTTACGTTTGTGGTAGAGGAACAAAAATGGTCGTAACTCTCTTAACTGACGGTAAACGTTTTTTTGTTGTTGTTTTTTAAATCAACTGTAAGTGTCTTAATGATTATACAAAAGAATGACAATATTTAAAATACAATCCTTAACACTTCATACTATACTTCGAATACCTTAAAGTAAAATTGGACTGAGTATACGAATAAAATGTTTACATACATGTATAAAAAGTACATTCTTATAACCGTACTAGTAGTAAATGTGCAGTAAAAATAGTAAAAACTTACGGCAGCAAAAGCCGTCCGTTCAGGTATTCGGCCGTCTCGAACTTTTACAGCGAATGTATACCGAGCAATATTTTCTCGATCAAGTGGAATACGTGTGGTAATATTGCCCTGAAATATTGATATCACATCATATCATATGTTGTTGTGGTTACATATAAATTAGATAATACATGTAATTACATATTGATAATAATTACCATCATCATCGCTTTTTGAAATACGTTTACAGTCGGTCATGCTTTTTTCTTGAGCTTAAAGTCACACCAAGAGTATTATTTCCATTTTAACAGTTGGAGAAGGCTCAAGGAGAAACACCGATCTTCCGTAAGATAGCTTGGCAGCTTCCTAAATTGGTCCCGGATGATATTCGAACACAAAGCGATGAGGGGCTAGTTATTACAAGTCGGAGACGAGACCATAACCACTAGATTACGGAGGCCTCTCTATTTGTATAAAGTATATACATTTGTACATTGTTTAAAGAAGTTGTTTGTACCGTTTTACTGTCGATATGAAAATCATTCCGTGTATGTTTATAGCCACTTATCAAACTGTAATTCATGTGACTGTATGTTTCATTGATGACATTTACCAAACATGTTCCAACATAGGTACCTATAACAACATAAATATACAAAATCATAATCCTGTGTTTCAGTTTGAACATTATGCATAACATGTCCATATTTTATCATTTTAATTTTTTTTATTCCTAGTGCATTATACAGCAAATGTTTACCGCTATTCATATAGCGATTGTGACTTGGTGTTTGCACTTATCCCAGTTCTATCCTTAGCTTTCATGAGAAATAACAGGCATCAAAATCTTTGCTCACTAAAATGGCACGATCGCCAAGTATGGATTGGATAAATACAGTTACTGATTTTTGATATCCGGATGTGAGTTGTACAATGCTTCATTAAGTTTATTTATTTTGTTCAAACACAAAGAAGACAAAACAGAATGTGATATATTTCCTTACCATTACTTTCGTTTTCAGGAATTTTAAAGTTGAATACCATTTCTTCGAATGTAGGCACGTCATTGTCATTTAAGGGTTCAATGAATACTGCTAACGTCATATTTGCTTTACGTCCTCCACCATCAGTTGCAATTATTGTCAGGTTAATGACAGCAGTTTTATTTGAGTCAAAAATACCTTCACCGGCTGTAGGATTATTCACCAATGTATTTACAGATATTGCTTGGGCGATACTGACGACACCAGAGTTTTTCCCTATTTTGAAGTATTTTTTAAATGCAGAGTCTTCAATAGAATAAGTGAAGGTGCCGTTTAAACCAAAATCTGGATCAGTGGCTTTAATTAATTTTAATACTGAGTTTTCGGGTACCTTTTCTACCATATAACTTTCGGCGTACTTTACATTTGTTTTACCGTCTACAATAAAGGTAGGATCATTGTCGTTTTCATCTAAGACATGTATATTAATAGTCATTGATGATGACAGTGGTGGTTCTCCTTTGTCTGATACCGTTACTATCAACGAATAATGATCTTTAAGCTCTCTATCCAAGGCTCTTGTCAAGTTCAATTGGCCTGTTTCTGTGATTTCAAAGAAGCAATTGTCTGAAAAAGGTCAGGAAAACAACATATCATTGTCACGTGGTCACTTCTGTAAAGCATTTGGTAAGGCGATAGAAATTTATTACATTTTGATGACAAATATAACACTATACCTATATACCATGTTTATTGACTCATATTTAATATTAATGTAAATTGTTATAAGTCTTAAGTGGCATCAAAAGACAGTTCATTTCAAATACTAGTATTTTATTTTTTATCTAGTGTACGTAAGTAACGCAATATGTCATGAAACAAGTGTGTTCATGAATACCAACCATTCATCGTAGAAACAACAGAAGAATTACAAACGATGGAATAATTGCTGGTTGAGGCCAGATTGTCATCACTTTGGACTTTGAACACTAATTCACTATTAGATCCTTTCTCGTCTTTATCATCTGCAGATATGTTCCTTATAATGCCATATTCAACATTTTCAGTGACATTAATAGTTATTATTTCTCTCTCTGGTATACTAAATTGTGGTGGATTATCATTAACATCTTTAACAAAAATATCAACACTGGTGTAGTTGAAGTTTTTCCCGTCAAATGCCGATATATTCAGAGTGTACTGTTCGTCCTTTTCTCGGTCGATACTACCCCCAACATATAGAACACCTGCAATTTAAATCAGACTGTATAGATTAAAGTTCAATTAAAGATGCACACTTTCGCATGTACATTAAAGTTTAAGCACAAATAAACTTTTGTAATCATTGATCATTGAATGTGTGCTGTTCCGCTAAGAAAATAATTCAGAACATACTTCATTGACATCAATCTAACAATTTACAGTGAAATATTAGAAAGAAGCCCCATCGTATGTCATCTTGTATCATAGAGTTAATTCAAATATTTTCATGAAGCTTATACTTAATTCTGCAGAACAATGCGTCTTATCCCTGTGCTGAATGCTGAAAGATTTACCTTGTATCCCATTTATATATATGGGAATATCCTCGCCATTCTTAATGCTATATATTATATTGGCAGTTCCATCCAAATCCCTATCTGTGACGGAAACATTGCCTACATATTCAGACGGGTTCGCATTTTCTGTTATATTAAATGTGTATAGTAACTGTGTGAATTCTGGCGTTTCATCATTTTCGTCTTTTATATAGACGGTAAATGGCACGGATGCGTTTTTATTGCCAGAATCTCGTGCTTCAACCTGAATTAGAAATAAATGCATTTTTGGAAATGCTTTACTTTCTGATAAAATATTATATATATTTAAAAATATTTACACACGACTTCTTGAACTTTCATCTTAAAACATGACCTTACCAAATTGTATTAACGAAATAACACCAATGTAATGTTAGATTCTATACAGACCGAGAGATAGTATGTGTCCTGTGTTTCTCTGTCAGTTTCACCGCAAATATAAACTGATACGGGATACTGTTGGGAAATACAGATAGGACCGCCAGTAACATTCAGACTATATTTTAATCCCTCCGTTCCATTGTTCCCCTTATCATTGTCTGTAGCTGCAATGTCTGGAACCTAAAATAGTATGCAAACATATTAGCAATAAAACGGTTCGCATTGTGTTTGATTAATGTTAAAGGTATACTGAAGGTCTTGCCATGTGATTATTTCATACTGAATGTACATATTTTGACAAACTATACAAATACATATGAACAGTAATTATTTGTCGTCGATTGATAAATAAATCACGTGGATATTCTAATGCACCTGTCTTATTACAAATTTAGTGAGGATTGTTTTCGGCCATGTTATAAATTGTCTCACGAAATTGACTTTCATGGTGTTTGACTAGCATGGAGCTTATATCAAACTCAGCACATTCCGTAACCATAACCCGACATAATTTTAAGCAGACTTGTACACGAATTCACAGCCCTGTCATACACTACAGTCACTAGGCGGGCACAATTCAAGCGGAATCTAGCGTCACTTGAACATGTCCTAAGATTATGAGGTGAGTTATTTGTTCGAATATAAATGACGTCACACAAAAAACACCTACGACGATGGATGCTCGAAAGCCCGAAATATGTCGGTCAGATTTATCAGTATTAGTTCGAATGCGGTGTTTTTAAATTTTGGGCTTCGTAAGATTTATGCGCGTCGGGTACCTACTTTGTTAAGCCATTATAGTGAAAAAGACCATAGTTTAGAAATTGACTTAATAATATAATGCATGTACCATGATTGTGGCAAAAGACGAATATTTGAAATTATAACAGGCAGTGCTGCAGTGTGAATCTCATTCTACGAGTCGGACATATGAGCATATAATAAGAATAGGTGAGTAAAATAAATGGCGAGACGATGTAGTTGTTTCTGGACAATCAAGGTCTTTTTAAATCTCTGTGTCTTACCACTAGAATTGTGGTATTTTTCTTTGAATTTTCTTTCACACGTGCAGTATAATTTGCTTGGGAAAACATAGGCGCATTGTCATTTATATCCGAGATGTTAATTGTGACAGGCATACAACACTGAAAGAAAAATAAATTCGTAAGATTGCAATATTTAAGGAAACATATTTGCGTTTTTGAATAGTGGAAGTTAACATAAGATGTACACACGTTACTTTATTAATGTTTTGAAGGTTACATTGCTATTATGTATATCATACTTTTAATTTTATTTTTAAGCTCTGTATGTTTCTATATTGCTAGTGCTAAAAATAATTTATTCGTACGGTTTGTATTTAGTATCTGTAATTCTGATCTTAAACAAAAATGCTTCAGTTTGTATCATAATTGCATAAATATCATAATGAATATCCAGTCAGTCTATACAGAGATCATCATTCATATAGGGTTGTGTCTTTTATATCAACACAATCGGTTTGTAGTGGTGTTCAATTGTCACCTGTCTGGGTCGATTTCCAAGGTCGACAGCACACACAGTTAGGATCCATTGATCATTCTCTTCACGATCTATATCTCCAACAGCTTGTATTAAACCAGTATCAGTCTAATAAATACAAAAACTACCATAAGTTAAACAACTCACTCGTACGTAAAATCTAAGGAGGATAGTTGAATAAAATATTAATATTCTTATCATTATAAAACATCATACAAAAAGCAGCACCTTGTATTAATTATTTTATCAAATAAAACATTATTTAAAATGTTAAAACGTTACAGGAAGTTTTACAACTCTATAAACCTGTTCAGAATTGAGATACATACGATTTCAAATGGTGACTTATGTTCAGCTGGAATCATCTGGTACTCTATCTCCCCGTTTTCATTCAAATCGGTGTCATTTGCTTGCACTTTGCCTATATTACAATCTTTGTCTGTACAGTTGAATTCCACCATAGTAAATTCGTATTTAGAAACGTTAAAATAAGGAGAATGGTCGTTGGTATCCAAGACTATGACATCAATCGAAACCTATCATTAGATATAAATGAGTAAAACGTTTACTGAAGGTAAAATGTACAATCGTTTGGACAAACAGAATGCTCGATCAAACGTATCAAGGAGAATTCAAAACAAATCCAAGAACTCTAGCGGCATAACTGGGAACTGGATGTTATCGTTTGATATATAGTTGATATACATGTATTAGTAATACAAAGAAGTCATTGGTGTTGCTCGCAACACGTAAGTCCTCTTAAGCTCTGTCGTGCCTTGAAAATGACTGATAGTTGGAGCAATCCTAAAATTTGGAACTGTCCTTGCAATGAATATCCCTGGTTAGGAATTGACATACAAGATCTCATCATCGCCATTTATATACGTTCCCACTCACATAATAAATTGCACTAGTTCACACAAGATCAAAATTATGTGGCCTTATTTTGACTTTTTCTGTTAACATAGCAACGACAATTTTGACCTGCGAGACAAATGACATGCATAATATCTTGATTGCCAATTATTCACATGCCGTTTTTCATTAACTATGCTTGAAAGAAGTTTAAGTTATCGCGGTATCCAGTTTTGAGGCGGGTGGACAGACAGAGTGCAAGCCTTTAGTCCTCTCCGGTGTAAAAAAACGGTAGGGGACTGATAATGTGTAAATAATTACACGAAACCGTGTGATGAGCAAAAAGGAATAGCTTACGTTCGTAGAGAACTTCCCGTCGTGTGCACTCGCAATCAATGAGATATTACCAGGTTGTAAAGAAGAAATATTACCAACGAATAGTTCACCCGTAGTTTCTTCAATTCGAATAAATTCTGAAAGAGCATATCTTATAACGATAAGTACTGACATACATAGTTTTACAATGATCTGCATACTTTTACAGTCTCAATTTTTTAATCTTAGATTCCGAAACGTTTTCTAGTGGTGAGCAGTGTTGTTGATGGCTTTGTTTTTGTCACTGTTATCTTTAATTGCTTATAGCAGTTTTTGATAGGTTTTTATTTGTTTAAGAATATGCGTGTTTGAAAAGCATAGCATAATGAACAAGTACTAAATCGATTGTCCTTACTATGCCCATTGTCAAGTAAGCCGTAGCTGACATTCCGATTTATTCTGTCAATGTCTCTGTCTATTGCAATCACTCTACCAAAAATTGCATCGGCTGCCATGACATCATCGAAAGTAAAAACGTACTTTTTCATTGGAAATTCCGGAGAACAATCATTTACATCTTGAATATCCACGTATACCTGTAATATATGAATACATTGAATTTCGGATGTGTGTAAGTTCGAGATTATGGCTATTATAATCAGATTGTTTATATCAGACAGTTAATCCAAAGGGACAAATGCGATTGTGTTAAGAATATTGGAATATTAATATATAATGTGACTACATAAACGGTTACTAACAACTTATTAACCGAATACGTTCAGCAAATTAGTTGCATATATGCATCCTATCTTCGCGTTCAATATGTACTACATCTTTTAATAAATTCGTTCAGTATTACTCTATAATGCCAATATGATGATTTATTTTTTATAATGGAAAGTGACAAAATCTTTTACAGCCAGTCCTGTACAATGATGTACGTATGTCACATTGGTTTCAATGCAAGGAAAAGCTAGAAGAAGGCAATTCATATCAAAATCTTGTTTCAACAAACCGTGATATTCGCTACTAGAATACCATGAAGAGTAGTTCTACCATATATTCGCACAGACGTGTTGTCGGTTGTTTCCTTATCAAACGTTTCAGTTAAACTCAATGTTTTCTGAAATACAGTTCATATAATCAAAACGGTTTCCATTATATTATAGAGATTTCACCCATGTAATCAAATGATAATCCATTATATTCTATTCATTGTATAATCGTTGATATTACATGTCATTATTTAGTCATTCGCCATTATTCATTGAGTATTGCATTCAAATATTGCAAATAAAAACAACAACTTACATTTGAATCAATTGTAAATTTTCCTGAATGTGTCGATGGCTGAATTTCATAGGAAACGTTATAAGCACCAATGTCTTCAGAAAGGGTCAGATTCCCACAAATTTGGTTTTCCTCAACAGACATATTAATGAACATATGTTTTATTTCTGGAACTACAACCGTCAGCTGTGTAGAATTTGTTAAATCCCCATTGTCCTTGAGTATGCACGTTAATGAATAGTTACCATGTTGATCAATTGTGGTCTTTGTATAAACGGTTCCATTTTTTTCTATTTTGTAATGAGCATCTGTTTCATTCCCCTCAAAATAATACGTTAATGTATTATAATTTGCATTGCTTACATCAGGATCAGTAGCTGTTACAATATAAATTGGAGTATCCACTGGTGTATTCAATTCAACAAATATAGTAGGATTAATATCTCCAAGAATATATGGAGATTCGTTAATGTCCTTTACATGTACTGTTACATTTGCAGGAGTAGATTTAGGGAATATTCCATTGTCTTTTCCTATAATAGTGAATTCGTAGAAGTGGTGTTCTTCAAAGTTGAGAGAGAAAGAGGCGTTGGCAAGGGTTAATCTTGCATTAGTGGTATCGAAGTGAAACATCTCTAAGTCGTTATTTTGACATGATATGGAATAAGTTACGTTTCCGGCTTGACCAGCATCATTATCTATAGCGGCTAGTGATATATTTACATCGGGATCATTTTCATTAACTGTTTGATTTAGTACTGCATTGTTAAACTTGGGAGCAGTATTTGTATCGTTTACGTTGATTTCAACTTCTGTTGTATTATGTTTTGGTGGATTACCACTATCAATAACTTCAACTACCATTTTATATTGCAGTCCATTTTGTCCGAGTGGTCTTAGTAGAGTTATTTGACCAGTGGTGCTATTTATTTCAAAATCTCCTGAATCATTTCTAATAATGAATGTGAATCCATCATTAGTGATATCTTCATCGAATGCACCGATCATTAGAATCTCTGAATTTACAGCAGTCGTATCATCGATTGACTTTCTGTAGTCAGTTTCATTGAAATTTGGGAAATTGTCATTTTCATCTACTATGTTTATAAAAACAATAGAATCATTTGAGTAGTTCCCATCAGAAACGCGAATCAGCATTTTACAATCACCTTTGGATGGTGCATACTTTTCTGCATCAAGGTTATTGGCAAATAAAGTTCCACTGCCATTAAAATAGAAATCGTTAGTGTCGTTGACAACTTTGTACACTAGATTGTCAGTACCATCTATGTCATCTGCATAAACCTAAAATAACACAACAAATATTCAAGTCGTGCATGTATTACATGTAACGTTCCTCTTGTTTTCTTCAGGAATACCCCAAAAACTGCAGCTTGATGGTCAGTTTTACTGGCAGATTTTGGTATTAATGAATAAGTATGCCTTTAAAATGTCATTACACATTCAAAATCAGCGTTGTTTAACAACCGTCTCGTAAACTCTTTACTATTAATAATTTAAGAATTACCTGAAGTACTGTTTGGTTTCCTGCGTTTTCATAAATCAAAGCATGATAAGTACTATTCGTAAACTTAGGTGGATTGTTGTTCGTTCTGAGAACATGAATAGTTACTGTGGTGAAGCCAGATAATGGTTGTTTTCCACCTACAACATAAAAATGCGTAATGATATGATAAAACGACTTATATGCGGATTTTTGTAGGTGGTTATCAAATACAATCATGGATATGAGTGTAACAGACCGTATTAGAGTGTTGCCGACGTGCGCGCATAGAGATAATAATGGGTGAAAATCCGAAATAGTCTTTGATGCGAATGTCGTATTCGTCGTCTAAGTAGCAGCAAAAGAATTAATCAAATTAAATAATTTTTATCAAGTACCATCAGCTCAAATGCTCCCAATTCTGGAGAGCTTTCCGATAATTGTGGGTTATAAAACATGATTAATGTGGCGTCAAAACACACAAGAGACGTTCAAGGTAAAAAATAATTCCGGGGGGGGGGGCATGTCTAGAGACAAACCTAGAGTGCTCGGCTTAAGTTTGTATCTGGCTACGCCACTGGTTTGCAATTCAAAAAATATACTTAGACGTACATTACATAGTTTATATTGTAAAACATTTACTGTCAAACTCAAATACTAAGCGACATTGGAATCTAAAATGTAACAATTCCCAATTGCCTTCTGACCAGAAATTACTAGAAAGCGATTTTTAAAAAGATGCAAATTCTGCTTGGAAATCACACGTTTCGAAGTTCTGCATTCCAACTTTATACAAAAAGAAGCACTGAATCATACTTACTGTCAGTAGCTTTAATTGTAAGTTGAAATATCTGTCCACCATGAGTATCCAAACTTTCTTTAAGACTTATATCTCCTGTTGAACCGTTTATTTCGAACTTATTCAAAACATCACCGGCAAAGATTGAGTATGTCAAATGACTGTTTGTGTCACTTTTGTCATTATCACTCGCATTCACCTTTAATGATGATAATAGTTATATGGATAATAATTATAATTCATCTTTTGTATTTCTTAGTGCTACGTAATGAATGTTAATTATTAACTTAACCGATATTTGCATGCATCAAACTTATCATCATTTAGAGGTAAAGTCTTGCGAACTATAGAGATTAACTTTATCTTTATAAACAAATTATTTAGGTTGTCGAACTGATCGACATTTGAAAACGTTGCGAAGTTGTTTTGAAACGATTAGTTTGGACATATATTTTAGAGCTAACGCTTACATGAACATTCACACGTACAAAACTGCACTTCCATAAAAACATCAAATTAGCAAAACAAAAGAACAATGTAAGATTAAGTCCTTTGTAAAGGCTTGTGTAACCGATTCAGTAATACATAATTAGTTACTTACAGTGATGAAGGGTTGTTTGATACTAGATGTTTCATTTATTGTTACATTATATGTTGTGTTGAAGGTTGGCGAGTTATCATTTACATCTAGTACATTGATTGTAATGCTTTTATTTATGTTATGTATATTGTCGCTGGCTTGAACGATGCAAACATATTCATCTTTGTCCTTTTCATAGTCCAATGCCTCATGTGCAAAGATTGCACCCGTGTTCTTGATGTAAAACTGATCTGTAATAAAAATATTATCTTCAGACTACTCATCACCAAGGCTTAATCCATTACAACCAACTTAAAGTTATTTTAATGTATTATAAAATTCTTTCTCATTTGGTAGGTATTTTTCCTGATTATAAAAAGCTACAATTTATAAAGATTATAATGATAAAACATTGTAACCACACTTTTTGATTTACATAAAAAGAATTAATTAAATAACTTTCCCTTAATTATATAATACCTTGTATTACAACTATATATCGGTCACAGATACCACGGACTCTATAAGTCCACAAAATGTCGGTAAAAATGACCCACAGTCCGCCAGAAATCTTATGAGCCATTTTAACAATCTGACGTATTGTAGTCTTTTTGTCGTTTTTTACCAAATATACTGTTTACGTACTTTAATTCACTGTCGATTTATTTGTACCTACTCCTAATACAATACTTATGTTAGCATCTACACCACCATTAATGAAAGATCTAAGATATGATACAACAACTGTTTATTGCCTTGAAATCAAAATACTTATACAACTGAACATACCACTACAATTTCTTAGTTCTAAATTGACCAAGTCACTATCAGCATCTGTTACGTTGATGACACCAATGTAGTATGGATGTGTTACATTTTCTGTGATGTTAAATTCATACGACGAGTCTTGAAATACTGGTGGTTCATCATTAGTGTTTATTATTGTCACAGCAACTTCGCAATAGCTAATTGAATACAAAAGATGCATGTAAGTTTGCAGTGTAAGTTGTAAAAGGAACCAATATCGATCAAATGTTTATCTTTGAAACAGTCAACGCAATAGCAACGGATTTCAAAAACAATGAACATAAAACTCATATAAATGTCATAATGTAATTGGCATGGTTACAAAATCTACGTGTATTTCAAAAAAATATTTTACCTCTTTAATTCAGCGCATATGTTTAGTAACAACCTTAATGATATGTAATCGATCAATTAATTAAATGTCTTAAGTGACAATTGTTACATATTCTATAACTTCAATTCGGCGTGTTTTAAGTATCGACCATTAATATTCTACCTTGTATAGTTGCCATCATATGCAGACACATTCAGAAACACTGGATTAGACTGCAAGGATTCAAAGTCGAATCTGGATTTTGATGATATTATTCCAGTTTCATTGTCAATTGAGAAGTTCTACAAAGTTCAAACAAAACAACTGAACTTTACAGACAGTTGACATTGTCATATCATTCTGATATACTAGTATGATATTGTTACCATACAACAATCCAAATAGTAATATTCAACGTCTAAAATGTGTAATGCGAGTCAGTATTACGTTAGGACTTTACTTCTAAAACAACATGAATACAGCTAGAACATCGACTCTTCCGATAATTTGGTATAATCTGCACTGCGTTCAGCTAAGGAAAACGTGTGCCACAAACGAATTGTAACAGAAACAGTTTTACATTTCAAGATTGCGACCAGTTGTAAAACGAGGATCCGATTGTACACAAAGCTGCCATATTCAGTTTTAATTCGGTACCAAATTTGTCTGCCAATTAATAAAGAATTGATTCGTATCACTCCTTTATTTATCCTATATTTTCTATTTTGGATCCAGTACTGGATCCATGGATCCGCATTTTATACCTCACCCATACCGTTTTCTTTCGCACACTAGCTCTATTTGCGTTTGCAAACGGTTGTAAACGGTTTCCGCAAACAGGCCGTTCAATAAAAAACGTAAGCAATACGTATAACTGAACGCACTGCAGGTTTCAGCTTAACCTTTCAGCTGGAAACCAAATATGACGTACTTGCAAAGTAACCAATAAAACTCGGGCTAACAAAGCCTAAATTTTCCCACTCGTTTCGCAGCTATTAGTCTTATCTAACTGTATACTATAAGATCAGAGACGGGAACCAGATTACGCAGCCATTAGTATAGTAACGCAAAAAATATTATGTCTTGGAAACGAAAAGTAACGTCATAAAATCAAAGAACTGAAGGCAATATGGTTCTAATCGGGAGTCATGGCGAGTGCTAACAGCGCTTGAACTCGATTGAGTACCCATTTCTGCACAACAATGTTCTGTTCATTTCCATACCTCCCCGATAAAAAGAACGAATCGAGCCACCTTCTACCTTTTTTAAAGAAAACCTTGTGTACATTTCTTTCATACAGTTAATCATTATACACATAACACTGAGTGTGGTATTCAAAACTGTAGGGCAGACAAAAAATGTTTAACGATATAGGGATCCAGATCGAAAGTAAAAACGATTAACAATATACAAAAATATTGTTGCCCACTCAGGTAATGGCGATTCTACGTTGGAAAAGGAAGTGAGGTATAATAATATCTATTATTTTTGTGTCAATGATTAAAATGGCAACAACGTCGTCGTGATAAAACATGTTATATTTGCGTTAACTGTATTTTATAACAACAATATGTTATGGCGTTTCAATGAATCCTAGCATAATGTACCTGACTGTACCGGGTTTGATTCATAATTCTGTATTGTAATGATGTCAGATTGTCCATATCTACAGCATTTACACTGCAGCTAATGTTTCCGACACTACCTTCCGTGATGTTACACACATATACGCCTGTAAAGTAAGAAAATACGTTCATTCAGACAAAAAATATATGCACATTTGCATGTGACTAGCCAACATCTTAATGAATACTTTATGTACAAAGATCCGTGTTATCATTATTTAGAATAAACAGGTGGATCTGTTAAACTTATTAAACTATTATCATTATCATAACCGAACACATAACTGGACTAATAGTGTCGAAATTGAATAATTTTAATTTTATTACGTTTGTCTTTGCTTGATATGTTAAAAAAGTATATTATAATGAAGTGTTTCCCTTACTTACTTTGAGTGAATATGGGTGGGTTGTCATTGCAGTTTGATATGTTCAAGGTCACATTGGTGTGATTCTTGTTCGACTTGTCTGTAATGTTATCCGTCGCATACACCTTTTAACATGAACATGAACGTGAAATATGACACAACTGATGTGGTAAGACAGGAAACATTATACAGTTATTGACTAGTGAGCCATTGTATTTGCTTTGATATTCACCGACAGAACGCCATAGTGACGATGGCGAATCATAAAGTTGGAGAGGACGAGAGCAATTCACTTGATATTAAGGTGAGTTGATTGTAATGCATTTTTGTATTTGTGTGCATCTATTGTTTACTTAATATTTATGTTACTTTTTCTGAGACCTAGGAGTGTGAGGTTGGGCCCGTACTACTAATTTTGCTACACACTGTTTCAATGGGATACTTTCCATGAGTTTTATCCTCCATTTTTATTTTGTATGTTACTGACATACCCTCAAAACCAACAAACATAATACTAGTATCACATATTAAAAATGGAAGGCATATTACATATGTATATTACATACATTTATAACGAATTCATAGAATTGCCTAGCTGTAGTGTAACAGAAAACTACGTTATATTAATACAACATACTTCAACATTTCTAAATTTGTCAGTAATAGATATGTAAATCAATTTTAATGATGTTGCTTAGTAACTAGCACTTGATCAGTGGTTATTTATGATCGTAATTATAACATTACCTTGAAGTTAATTTCTCTTTCAGACTTGTCATAATCAATACCTCCAACAAGATGTATCCAACCAGTCAGTGAATCAATATAAACGGTATCAATATTATTTGGCTCTATCCAGTAATACACGGTATTGAATTCACTTGTAGAATCTTCGTCTGTTGCAATTACCCTTGGAATTATTGAAACATAGATTATCAAAGGTAGACACATATTATCGGTCATTAAGTAATGAGAACGTTAATATTTGCAATTAATGGCACGGCGGTCAAAGGAAATTAAGAGTTTTATGATCATTTCATCATTATCCATCTAATCCCTCATTTGTTGAGTTTTTCTTTGCCTTTGATCGTGATTGTCCTGGTTGTCTTATTTTTGTTCTGAAATACTTTGCTTTGTAGGAAATATTAATTTACTTATAATACATATATATGTTGTGATTCAAACATATGATATCACCTTTACGAGCGGAATATGTGATAGGTCTCATCAATGCTTGCTGCATTTTAGAACAGTCTATTTTTATAGAAAGGTTACTCATATTTCATACTATAATAATATAAACAGATACCTTAAAAGTTTTGCATTTCCCTTAGTGCATTCGTCAACATTTTCTGTATAGTTTATTTTTTGAAACGCCGGTTTGTGGTTATTTGCTGCCTGTAATATGATTGTATACCATAATAAGTAATGTAATTACAAATGTAATTTGCATGCGTTAATTCATTAATATATGTCTAATTTGTTTCAATAATGACTGTTTCTATCAACTATTGGATAACAAGCCTAATTAGTCATCGGTTACTTCTTCATAGGGTATTTGGACGGCTGACCATCTCTTTTTATTTTCGATCTAAAACATTTCCTATTTAATTAGCTTTAACCCTGTTTGTGTTAGAAAAGTTATAATTAACATCTACTTATAATTCAAATTGATATGTATGCAAATAAATAACAAAATATCAGCAATGATTGATGTCATAATATTTACCAATATATTGATGAATAGAATTTGTGTGTTGTTTTCAGTGCTATTGGGATTAGTTGCCTCGACCGTTACTTCAACATGACCTTTATTTTCAGATGTTATGCGCAGTTTCTTTGTCAACTGGACTAATCCAGTTGCGTTATTGATTTCAAAAGCTTCTTTTTCATCCTTTATGATAGTGTATCTTATATCGGAGCCAATACCAATGTCATGATCAACAGCCTAAATAGTAAAACTGACATACTAAAAACAGGTACATCATTAGTCATGTTATAATTTCAAGTTCTTATATAGTTCTCCTCTCTTCGACAAAAATATCCAAAGATAAGTTGTTTCTAACTGCTGTACGTGTATTATCCATGCAGCTTTTTCAAAAGTTCTACAATCATGTTTTTTCATCGTGTTCCCTATTTTTAGCATGGGTGAACGTTTCATGCGTAGCGTCACAGTTTGAAGACAATTTATAACGACATCAGATGCATTAAGATTTTTCAATTTGTAAACTGCTGTTGATAAGTTTAACAATTCTACATTGTAAATCAAGCAGTAAGTTAACAGTAATAAATTAAAATTGTATCGTTGGTATAAGGGTTAACTAGTCGTTAACATGAAGAAATCGCAAATGTTGGAATACCTTTGATGTGTATAGATTCGCTTCTGTCGTTCCTTCTCTCACATAAAGTGTCACATTCATAGCATACGAAGGGTATTGAGGTGTGTTATCGTTGATACCTATAACTCGTATGTTGACGGTAGCCGAACCTGTTCTTGAAGGTTCACCGTTGTCAGCAGCAAACACAGAAAACACAATCATGTCGTTGTCGCCCATTATATCTCGATCTAGATTATGTATGCTTATTATTCCAGTAGAAGCATTTATCGATACATTGCCCCTGGAAAGCGATTATATAGAGTACTGGATGATACCCTCATTAACATATTACTGACCCAGATATTGTTGCTACTTCTAATTTTACTTTAAATATAAGTCTGAAGAAATACGTGAAATAATTTGGATAAACGCCGTTACACGCAAAATGACACAATAGAAATATTTATTTAACTTTATTTTAACTTTAATGTTTACCTACCATATGATGTTTCTGTCAATGCTGTATGATAAAGTTTCTGAATCTTCATCTGTTGCCTATCAAATGAACAAATACATACACAACATAATGGCAATCAGAAATCGCTCCTATGTATTTTCAACTAAGACAAATGGAATACCCATGAAAATAATCCGATGGATTTTGTTTGATAATTAGCCTAGCGATCACGATTGAAACACTGTCGTGTACTTCCATTTTTGGTACTTAATTTGTTTTAATTAACAATATTGTGAACAAATTATAAGCCGATGAAATGAACTTATAGTACACACCTGATCGCTGAATGCAATATTTAGATTCACGACTAAATGATAGAATTGCTTATACATCAGATAGATGGTGATTTGAAACCACAATGCGGTATATTATTCTCGTAAAGCTGTCATAATAACGATGTTTCATTGTAGATAGAAATGTAAAAAAACTATTATTCTCGAAAACTAAGTTCGTAAATGTTTATAGCGATGAAAATTAAATAGCAAGCGGTTTAAACATACAACAAAAACACATCACAAAAATGGTTAAAAAACTAACTGCATTATTGTATATAAAAGTCAATACTTACCTTAACAGTCAAAGTTTTATTTTCATTCTCTGTCACACTAATGTTGTAGGAGATATTTTCAAATATCGGAGTTTTGTCATTGACGTTCAAAATGTTTATGAAAACAGTAAAGTTCGTACTATTGACTGTATCGTTGGCTCCAAGAACACAAGTGTACTCTTTGACTGTTTTATAGTCCAGAGCAGAGGTTGAAAATACATTTCCGTCATTGTGGATGGAAAACTGATCTACAAATATATTTTATTCATCATGTCTACATTTAATATTTCGAGATATATTTGATATTAACTCTATATAAACATTAATTCAATCAAATAACTCATTATATTAAACTTCACTTATCTGTATATTTTGTAACTAATAATGACAATTACATAAAAATGAAATCAGAAACACTAAAAACCTGTGATGATTGATTTCTTAAAAAACCTACCGGAACAGTTTGTGAATTGTACACTACATGGACTATCTGCATCAGACACATTGATCCAGCCAATGAAATATGGATAGGTAATGTTTTCTAATACTTCAAATGTTGAATTTCCGCTAAATGATGGAGGTACATCGTCGATATTTTCCACATGTATTAAAACTTCTGCGAAACTGAGAAAGAGGAATTAAAATGCATCTTATTATTTCCTGTAAAACAGAAATTAATTCGAATTTGAGTTCATCATTTATGATATAGGAACCTTTTTCAAGAAGATTCATTCTGGTTTCTGGTTATTAAAAGTGCGTTTTTGTTTGTAAAAATGATTAAGCAAGTAAAAATTCATGTTTATGGTTACCCGAACGATCCTAGATTTTGGCGCCGATCCTAAATTTCCAACAGCAAAATCAAAGTACAAAATTATTTCAATATGAATTGTACATTCAAAGTACGAAATTATTTGGGGATGAATTTTACCGTGACCAAAATGGGGACTTCCCTGATCGCCGTGAATATGAAGCAATTCCCATGATAAAGGATTCATTGGTTTATGCAAATCATACATATGATGCCTAAAACTAAAACACACACTGTACTCTACTTGCTCTATAATACACCCTCTATAACATAAATACACTGAAACATTCACACTCTATAAGAATATACACTATATCACTATATATAGGAAGACACATTCTATAACACACACTCTATAACAAACACTTTACAGTATAATACACACGTTTTAATTATTGTTATCCTATTATGCAACAAGTTATAGTTTTTTTACCTTGTGAACATTCCGTCAGATACCGATACATTCAGGCGAAATGAGTGTTCCTTCATCGTGTCATAATCAAATGAAGTTTTTACTGATGTGGTACCGTTCTCAAGATCAATGGTGAAGTTCTACAACACAAATATTGTAAGTAATTTGTGGGCACGGTAAAGTATGTCACATGTATGTGTTTTTCTAGTAATTATTTCTGTATCTATATTCGCTAATACGTACATAATGATTAGTAGATTCATAAAGTTGACAAAGCTGATTATGATCCGCGCATTATATGCTATTGATTTAAACCTATATTTGTAATTACATTTATAACTGAAGTAAAAAATAATTGACAACGACGGCTACAGCATAATTAGGGAGCGATTTAGCTCTTAATACTTTGATTCTCCTGGAATGTATAGATTTGACAAAAGCAAGATTTTCATAAATGACAAAAAACGTTACAACTTCAATTCATGCTCCATTTAAGTGAGTTATTCATAAATTCATTTTTGTCAAACTTATAAATCCCACATTTTGATACTCCTTTATGTGTTACCAACAAAAGTATAAAAATGTCGTACTCAGTTACAATTCAGTTCAATTTATTAAGTATTTAGGTCACCGGCCCATGCTTTTACAATACAACATATTAAAGTATATCTACATAAACATGTACATGTACAAGTGAAATACCAAGCTGATTTTTTTGCAAGATGATTAAATATTTGAACAGAGTTGAATTCCTAACACTATTGATATTTGGACATGGCATCAAATATTAAACTTGGCGCAAACATTGATAACAAGGGCAAAATCAAATAACTTGTTATTCATCCTCTATACAACCGTTACACTAAAACATTTCCTCTATCACTTCTGGGAATACCTAAATGTCTCCCTTCTCCATCAATAAATCATGAGATGATGATCTTAGTTATACGCTAGATCTAAATTTTGGAAGACTTAGAAACGGAAGTGAGGTATAATAATATCCATTATTTTTTGTGTCAATGATTAAAATGGCAACAACGTCGTCGTGATAAAACATGTTATATTTGCGTTAACTGTATTTTATAACAACAATATGTTATGGCGTTTCAATGAATCTTAGCATAATGTACCTGACTGTACCGGGTTTGATTCATAATTCTGTATTGTAATGATGTCAGATTGTCCATATCTACAGCATTTACACTGCAGCCAAAGTTTCCGACACTACCTTCCGTGATGTTACACACATATACGCCTGTAAAGTAAGAAAATACGTTCATTCAGACAAAAAAATATATACACATTTACATGTGACTAGCCAACATCTTAATGAATACTTTATGTACAAAGATCCGTTTTATCATTATTTAGAATAAACAGGTGGATCTGTTAAACTCATTAAACTATTATCATTATCATAACCGAACACATAACTGGACTAATAGTGTCGAAATTGAATAATTTTAATTTTATTACGTTTGTCTTTGCTTGATATGTTAAAAAAGTATATTATAATGAAGTGTTTCCCTTACTTACTTTGAGTGAATATGGGTGGGTTGTCATTGCAGTTGGAAATGTTCAAGGTCACATTGGTGTGATTCTTGTTCGACTTGTCTGTAATGTTATCCGTCGCATACACCTTTTAACATGAACATGAACGTTTACTCAATATGACACAACTGATGTGGTAAGACAGGAAACATTGTACAGTTATTGACTAGTGAGCCATTGTATTTGCTTTGATATTCACCGACAGAACGCCATATTGACCATGGCGAATCATAAAGTTGGAGAGGACGAGAGCAATTCACTTGATATTAAGTTGAGTTAAATGTAATGCATTTTTGTATTTGTGTGCATCTATTGTTTACTTAATATTAATGTAACTTTTTCTGAGACCCAGGAGTGTGAGGTTGGGCCCGTACAACTAATTTTGCTACACACAATGGGATACTTTCCAGGAGTTTTATCCTCCATTTTTATGTTGTATGTTACTGACATACCCTCAAAACCCAACAAACATAATACTAGTATCACATATTAAAAATGGAAGACATATTACATATGCATATTACATACATTTATAACGAATTCATAGAATTGCCTAGCTGTAGTGTAACAGAAAACTACGTTATATTGATACAACATACTTCAACATTTCTAAATTTGTCAGTAATAGATATGTAAATCAATTTTAATGATGTTGCTTAGTAACTAGCACTTGATCAGTGGTTAATTATGATCGTAATTATAACATTACCTTGAAGTTAATTTCTCTTTCAGACTTGTCATAATCAATACCTCCAACAAGATGTATCCAACCAGTCAGTGAATCAATATAAACGGTATCAATATTATTTGGCTCTATCCAGTAATACACGGTATTGAATTCACTTGTAGAATCTTCGTCTGTTGCATTTACCCTTGGAATTATTGAAACATAGATTATCAAAGGTAGACACATATTATCGGTCATTAAGTAATGAGAACGTTAATATTTGCAATTAATGGCACGGCGGTCAAAGGAAATTAAGAGTTTTATGATCATTTCATCATTATCCATCTAATCCCACATTTGTTGAGTTTTTCTTCGCCTTCGATCGTGATTGTCCTGGTTGTCTTATTTTTGTTCTGAAATACTTTGCTTTGTAGGAAATATTAATTTACTTACAATACATATATATGTTGTGATTCAAACATATGATATCACCTTTACGAGCGGAATATGTGATAGGTCTCATCAATGCTTGCTGCATTTTAGAACAGTCCATTTTTATAGAAAGGTTACTCATATTTCATATTATTATAACATAAACAGATACCTTAAAAGTTTTGAATTTCCCTTAGTGCATTCGTCAACATTTTCTGTATAGTTTATTTTTTGGAACGCCGGTTTGTGGTTATTTGCTGCCTGTAATATGATTGTATACCATAATAAGTAATGTAATTACAAATGTAATTTGCATGCGTTAATTCATTAATATATATCTAATTTGTTTCAATAATGACTGTTTCTATCAACTATTGGATAACAAGCCTAATTAGTCATCGGTTACTTCTTCATAGGGTATTTGGACGGCTGACCATCTCTTTTTATTTTCGATCTAAAACATTTCCTATTTAATTAGCTTTAACCCTGTTTGTGTTAGAAAAGTTATAATTAGCATCTACTTATAATTCAAATTGATATGTATGCAAATAAATAACAAAATATCAGCAATAATTGATGTCATAATATTTACCAATATATTGATGAATAGAATTTGTGTGTTGTTTTCAGTGCTATTGGGATTAGTTGCCTCGACCGTTACTTCAACATGACCTTTATTTTCAGATGTTATGCGCAGTTTCTTTGTCAACTGGACTAATCCAGTTGCGTTATTGATTTCAAAAGCTTCTTTTTCATCCTTTATGATAGTGTATCTTATATCGGAGCCAATACCAATGTCATGATCAACAGCCTAAATAGTAAAACCGACATACTAAAAACAGGTACGTCATTAGTCATGTTATAATTTCAAGTTCTTATATAGTTCTCCTCTCTTCGACAAAAATATCCAAAGATAAGTTTTTTCTAACTGCTGTACGTGTATTATCCATGCAGCTTTTTCAAAAGTTCCACAATCATGTTTTTTCATCGTATTCCCTATTTTTAGCATGGGTGAACGTTTCATGCGTAGCGTCACAGTTGGAAGACAATTTATAACGACATCAGATGCATTAAGATTTTTCAATTTGTAAACTGCAGTTGATAAGTTTAACAATTCTACATTGTAAATCAAGCAGTAAATTAACAGTAATAAATTAAAATTGTATCGTTGGTATAAGGGTTAACTAGTCGTTAACATGAAGAAATCGCAAATGTTGGAATACCTTTGATGTGTATAGATTCGCTTCTGTCGTTCCTTCTCTCACATAAAGTGTCACATTCATAGCATACGAAGGGTATTGAGGTGTGTTATCGTTGATACCTATAACTCGTATGTTGACGGTAGCCAAACCTGTTCTTGAAGGTTCACCGTTGTCAGCAGCAAACACAGAAAACACAATCATGTCGTTGTCGCCCATTATATCTCGATCTAGATTATGTATGCTTATTATTCCAGTAGAAGCATTTATCGATACATTGCCCCTGGAAAGCGATTATATAGAGTACTGGGTGATACCCTCATTAACATATTACTGACCCAGATATTGTTGCTACTTCTAATTTTACTTTAAATATAAGTCTGAAGAAATACGTGAAATAATTTGGATAAACGCCGTTACACGCAAAATGACACAATAGAAATATTTATTTAACTTTATTTTAACTTTAATGTTTACCTACCATATGATGTTTCTGTCAATGCTGTATGATAAAGTTTCTGAATCTTCATCTGTTGCCTATCAAATGAACAAATACATACACAACATAATGGCAATCAGAAATCGCTCCTATGTATTTTCAACTAAGACAAATGGAATACCCATGAAAATAATCCGATGGATTTTGTTTGATAATTAGCCTAGCGATCACGATTGAAACACTGTCGTGTACTTCCATTTTTGGTACTTAATCTGTTTTAATTAACAATATTGTGAACAAATTATAAGTCGATGAAATGAACTTATAGTACACACCTGATCGCTGAATGCAATATTTAGATTCACGACTAAATGATAGAATTGCTTATACATCAGATAGATGGTGAGTTGAAACCACAATGCGGTATATTATTCTCGTAAAGCTGTCATAATAACGATGTTTCATTGTAGATAGAAATGTAAAAAAACTATTATTCTCGAAAACTAAGTTCGTAAATTTTTATAGCGATGAAAATTAAATAGCAAGCGGTTTAACATACAACAAAAACACATCACAAAAATGGTTAAAAAACTAACTGCATTATTGTATATAAAAGTCAATACTTACCTTAACAGTCAAAGTTTTATTTTCATTCTCTGTCACACTAATGTTGTAGGAGATATTTTCAAATATCGGAGTTTTGTCATTGACGTTCAAAATGTTTATGAAAACAGTAAAGTTCGTACTATTGACTGTATCGTTGGCTCCAAGAACACAAGTGTACTCTTTGACTGTTTCATAGTCCAGAGCAGAGGTTGAAAATACATTTCCGTCATTGTGGATGGAAAACTGATCTACAAATATATTTTATTCATCATGTCTACATTTAATATTTCGAGATATATTTGATATTAACTCCATATAAACATTAATTCAATCAAATAACTCATTATATTAAACTTTACTTATCTGTATATTTTGTAACTAATAATGACAATTACATAAAAATGAAATCAGAAACACTAAAAACCTGTGATGATTGATTTCTTAAAAAACCTACCGGAACAGTTTGTGAATTGTACACTACATGGACTATCTGCATCAGACACATTGATCCAGCCAATGAAATATGGGTAGGTAATGTTTTCTAATACTTCAAATGTTGAATTTCCGCTAAATGATGGAGGTACATCGTCGATATTTTCCACATGTATTAAAACTTCTGCGAAACTGAGAAAGAGGAATTAAAATGCATCTTATTATTTCCTGTAAAACAGAAATTAATTCGAATTTGAGTTCATCATTTATGATATAGGAACCTTTTTCAAGAAGATTCATTCTGGTTTCTGGTTATTAAAAGTGCGTTTTTGTTTGTAAAAATGATTAAGCAAGTAAAAATTCATGTTTATGGTTACCCGAACGATCCTAGATTTTGGCGCCGATCCTAAATTTCCAACAGCAAAATCAAAGTACAAAATTATTTCAATATGAATTGTACATTCAAAGTACGAAATTATTTGGGGATGAATTTTACCGTGACCAAAATGGGGACTTCCCTGATCGCCGTGAATATGAAGCAATTCCCATGATAAAGGATTCATTGGTTTATGCAAATCATACATATGATGCCTAAAACTAAAACACACACTGTACTCTACTTGCTCTATAATACACCCTCTATAACATAAATACACTGAAACATTCACACTCTATAAGAATACACACTATATATAGGAAGACACATTCTATAACACACACTCTATAACAAACACTTTACAGTATAATACACACGTTTTAATTATTGTTATCCTATTATGCAACAAGTTATAGTTTTTTTACCTTGTGAACATTCCGTCAGATACCGATACATTCAGGCGAAATGAGTGTTTCTTCATCGTGTCATAATCAAATGAAGTTTTTACTGATGTGGTACCGTTCTCAAGATCAATGGTGAAGTTCTACAACACAAATATTGTAAGTAATTTGTGGGCACGGTAAAGTATGTCACATGTATGTGTTTTTCTAGTAATTATTTCTGTATCTATATTCGCTAATACGTACATAATGATTAGTAGATTCATAAAGTTGACAAAGCTGATTATGATCCGCGCATTATATGCTATTGATTTAAACCTATATTTGTAATTACATTTATAACTGAAGTAAAAAATAATTGACAACGACGGCTACAGCATAATTAGGGAGCGATTTAGCTCTTAATACTTTGATTCTCCTGGAATGTATAGATTTGACAAAAGCAAGATTTTCATAAATGACAAAAAACGTTACAACTTCAATTCATGCTCCATTTAAGTGAGTTATTCATAAATTCATTTTGGTCAAACTTATAAATCCCACATTTTGATACTCCTATATGTGTTACCAACAAAAGTATAAAAATGTCGTACTCAGTTACAATTCAGTTCAATTTATTAAGTATTTAGGTCACCGGCCCATGCTTTTACAATACAACATATTAAAGTATATCTACATAAACATGTACATGTACAAGTGAAATACCAAGCTGATTTTTTGCAAGATGATTAAATATTTGAACAGAGTTAAATTCCTAACACTATTGATATTTGGACATGGCATCAAATATTAAACTTGGCGCAAACATTGAAAACAAGGGCAAAAACAAATAACTTGTTATTCATCCTCTATACAACCGTTACACTAAAACATTTCCTCTATCACTTCTTGGAATACCTAAATGTCTCCCTTCTCCATCAATAAATCATGAGATGACGATCTTAGTTATTCGCTAGATCTAAATTTTGGAAGACTTAGAAACGGAAGTGAGGTATAAGAATATCCATTATTTTTTGTGTCAATGATTAAAATGGGAACAACGTCGTCGTGATAAAACATGTTATATTTGCGTTAACTGTATTTTATAACAACACTATGTTATGGCGTTTCAATGAATCTTAGCATAATGTACCTGACTGTACCGGGTTTGATTCATAATTCTGTATTGTAATGATGTCAGATTGTCCATATCTACAGCATTTACACTGCAGCCAAAGTTTCCGACACTACCTTCCGTGATGTTACACACATATACGCCTGTAAAGTAAGAAAATACGTTCATTCAGACAAAAAAATATATGCACATTTACATGTGACTAGCCAACATCTTAATGAATACTTTATGTACAAAGATCCGTTTTATCATTATTTAGAATAAACAGGTGGATCTGTTAAACTCATTAAACTATTATCATTATCATAACCGAACACATAACTGGACTAATAGTGTCGAAATTGAATAATTTTAATTTTATTACGTTTGTCTTTGCTTGATATGTTAAAAAAGTATATTATAATGAAGTGTTTCCTTTACTTACTTTGAGTGAATATGGGTGGGTTGTCATTGCAGTTGGAAATGTTCAAGGTCACATTGGTGTGATTCTTGTTCGACTTGTCTGTAATGTTATCCGTCGCATACACCTTTTAACATGAACATGAACGTTTACTCAATATGACACAACTGATGTGGTAAGACAGGAAACATTGTACAGTTATTGACTAGTGAGCCATTGTATTTGCTTTGATATTCACCGACAGAACGCCATATTGACCATGGCGAATCATAAAGTTGGAGAGGACGAGAGCAATTCACTTGATATTAAGGTGAGTTGAATGTAATGCATTTTTGTATTTGTGTGCATCTATTGTTTACTTAATATTAATGTAACTTTTTCTGAGACCCAGGAGTGTGAGGTTGGGCCCGTACAACTAATTTTGCTACACACTGTTTCAATGGGATACTTTCCAGGAGTTTTATCCTCCATTTTTATGTTGTATGTTACTGACATACCCTCAAAACCCAACAAACATAATACTAGTATCACATATTAAAAATGGAAGACATATTACATATGTATATTACATACATTTATAACGAATTCATAGAATTGCCTAGCTGTAGTGTAACAGAAAACTACGTTATATTGATACAACATACTTCAACATTTCTAAATTTGTCAGTAATAGATATGTAAATCAATTTTAATGATGTTGCTTAGTAACTAGCACTTGATCAGTGGTTAATTATGATCGTAATTATAACATTACCTTGAAGTTAATTTCTCTTTCAGACATGTCATAATCAATACCTCCAACAAGATGTATCCAACCAGTCAGTGAATCAATATAAACAGTATCAATATTATTTGGCTCTATCCAGTAATACACGGTATTGAATTCACTTGTAGAATCTTCGTCTGTTGCATTTACCCTTGGAATTATTGAAACATAGATTATCAAAGGTAGACACATATTATCGGTCATTAAGTAATGAGAACGTTAATATTTGCAATTAATGGCACGGCGGTCAAAGGAAATTAAGAGTTTTATGATCATTTCATCATTATCCATCTAATCCCACATTTGTTGAGTTTTTCTTCGCCTTCGATCGTGATTGTCCTGGTTGTCTTTTTTTTGTTCTGAAATACTTTGCTTTGTAGGAAATATTAATTTACTTATAATACATATATATGTTGTGATTCAAACATATGATATCACCTTTACGAGCGGAATATGTGATAGTCCTCATCAATGCTTGCTGCATTTTAGAACAGTCCATTTTTATAGAAAGGTTACTCATATTTCATATTATTATAACATAAACAGATACCTGAAAAGTTTTGAATTTCCCTTAGTGCATTCGTCAACATTTTCTGTATAGTTTATTTTTTGGAACGCCGGTTTGTGGTTATTTGCTGCCTGTAATATGATTGTATACCATAATAAGTAATGTAATTACAAATGTAATTTGCATGCGTTAATTCATTAATAAATGTCTAATTTGTTTCAATAATGACTGTTTCTATCAACTATTGGATAACAAGCCTAATTAGTCATCGGTTACTTCTTCATAGGGTATTTGGACGGCTGACCATCTCTTTTTATTTTCGATCTAAAACATTTCCTATTTAATTAGCTTTAACCCTGTTTGTGTTAGAAAAGTTATAATTAGCATCTACTTATAATTCAAATTGATATGTATGCAAATAAATAACAAAATATCAGCAATAATTGATGTCATAATATTTACCAATATATTGATGAATAGAATTTGTGTGTTGTTTTCAGTGCTATTGGGATTAGTTGCCTCGACCGTTACTTCAACATGACCTTTATTTTCAGATGTTATGCGCAGTTTCTTTGTCAACTGGACTAATCCAGTTGCGTTATTGATTTCAAAAGCTTCTTTTTCATCCTTTATGATAGTGTATCTTATATCGGAGCCAATACCAATGTCATGATCAACAGCCTAAATAGTAAAACCGACATACTAAAAACAGGTACGTCATTAGTCATGTTATAATTTCAAGTTCTTATATAGTTCTCCTCTCTTCGACAAAAATATCCAAAGATAAGTTTTTTCTAACTGCTGTACGTGTATTATCCATGCAGCTTTTTCAAAAGTTCCACAATCATGTTTTTTCATCGTATTCCCTATTTTTAGCATGGGTGAACGTTTCATGCGTAGCGTCACAGTTGGAAGACAATTTGTAACGACATCAGATGCATTAAGATTTTTCAATTTGTAAACTGCTGTTGATAAGTTTAACAATTCTACATTGTAAATCAAGCAGTAAATTAACAGTAATAAATTAAAATTGTATCGTTGGTATAAGGGTTAACTAGTCGTTAACATGAAGAAATCGCAAATGTTGGAATACCTTTGATGTGTATAGATTCGCTTCTGTCGTTCCTTCTCTCACATAAAGTGTCACATTCATAGCATACGAAGGGTATTGAGGTGTGTTATCGTTGATACCTATAACTCGTATGTTGACGGTAGCCGAACCTGTTCTTGAAGGTTCACCGTTGTCAGCAGCAAACACAGAAAACACAATCATGTCGTTGTCGCCCATTATATCTCGATCTAGATTATGTATGCTTATTATTCCAGTAGAAGCATTTATCGATACATTGCCCCTGGAAAGCGATTATATAGAGTACTGGGTGATACCCTCATTAACATATTACTGACCCAGATATTGTTGCTACTTCTAATTTTACTTTAAATATAAGTCTGAAGAAATACGTGAAATAATTTGGATAAACGCCGTTACACGCAAAATGACACAATAGAAATATTTATTTAACTTTATTTTAACTTTAATGTTTACCTACCATATGATGTTTCTGTCAATGCTGTATGATAAAGTTTCTGAATCTTCATCTGTTGCCTATCAAATGAACAAATACATACACAACATAATGGCAATCAGAAATCGCTCCTATGTATTTTCAACTAAGACAAATGGAATACCCATGAAAATAATCCGATGGATTTTGTTTGATAATTAGCCTAGCGATCACGATTGAAACACTGTCGTGTACTTCCATTTTTGGTACTTAATCTGTTTTAATTAACAATATTGTGAACAAATTATAAGCCGATGAAATGAACTTATAGTACACACCTGATCGCTGAATGCAATATTTAGATTCACGACTAAATGATAGAATTGCTTATACATCAGATAGATGGTGAGTTGAAACCACAATGCGGTATATTATTCTCGTAAAGCTGTCATAATAACGATGTTTCATTGTAGATAGAAATGTAAAAAAACTATTATTCTCGAAAACTAAGTTCGTAAATTTTTATAGCGATGAAAATTAAATAGCAAGCGGTTTAACATACAACAAAAACACATCACAAAAATGGTTAAAAAACTAACTGCATTATTGTATATAAAAGTCAATACTTACCTTAACAGTCAAAGTTTTATTTTCATTCTCTGTCACACTAATGTTGTAGGAGATATTTTCAAATATCGGAGTTTTGTCATTGACGTTCAAAATGTTTATGAAAACAGTAAAGTTCGTACTATTGACTGTATCGTTGGCTCCAAGAACACAAGTGTACTCTTTGACTGTTTCATAGTCCAGAGCAGAGGTTGAAAATACATTTCCGTCATTGTGGATGGAAAACTGATCTACAAATATATTTTATTCATCATGTCTACATTTAATATTTCGAGATATATTTGATATTAACTCCATATAAACATTAATTCAATCAAATAACTCATTATATTAAACTTTACTTATCTGTATATTTTGTAACTAATAATGACAATTACATAAAAATGAAATCAGAAACACTAAAAACCTGTGATGATTGATTTCTTAAAAAACCTACCGGAACAGTTTGTGAATTGTACACTACATGGACTATCTGCATCAGACACATTGATCCAGCCAATGAAATATGGGTAGGTAATGTTTTCTAATACTTCAAATGTTGAATTTCCGCTAAATGATGGAGGTACATCGTCGATATTTTCCACATGTATTAAAACTTCTGCGAAACTGAGAAAGAGGAATTAAAATGCATCTTATTATTTCCTGTAAAACAGAAATTAATTCGAATTTGAGTTCATCATTTATGATATAGGAACCTTTTTCAAGAAGATTCATTCTGGTTTCTGGTTATTAAAAGTGCGTTTTTGTTTGTAAAAATGATTAAGCAAGTAAAAATTCATGTTTATGGTTACCCGAACGATCCTAGATTTTGGCGCCGATCCTAAATTTCCAACAGCAAAATCAAAGTACAAAATTATTTCAATATGAATTGTACATTCAAAGTACGAAATTATTTGGGGATGAATTTTACCGTGACCAAAATGGGGACTTCCCTGATCGCCGTGAAGATCGCAGTATGAAGCAATTCCCATGATAAAGGATTCATTGGTTTATGCAAATCATACATATGATGCCTAAAACTAAAACACACACTGTACTCTACTTGCTCTATAATACACCCTCTATAACATAAATACACTGAAACATTCACACTCTATAAGAATACACACTATATATAGGAAGACACATTCTATAACACACACTCTATAACAAACACTTTACAGTATAATACACACGTTTTAATTATTGTTATCCTATTATGCAACAAGATATAGTTTTTTTACCTTGTGAACATTCCGTCAGATACCGATACATTCAGGCGAAATGAGTGTTCCTTCATCGTGTCATAATCAAATGAAGTTTTTACTGATATGGTACCGTTCTCAAGATCAATGGTGAAGTTCTACAACACAAATATTGTAAGTAATTTGTGGGCACGGTAAAGTATGTCACATGTATGTGTTTTTCTAGTAATTATTTCTGTATCTATATTCGCTAATACGTACATAATGATTAGTAGATTCATAAAGTTGACAAAGCTGATTATGATCCGCGCATTCTATGCTATTAATTTAAACCTATATTTGTAATTACATTTATAACTGAAGTAAACAAAATTGACAACTATGGCTACAGCATAATTAGGGAGCGATTTAGCTCTTAATACTTTGATTCTCCTGGAATGTATAGATTTGACAAAAGCATGATTTTCATAAATGACAAAAAACGTTACAACTTCAATTCATGCTCCATTGAAGTGAGTTATTTATAAATGCATTTTTGTCAAACTTATAAATCCCACATTTTGATACTCCTATATGTGTTACCAACAAAAGTATAAAAATGTCGAACTCCTCACAAAAATAAAATCCTGAGGTTCTACGGCACGAAAGTTACAATTCAGTTCAATTTATTAAGTATTTAGGCCACCGGCCCATGCTTTTACAATACAACATATTAAAGTATATCTACATAAACATGTACATGTACAAGTGAAATACCAAGATGATTTTTTTGCAAGATGATTAAATATTTGAACAGAGTTGAATTCCTAACACTATTGATATTTGGACATGGCATCAAATATTAAACTTGGCGCAAACATTGATAACAAGGGCAAAAACGAATAACTTGTTATTCATCCTCTATACAACAGTTACACTAAAACATTTCCTCTATCACTTCTGGGAATACCTAAATGTCTCCCTTCTCCATCAATAAATTATGAGATGATGATCTTAGTTATACGCTAGATCTAAATTTTGGAATATCTATAGCAGCATCAGCATAAGACTCCATTCAAATGTTGGTTTGTATATTTGGTAAATGATGTAACCATGACTGTCTAAGTTTAATAACATATGATAGCATTTTAACATTACCCATCACTAATATTATTAGCCAATACTACATACATCTTTTATAAGCTTCAATATACATTGGATAAAAATAAAAATACTGCGGTCCTACCGCACAAAAATCAAATTGGATGATTCGGAAAACAGCGGTATTTTATTTTCAATGAATGTGTACACTGATATGATTAGCTTTCAGAATAATAAGCTGTCACTACAATGAAACAGTTATTATCATCTAATGAAAATACAGCCTAAGACTATGCTGCTTACTATAATAATGTCCTAAGTTTGGTCGCCAACCCATTTCGTTTCATACTATTCAATGTTGTTGTGCTTCTTATTCAGATTTGTCTCACGGCCAGGACTTTTTATAGAATTTAAGTATATCAATGAGTATTTATTTTAACAAGCCATTAAAGTCCCATTGGCTTTTCATTATAGAAAAATATATGAAAAAAAAACAATTGCTGATATTATCCCAAGCTAATTATTACCGACGAAACGAGCCCTATTTATTCTTAAAACACTCATTTTACTGTAATTTTTGCTTTTGTAAACTTGAAATATGTAGAGCGCGGGACGTCACTAAATACGACGTGTGCTTAACATAACTGCGGGAAACACAGCTGTTCTATGAATAGTATTTATTTCAATGATATTGAAAAAAATACGATATTCGTTTTGGAAAAAAAAATTCTTGCTGTAAAGTATGCGCGGGAGCTAAATACACAGGATTCGTCTGTTATAGAACAAACAGAAACTATTACGACCGATACATTTATATGCATATGGGACTTTAAGCAAACATACCTCAGAGTCTGAGTGAGATATATTGTATGTGAGCGTGGTGTCCGTATCAATATCTGTTGCAGTAACTATGCAGTTGAATGATAACGATTCCTCTTTAACAGAACACTGGTATAAACCTGTATTGAAAAACATATGTCATAGTAGAATACGATAAATGTATTGGCAGTATAGTTAATAGGTAAACTAGTTATATATGAATGCCTATAGTGTGTAAGATTGTCTGTATAATATACACTAAATTATAGTTTACCTTTTGTAAATACTGGAGGATTGTCATTGCAATCTTGAATAATAACTGTTACAGTAGTAGTATCATGTTTCGTCTTATGCGTTGCCTCGTCCGTAGCATACACCTATAATAATTACAAACACAGACGAAATTTAATATTGCTTTGTAGTTAATGTCTTCTAACTATATCGGCAAATGAATATTATCCAATGTTAATGAGTAACCCCAATGCATTATTTATACATGATGGTAACTACGACACAGTTACGACATTATATTTGTTATAAAATATCAAAGCCTTAAACGTCTAATATAAGCGAGATCGGAATATGTTCAAAATTGCATCGTATATCTATTTAATGTCTATTAATATAAAATATTATCGGAAAATGCAATGACAGATATTGTGTTTTTTAGTGTTTGAAATATAAAAAGAAACATGCGTTTACATTATGGAGCATGTTCATGGACATTGTTGTATATATACTGGATTACTATTAAATATCAACATGTATAACACACATTACATATTGTAAATGATGTGTTGGTAATGAATTAAACACATATAAGTTAATATTGTACTTCGAAGGTGAAATTCCTATTTGAGTCTGGTTTGTCATAATCGATGTCCCCGATCAAATACATTTCTCCTGAGGTTGAGTCAACATAGAAAGTATCATTCATTTGTTCAATCCAGAAGTAAACTGTGTTGAATTCTTTGGTAAAATCGAGATCAGTAGCATTTACTCTGAAAGGCAAAGGAAATTTTACTTGGATCGATCAGCCATGTTAGTGATCCTTTTCATCAAACATGGCATCAAAGTATTCAACCATCAAGCATCAATAGTATATAAAGTCCCGACAGGGAACAAGCACAAAATAGAACTTGGAAATCTACATGGATGGTTGGTGGGTGTTTGAGTAAATTACATTTCGCGAAATTAAAATCATATCCTCAAACCTGCTACGCTTGTCGTAAGGAAGATCGGGCACTTTAGTCAGATTCTGAAAGTTGGAATTTTTGTGTTGTTTTTAGACATCATTTCCTTACATATATACAAAACCTTTAAGTTGATTCACAATGGTGAATCTTATGTTACATTCAAACGTCCATTAATTGAAAGCTAGTCGAAATTTCAGTTTTGTTAATCTTGTTTTACCTTAGAATTCGTTGGTTTCTTGAATAACATTCCGAGAGGGTTAAATTATATAACCGTTTCGCGAACTTTGGAGAATGGTTGTTAATGTCCTGTAACAAAATAATAAAAACTGATATATATTGAATTATCTACACTGGAAATCTAGCTTAGAAAAAACGCATAAAATGCAAATTTACAAACCACACATGGCCTGGCTTATAAACTGAAAATCTACGTATGACTTTCCCTTTTGCTTTTTATGTCTGATAAATTACTATTTAGGGCCATAAAACGCAGATAAGTTTTTGTTATCGTTTTGCATTTTTTTACGTAAAGGTAACGTATTTCATTCCGTAGAGTTGTGTGTATAGTCTTTCGTACAGTTCTCTTTGATTAACTGTATAGAACTTTTATATCTTGTAACAAAGGTTACGTATTTTATAATAGAGTTATGTGTGTATATACTTCATGCAATTTACTTCGATTACCTGTATAATAACTGTTATATTTTGTACATCTTGTTTTTTGTCAGAATTTTCTGCGACAACATTTAGAGATATAATTCCTGCATTTGAGGAAGAAATGTTTAACGGTTCAATAACTGACAAAACACCGGAAGCATTGTTGATACTGAAGAAACTGTAGTTTTGCGCAAGTCGGTAGTATATTATTGATCCGGGGCCTACATCTTCGTCGATAGCCTGTAAATGATAAGGTATTCTTGTCGTGAGGTATGATAAGATATTGTGTTACATATGAATATTATTAAGATAAATCATCTTAAGTTACCCGATCAGTAATAGGGCAGACTCATGTAATTAATTATCTTGCAAACAATACAAGAAATTATAATATATAAAGCAAGGTAGTATGAGAGAATAGGAGATGAAAGAAAATATGAAATTCAATAAATGAACTCACTTGCGATACAAATAAGTTTGTTTTCCTTTCACCTTCTTTGATGTAAACCTCAACGTGTTTATCATTCTCTGGGTATGCAGGAATATTGTCATTGACTCCGATGACTTGAATTTCAACTAAAGTTACGCCTGTTCGGGACGGATTTCCATCATCAAAAGCCATAACTGAAAATTGAATGTAGTCATGCTCTCCCATTATATCTCTATCAAGTTGATTTGTGACATTGATTTCTCCTGTCTTGATGTTGACAGTAAAGTTATCTCTCCTGAAATACAAAACATAAGAGTTATTGTGTCGTTTTTATTTCTAATGCTGTTCACTATCAACTGAGAACAAGAAAATGTTTGAAATGTTTCATTGTAACAAAATTTCGATCTGTCTTCGGAATTATGACCATCAAGAAAACTAATTGATACATGTATTAAATTATAACATTGCAAGCTTTCTATGTATACTTACAAAATACATTTACAAAGTCGTCAGTCGGCGCAACTGTTCATTATAATATCAATAATGATATTATCTAATAACAATTCTTACAAGAATAAAATATCAAACACACCACTGACTGCTATCCTCAATTTTATACGTCACTGTGCCATTTCTTCCTTCGTCTGAATCAGTAGCCTATGTAAGAAGTTTATAGACTTTTTACATTTCATGTAAGTGAAGTATTCCTTAAAAAAAACTTTCCCCAAAATGCTACCGTCTCCAAAATGTCACACCTTCCCCAAAATGCTTTCCGGTTCGTACCGCTTTACAAAACTACAAATAATCTATGTTAGTACGTGACACATTCAAATGAATCAAAATAATTTATATTGAAACTAAATTTATCAGCGTACCTCAGTGTTTCCCTTATTTTGTCATGTGATGATTTAAAACATTGGTGTGTTGATACTGTAAAACGTGTTGTTTAATATCGCAACACGAGTTATGTAGTATAATTGATCATTGGGAATGATATCAAACATGCTTTTTGAAATAATCAAATAACGAAAACTTCATCCAATAGCGACGAATGGTAATAAATAGTTTTATATTTGTGTCTTTCTCTGATTGCCATCTTACTGTCTACAATACATTAAGATAGGAAAATATTTATCTTGGCGTAGGGTACATACCTGATCAATATAAAAACATGTTGTGAAACATAACAAAACACAACATGAGTATAATCACCATGACATGCACACCAAAACCAGGGATAACACAAAAAAGGGTAAACCCTTATTACGTTACGTTGTATGAGTGTCATAAGATGACAAATTAATGATGCATATATGCCTGAAAGCTCTTACAAAGCCTGTAGAAGTTGTGGTGTATTCCATTCGTTTTTCACCATAACAAAGAAATTAAAACTATTTATGTACAAGTGTTATATTTCTGGTTATTATTACAACTAAATATATGTAATAAGATGTTAGATACTGCATTAATTAACGGAACTGACGTATATTGATCCCATTCATATGAAAGAAAAAATATCTCTTCCTACTTATACTTATTCACACATATTATTTCAACAGAGTTGGGTAACATGAGACTCTATGAACTATTTTTAAAGCTTTTGCTATAAATGGTGACTTATATCTTAATCGATCACATACCTCAACTGTACCAACTTGTATTGGTCCAGGACTTTCTTTGGTTGTCTCATTGACCTTAAACTCGTATGTCGTGTTTGTAAATACTGGACTGTTGTCGTTCTCGTCAGTAATATGTACTTCAACAGTTGATGTGTTTTTCTACAAGATGTGTTGTAAAAATGTCATCCAGGAAAATGTTATGATAACATGAAAATATGTCTATATCAAGAAGAAAGGTGATTATTACATTTTTGTCACTGAAACTTTGATTTACTTAAGTTTATTTATTTATCTTCCATTTGTATTATTTTTTAATTTGGTGTATACACTTTCAGAGCACACATGTAACGATTCTATTGTATTCATCAACCCTCGGTCGAATATACTACTCAACTGTATACCTGATGCAGTAATGGTTGGGCACGATTTTCCCGAGCATTGATGACAATATCAGGCTTGATAAAACACAGTGATATATTAAGTGCTAAGAAAGAAAAGCATTGGCAATATGTTTTATTACATGAATCGATGGATGCACCAATGACATGAATATTTATTTATGATACAATTAATTAAAAAAAGTCACGTTCGTGTTTTAACTGAAATACTTACATGTATGGAATCAGATACTACAAGAGTCAAACTGTATTCTGTCTTATCCTCTCTATCAAGATGGCTTTTTGTTCTCAAACTTGATAAAGAAAACATGAAACACTCTCATAATAACATACAGGCATAAGTAAATTTTTCTTCAATGATCCATGTCGGTTATTAAGTCTTATAATATGTCAATATTTGTAGATATGATGTTGTATTTGTTGCCCAATTAATGTCACCTGAGTATTAGAAAAGTTTCTCAGATATGAGAAGACCGTTCAGAGCAATGTGCAGTACTAGTGTCATTGGGTGATCATTAATTACAAACCTAACAAGCTTTCATTATAACATCAACAAATTTGGTATTGGAAAAAGACTGAGTAAACGATGAATAGCATTTATATACTGGAGCCCACATTTTTAGAATTTTTTCACAGAGTCTCTACGGATCTAAAATATGATGGTCCGTGATAACATTTGGCCAAATATTATAAAACTATCTGTTATCCATTGATGTTAAGACCTTGGGAAAATGCAAATACACAGATAACTTCAGCTTTTTGGGCATTAAAGCGGTTTTCAATCTATTATTGATTAACTAAAGTTCTTATCTTAATTAATTTTTTTCAATGCAACATCGGCCTTATTGGGTTTTTTTGGCAGCCATATAATAATAACAAAATGATAATAATGAGCTAATCCCATTGTAATTATTATTTCAAATGAGCTTACCTGCTTGTTTTTTCATGTATATAGAAAATGCCATTATTATCATTCAATTCAAATGTTAATTTGTCTGTTGGGTCTTCATCTTTCGCCTTAAAAAACAAACACAAAGACAATAAAAACAAAAACAAAAAATAGATATTGATTTGCTATGTTTTCAATGTAAGTGCATATTTTTATCATACCTATCATTACATTTATTCTAAAGTTTCAGTAGAAATTCTAATAACTACTTGTGTATTGATAATAGTCTGTCCATGCATAGGCTATTTTGGTAAATCTTCAATCACACTTTTAAGAAGTATGTATTAATTTTCTTTCCGTGTGACTACTCAGACCATCAGGAAATATCTGATCAATATTTTAGGCTAGTGATGAGTAAAATTTCAAATCTTTTAACACTTTTCAATAAAAATGGAGGGCAATGTAGGCCAATGGTTCTAATAGGTTTGAAAGTACATACTCGTACATCGCAATTTTCTTAACGGAATCTTGTGTATTTTGTAACATTGAAATAAATACTTTTTTTTTTCCGGCAGTCAAGTTATGCACATGTCGTATTTAGTGACGTCACGCGCTCTACATATTTCAAGTTCACAAAAGCAAAATCGCAGTGAAATGAAGAAAAAGCTAAAGCTAAAGTCAGGACGGACAACAGACAGACTGACAAACAGACCGACAGACGTTCTCACAAGGCTGATTTTGGGAGGTTATCTCTTCGACCTTTTTTTGTTAATATTAACCAACAATATACTTCCTATCCCAAGAATACAACTTTTAACTCCATATTGACTGAATGAACTGAAACAACCTAAAAGTGTCAAATTATTTGGGCATGTACCAGGGCTGTGTCACTTAATCGTAGACTTACGTCATATCTTCAAAAATAATGGACAAACACGAGTTATATTTCGCATACATTTAAATGTAACTCTAACTGGAAATGTATGCAAAATAACGATAGAAAATTTATAAATAATAAAAAAATGTATATTATAGACAGGCGGACGGACGGACAATCTCATTACTACCTGGACATTGTATCAAATTTATCACCATTAAAATTATTGAATTTTATTTTTCATCAGATAATTGCGGGGATCTCTATCCGAGGAAAAGCAACAACTATTCCGAATATAGCTTCCTGGGAGCTCTATTCGGCAAAAAGAGCTCCCGGTGAGCTGTTTACGAAAACGCTTGCGAATATAGCTCCCCGAGGAAAGGATAAGATAATAAAAGATATCTATAGGGTGCGACAGGGCCTAACCTCACAATCCCCAGGAAAATCATATTGATAATATATTTCAAGTTTCAATCCAATCCTTTACAAAATGTGGAAGTAGTTTGCTCCACAAACATTCATGAGCTAATAATGCCATTGTACACCATATTGCTAAGTTCAAGGGCACATAACTCTGAAATGTGTGAAATACTTGGCATGAAATTGTGTCTTGCACATCTACACTTCATGGTGATTGTGGAAGAAGTTCGCTCCACAAATTTGTGAAATAGTATGCGGACGGACGGACCGACCAACTGACTGAATGACTCCAATCTACTTCCTCTCAAACTTCGCTTACGGCGGTATAGATACTGTAAATCGTCAGCAAACATACACAAAACGTTCGCTCCAATATAGTTTTAGGTCAAGTAAACTAGTTTAGCTGGTTGTGAGAGCCTAGTCACAGAATATATTATTTTTGTGGTTTACCTTCAGTTCTATGAGAATCGCTTCTTGTGGAATAGCTTCTGACACATTTATTGATGAAGGTAGATCAACAAAGTATGGGGTATGAATATTCACATCTCGAACTTCAACAAGTAATACCGCTGTAGTTGACCTGGGATGTGATATGCAGACCAATAAATACGTATATGGTATAATAGGTAAGACATAATTTTACTAGGCACATATTAAACTTTCATTTATGTTGCGAATTGTTATTCCAAAGACTGCAACAGAAATCGAGAAGTGAACCGAAAATTTCCTTTGCCGGTACTTCACTTATTTAATGCAATCCTATTTTTAAACTTTCAAAACTTTATTCAAGTCTTTATTAGCCTTTTTCTACTGAAACATCGATCCCAAAGAATGCAAATTTGATAGCAGTTTATTCATCAGTTGGTTATATTAAACATTTAGTTGATATAGATATTTTAGTTAGTTATTTTAAACATTTAATGGATATAAAGCTTACCGTTTATATTTAAGCATTCAGTGAATATAGATCTTACCGTTTATATTCTGCTTGATCTTCCGCTTTGAGTGTCAATGCATACGAAGATGAAAATGATTCGTTTAGAGATTTTATTAGTGCAATGCATCCTATCTGACTGATGCTGAATGTATCTAAATTGTTTTCTATACTATACTGGACCTTCCCATTATTACCAATATCTTTATCGGTCGCGTTCGCCTGAAAATTAATAAATTTATTTCAAACATAATTATAAAAGACGTTGTATGCATCATCAGTCGATCAATGAGTACCAATAGATGCTCAGTATTGAAGTGATACTGTATTAATAACATCGACAGTATTGTGAAAGGGTTGCAGAGAGCATAAAATTCAGTAAATGCACTGACAAAGTGTACTTATCTTTAAGAAATTACTTTCGACATTTGCAAGACTACATTGACATCATATCAATGTCATATAAAGAGAAGTAACGGTGCTTATCGTATTGTTGATACTTGTATGCACCAAGTACATGTAATACTTACGAGTTTTTCAAGACGTAGAAATGTTTTATATTACCGTGAAGAAGCAATGATTTAACTTCTGTGTTTTGTTAATTGATACATTTGATGCCACTGACGGATTGAATACAGGACTGTTGTCATTTTCATCTAAGATATTGATATGTACAACCGACACATTACTTGCTAGCTTCTTCACCTTAGACACTGCTTTAATCTGAAAGTGTGTCATTTGAAAAGTAAAATGCATACATGTTCTGACATTGAACAGGTCGTAAATGATGATGCTTATGTTTTGTTTATTTGATTTTAACGCCCCTTTTCAGCAGTCATATTAGGCGGACAGTTCACCTAACCATCGTTCATGTGAAGAACCTGTACTAGACTCCCATTCTCCGTAAGCAACTGCCTACTTTCTCACATAAAATGACATGGTCGATAGCTGGGCTCGAACCCACGACCCTCTATCAGTGAGAGTACCACGGAGACGGGCGTAAATGATGGCAATGTATAAACCATTGTGGTATCAAGTAATTGTCATAATAGTGAATTTCGTTCGTTATTTCTTTATATCTCATAGTAGTCTAAATATTCATTGTGGTTGTTGAAACATCTCAAAATAAACTTTCAGAAAATATTAACATTATCCAAATTAACTTCTAAATTAGAACACATCGCCTTTATACATGTTTTATTTAGACGAATAAATGTTTTATAGATATCGTATTTATGAAAAAGAAAATACAATTCAATGTTACCTTCAATGATATCTTCGTACTTGTCACGTTTTCTCTGTCAATAATGTTTTTGGTGGTTATCAGACCTGTTGACTCGGATAACTCGAACAAATTATCTGTTTGATTTACCAACTCGTAAACAAACTGTGCGTTTTCTCCCTATATAGTGGTAACAAATACAGTAGAAATATTTATTTATTTTCTGTAATCTTAAGGCGTGAGCTGACTAAAGCTAATTCGCAGCTTGTTAGAACATACAACCATGGAATATTACATGTTGTTTTTATGCGATAAACCGTTAACAATGTCCAAATATTGCTTCACGTCATTCCTGGAACAGTACCGTGTTAGATATAATAGTATTTATATGATATACGTGTGTCGTTACTAACTGTTCGTAAATAAAATGGTCGACACTGTTGCCTAAAAAGCGATCTTATGACCAACTGTATATTCTGTTTCGTGTTTTTACCTGATCAACATTATCTGCTGCGATTACTTGATAGACAAACGACCCTATTGGTATATTTTCCGTTACATTAACGGAAATCTCACTTTGATTTATCTCTGGAGCATGATCGTCATCGTCTAACACATTGATAACGACGGTTGTATAATTCAGTTTATCATATGGACGATCTACTTGATACCCCTAGAAATAAAAAAATAAACATGTTAAAGCATACATGCTTTAAATAATTACATTCATTATATTCATCACGAAATATGGTTCATAACAGACTACACTATTGTTGTTTCTGAATTGACATCCAGAGATATGTGTCTCTTTTAAAAGAATAGCATTTACAAGTATTGCTATGTCAATGATTTTCAAAACTTGAAATATTCTATATTTAGAAATGGTTGTATGTTAAACCCTTGTCACACTAGAGCCGAGTTCTCCCAGCGATCCCACGGCGATCAAGAAAAATGCAGAACGCCGAGGTGCGCGCTGTACGATCGCAAGGATCGCCGCAGCGACGCAGTGGCATCTCCAGTAGACGCGTTGGGATCACATAGAACACCGAGCGATGGCGCGCAGTTTGAGCATGCACAAGAACAAACACCGTCGCTCTGCGTTCTGGTTATACCATAGTGGGTTCGCGGTAAGGTCGCCATGGCAGCGCTATAAGGTCCTCTAGAACGCCACGGAGCTCCGCGGGCGCGCACAGAGGTCGTTGTGCGAACGCTATGGTTGTCGGTGGCATTTGTATGGATAAAGTACGGATGTATGAGATGTCACTGCGTCTCTACCAAGCTTATACGAATGTTTTCAACACGCCATCAGCGCAGTGTGAGCGCCGTGATAGCGCAGTACACGCACCGGAAGCGCCGTGAGAACGCCGACAAACGCCAACAAGAACTCCATAGGAACGCATTAGAACGCCATGACTTTTTTGTGAGTTCCGATCGCTGTAAGGACGCCAAGACATTCTCCATTTTCAGAAAAATATAAGATTTTTCTAGCGATCATACGGCGCTCTGGAAAATTAAACAACGCCGTGCAAACGCAGTGGAAACGCGGCATAGTGTGACAGGGGTATCATAGATGATAGTCATAACCATGCCTCTTTTGTAATATATCCCTTACATTTCAATTCGAAAAGATGCGAGGTTAATGTCGAATAAATAGTTTATGTTGCCTTCGGTATAAAACAAATATCAAATACAAATGTAATAATTATCAAATACTAGTAACGTTGCTTCTGTGTTATGTCCTTCGGAAGTAACATCTTTGTTTCTTAGCGTTAATAGATCAATTGGGAAGTAAGAAACGGAAAGCATAAATACTTAATGGGTATTCAACAAAAACGGAGTAATAATATTAAAAGCATTTAACTACAATGTGGAAGTAAATTGGAAGGGGTCTCAAAGGAAAATTGTAAATATATAATGATTTTATTATTATTATAGGAAAGAACAGAAAGGAGAAATGAATAGAAAGAAGACAGATTAAAGTAGGATTACACGGGACGAGCAAGACATTAAGATGGTAACCTGCAATGAGAGAGAAGCCGACGTACTAACTGTCCTTCAATCAATTCGTCCATCATTCCGTCCGTCCGGCCGCCCAACCCATCCACACATTCACCCACACACACAAACATATATACACATACGTACATACCTATCTACCTACATTCATTCATACATACATACATACATACATACATGTGTATAATGCGTACACAATTAGGAGGGAAACAAAATAGGGATAATGAAATAGGAATGCCAACAAAATGTTACCTACTTTAATAAAAAGAACATGAATTGATTCTGCTTCCCTGTCCAGATTTTGTTTTACTTTTATCGAGCCGTTTGTTTTGTCGATCACAAAAAAACTATTCTTTTCATCAAGCGGGGAATCTGTAATATTTTAAAACTAGTATTTACGAATGAAATATATATGTATATACTCGTATATAACATTTTAATCATATCAAACCTGAATACTACGTAAATTTGAACCTACGTGTTAATCTAAACATTGACCAAGTAGGTAAGTATTCAATTATACAGAAAATGTTGGAATCTCCTGCAAGTGGTTTGGTCAACTCAACACCATATTATGTATATTTGTATCTGAAATTTTTGTAATGCTGTTTGTATTTGACCACTTGACACTATTTTTTTACTATATTTTGGCCGTATAGACTACTTATATATAATCCATTTTAGTATATAAGTAGCCTATACGGACAAAATATGGTTAAAAAAATGGTGTCAAGTACCTGTGGCCTGAGATGAGTCTACGGAGTCCGTATTTCCCCATTCAGTGGAGGAATTAGTTGATTGTGAGTTTTTCGTTCGGTTTCATGGCCTTTACGATGTTGCTTAGCATGAATCTATACATTTGAAAAAAAAGTCCGCTATCCATTAAGAAGTGGAAGGTGGGATTGCACAGTCCCCGCACGGCACATTAGCTGCATGACACAGCACTACCTCCACTCATCATTGACTATATATCTATATCGTTGTTTTTTCTTATTTCGTTTATTATATTTACGCACTACAATTTTCGACACAACATCACAAGCTGATCACACTTTTCACGAGAATATAATAGTAGCACTCACCAGAAATCAGCTGATAGTTGATACTTGTATTTACGCCTTTGTCAAGGTCCGTTGCTTTTACCGTGCAATTGGGTATGGTGCCAATTTGCTGCGAAGCAAAATTAAATACTTCAATAGAATTGTTTAACTCGTGATGAGTTGTTTGAGATTTTACACAACTGCTTAATATTGTCTGTGTTCGACAACTTAAAAGAAAAGGACGATCAGCATTATAAAGATTTACAATGTGTTTGTAAAACTCAAGTAGTGAAAGCTTACGTTTTCTTGAAAATTGCAGTTGTACTGAGATTTCGTAAATGCAATGCTTTGGTCGTCCACATCAGTCACATTGATCTCCACTTTTAATGAGATGTCATCTCCCGTAGTAGTTTTTAAAGTTGTTGTAAATGTTTCATTTGTCTCAAAATCGATGTCTTTCTTCAGCCGCAATCCCATTACAAAGTAATCAATTACATCATTGGGTTGAGCCTGCAGTATACCGACGTGCATAAAGTTATCCGCGATATCAATCTATCAATATAAATATATTTCATTCATTGTAGTGTCCATGACAGCAACATATTGTAATGGATATTGCAATATATACAATTTATGATAATACAAAATTTTCATTTGATTTTCCAACCATAATTCCGTGGCCATTCTTATAAGTACAAATCCATATACTAACCACATTTTAACACACATCCACAACACAAGCAATTTTCTGTACACCAGTGAACCATTCATACACGACGAAGACAGTAAATCTTCATGTACGACAAAGGGAACTAACCCATACTAGTTATTATACAACAAGGGAAACTAATCCGTACTTTCTACTGCTACTTACCAAACAATGGGAAGCATCCAATGGCATACACTTTATCAAGTTTAAACTTTGTTTCAAATGTTTCGATATATATTATTATTTACTGAAGCCAATATCATTGTGTTGAATTTATTATCTGTTTTGTTCCATTTTTATCAAGAATTAGAGTCAATGTTTCGTTCATTTGTTCAGTTGAAATAAAAAGAAATATTCCAGAAACATTTTGATCCCTCCTTCGAACATTTTTTATTATCTTTTTTACTTTTGCAGTAACCTGTGAGACAGATTTGATTACAAGGGATGATCGGTAGTCTAGTGATAACGCGCTTGACTATTGAACGGAAGGTCGTGGGTTCGAATCTCGAATCCGCCATCCGATCGTTCTATACATAACGTGACGTCACTACGTTTGTCTAACCTCTATACATAGAACTGATTACTATCCACATTTGGATATTTATACATACGCTAAAATATAATTACGCGGAAGGATAAAAAATGTCAAAACAACCATATCGGTTGTATGTTATTAACAAAATTCGTTTAGTTATGTAAAATGAATACGTTATACCATTTCTATTCTTGTGCTTTTGTCAATAACACTAATTAGAAACGACACTCCAAGAAAGTGTTAATAATGTAATGAAATGGTGTTCAGCCAATAATATGGCTTTACATCTGAATAAAACAAAATGCATGCTTATATGCTCACGAAATAAACTTAAATGCATGAATGATTTGAATGTATTTATAGATAATATAAAAATAAAAAATGTTAAATCTCAGAAAATATTAGGAGTTTATATTACCCAGCACTTGTTATGGGATGAACAAGTTACATATATATGTAATAGAATAAATTCTAAAATATCTCTTCTTAAACGGATTAACTATTTTTAAATGATAAAATGAAATCTTTATTTTATAATTCATACATCATGTCAACATTTTATTATTGCTGCCCTGTATGGGCCATTAAACGAGCACACATTAAAAAATAACATTATTACAGATACGAACAGGTAAAATAATATTATGTAAGCCAAAAAGAACGCCAAGTATCGAAATCTTTAAAGAGTTGAAATGGTTAACGTTTGAAAATAGGATCAAATTCCATTGTTGTATTTTAATTTATAAAACATTAAATGGACAATGTCCCCAATATATGAAGGGGATAATTTCTTTTTCAAATAATGAAAATCACAACCTACGATCATCAACAAATATAGACATTGCCATGAAAAAATTCAAAACTAAACTCAAACACTATTCATTTTAAATCCACAGTATGATTGTTTGGAACAGTTTACCTATCACAGTACGCTCTGCAGCAACAATTAACTCTTTAAAAAGTAATTACAAACGCCATTTATTTCAATTACAATTACTTTAAACATTATGCAGTTGTTTTTTCGGGGGGAGGGGGGTATTAGCTAAAAGTTATTTTTATTTTTCATGACTTTGTTTGTACAGACTTTTCTCTGGAATGACGGTCAATGTTTGACAAAAAAGCTTGTTATATTAGTATGCTTAACAGTCAAGTGACATTAAACATTGAAATTTATAGTGTTTAAATATGTATACATGTTTGAGCTTTTTTTTTTAAACTTATAGTTATTACGTTTTGTTATAAATATTTTGTTCATATTTGTATGCCTTTTAATTCTGCTTTTATATAGTTATTAAATTACATGTATTTTTACTGAAGGTCATATTGTAAATTAGTTTTATACTTTATATGTTACCATCAAGAAATAACGATTTTATTATTATTATTAATTATTCAATGAAATGCAATGTTAAAGTACGCTTGGCTCCAATGTGTACCATACGGTGACGTCGCGTTATGTTATTGTTTATAACTTCCATTTTGTAAGAAGTGGTTTATGTGGTTTTATTTCAAAACATAGGATTTTATAGTCCATGAGTACATAGTACACAAAATAACATTTACACAAATTTAAACATATAAGTCAATGGCAATGGTAATATGCTAAATTAACATTTAAACAAATTTTAACATATAAATCAATGACAATGGTAATATTGATATACATCAAATATTTTTGCTAATATAATGATGATACGTTCAATGACAACAACAATACTGAATAAATAATACATGAAAAATACTTCCAAAATTTAAATACATGTGTCTCTGCATTTAGTTATCAAATATAAATGTACAGTAGATCAGTGAGTATAGACTATTTGTAATATTATAATTTCACGTAAAACGTTGAAAAGAAGTTGCATAAATATATATACATGTATATATATATATATATCCCTCTCTTTCTCTCTCTCTCCCCCCCCCCCTCTTTCTCTCTCTCTCTCTCTCTCTCTGGGGCGGCCCTGATATGACCATAGCTGTCGAATGGGCCGTTAAGCAACACATAAAGGTTGGATCTTACTTGTAAACAAAAAACTTCAAAAGAGTAGCTATCTATCTGTTCATACTGCATCACACCCTTTCGAGTATTTTATGCAGGTGCGTGTCAGTGCTAGAAATATTTTAAAAGAAGAAATGTACAGGATAATTAAGTATATACATGATGTATGTGTGAGAATGGAAACAAAGCTGACAGTGTTAATAAAAGATTAAATGTACAGCTAAAAGATTAAAAACAGCCTAACCACTCAGAAATTATGGCACAGTTTAGTTACCCCTTGTCTAAACTGGTCCAGGGTTGGTGCCTGTGCAATGTCAGCCGGTGTAGCATAAAATGTTGACCCCGTTGAAAAATGACCCCAGGGGTCATTTCTCAACGTTGAAAATCGACCCCGACAGGTTTTCAACGTTAAATTGTGATCAAGAAAGTCGTTGAATATTGATCAATATTAAATTTTGATCAATCCTGGGGTCAATTTTTAACGATAACTAAAACTCTAGACAAACACCAGAGATCGACTGTACGAATATGAGAATTAGTCCTGCAGGTGCATAGCTCTCGTAAAACACTGTTTTGCGGCCTATATATACATTTTGTCGTCCTAAGCGCCCTTTTGCTCTTGTCTATATGCGACATCATATCGATTTTTTGGCATTTTGTTTCAAACTTCTTTAAATGTGAGTTTAACTGTTATTTGAGATGCGTTTATTAAAACAAAGTTAAAAGACAAAAATAAAATTAATCTTTTAGCTCGGTTATTAATCAAACAGTGAGTATTCAATTAATGATAATTAACTGACCCTAATACAAAATAAATATCCATGAACAAAGTTAGAAGAATGTTATCCTTATAAATAGTGATATTCAAACATAATTAATTAAATATTATCTTTGAAACATACAACATTCTGGAATGTTAGGCCTAGAAAATATAATTAAATTTGACTTTGTATCATAAAGGGAGGTAATATTGATAACTACGTAGTTCTCTCCCTTTTCTATGATTGTATAGCATTTGTAATTGTATGTTTACAAATTCCAAAATCACACTATCAAAAAAGCTTGTAGTGAATGTTTTACAAATTATTCATTCTAAAAGTATGTAATGGTTGATAAGGTTTGCTTGTACTAGGTTCTGTGATCCATTATGTCTAAAACGGTCAATTTTACATTTAGCGATGCAACGCGTCATCGGGCACTACAAGTGGTTTTAAATCCACGTAAATGGAGTTTTGGGACTTATTTTGTTACTGGAACAGGACAAATCGAATACATATATGATTGGTGCCGAAACGGAGACAGTTTATCCAGAACCTTGCCCAGTTTAAGTTAGTTTTCTTGGAAGTCGCACCGGATAAACTCTCAATCTCGGCACCATGCAACCATGCATTCTCAATATGCCGCAAAACTCTTGTTTCAGCTTGGATGATGGTTTTTCAATGTTTCATGCAATTTGTCAGCTTTTCAACTAAAATGAAAATTTCGGTGTCTGACGCCATCAATACACAACGAAAGAACCTCTTTAAGATCGTTTAAATACGAAATTCAAATTACCTATAGAGTTTTATGAACAGAAATCGTGAGAATGACTTACATTATATAATTATTTACTGAAAGGGATGGTTTTCAACGCTGAAAATAACTCTAACAAAGGTTGATCAGTTTTTAACGAGGGTCAAATTTTCACGCGTAATGGGGTCATTATTTAACGGTATGGGTCAATATTTAACGTTGAAAATTGATCAATAATCCGTTGAAAAATGACCCCTGGGGTCATTTTTCCACGGGGTCAAAATTTTATGCTACACCGGCAAAGAATTCCAAAGTATGATGGTAGCTGGATAAAAGGAAAACTTATAATAGTCACATGGAGTTTGGATCTGTGTAAAGGAAAAGAGGTGCATGTGTCTAGTAAGCCGGTTAGGCGGTAGGACATAAGAAGGCATTGGTACAGCAACCAGTCCATGAACAATTTTGTAAAACATCAGTAGTCTGGCATCAGATCTTCTGTATCCAAGGGAACGCCACTTTAACTGTTCTAACATGTTTGTGACACTGTTATAGGGGGAATAATCATGTGTAACCCATCGAGCAGCTCTACGCTGTATCATCTCGATTTTGTTTATGTTATGTTGCGTGTGAGGGCTCCACACTGAGCTACAGTACTCAAGTTGTGGTCTGACTAGGGTTTTGTAAGCGAACTCCCTGATGTTTTGTTGCTTGGTGAGGATGTTGCGCTTAATAAAGTTGAGTGTTCTGCTAGCTGTTGTGGTAACCTGGTTGATATGTTTGTTCCAATTGAGGTTTGAAGAGATGTTAACACCAAGGTATTTTGCATCTCTTACTGTTGCTAGTGTTTGGCCATGTAGGCTGTAAGTGGATTTGTAGGGGTGTTTTGACCTAGTGATGTTTATTGTTGTACATTTGGATGGGTTGAATTCCATGTCCCATTTGTATTCCCACTGTTGTAACCTGTCAATCAAGAGTCAATCAAAATTAAGCCTATATAAATATTTTCATTTCGTAGTGACCATATACTGTAGTAAATGAAACTACATGTTCATTAACATTTTCTTGATTATGAGCATATGCATTTTTATCAATAAAACAGCATACTTGCGCCATCCATAAAGAAATAAGATGAAAACGAACCGATATATTTGCATACGATTGGTCGTTCGTGTTGTCTCCATAAACAATATCATGATCACATAGTTTTATTTTTTCTGTTACGTAATCATCTTTGGTGGTGTTCTAAAATCAAATAAAAGAAATTTTAAAGTTATGTATACCCTGTATATTATTATATATCATAGAAAACTTTATACCTAAATGTATAGTGAAATCTTACCAATATAATTATATAACAATACTACAAATATTATATAATGCTATATAAATGAATATATAATATAATGTTATGTACCTGAATATACCTGTATAATAACTATAATGTTAAATGCCTGAAAACATATTATATTGTATGAATGTTCTGCTTGGTTTGAATTGCACAAAACTGTATCCAGTGTTACATAAATTTCAAAAAATGTAAAATCACATTCTTTCCATAACCTTATAGTGTAATTTAATCTACATCATTCTCTAAAATATGTATTCCACTTTTTAACGATGCAAGCAGCGTCAGCTTAATTCAAACATACCCGTTCGCTTTCACAAAAGTATATAAACAATTTATTTGTTTCTTCAAGGAGGAGGAAAACTAAGTCTGATTTTTAAAAAATGTTTGATTGTTCATTTTTGGTTTCTGAGTTATCTCCCTTTCATTTCTATCCATAGTTGCTTACCAAGACTAGTGTACAAGTCGCTTCCAATATTCATTAGCAAAATTTAGGTACCTGGGTATGATTCTTATCACATACTAACAGTTATAATGCCAATAAAGGACTCTCAGATACTCAGATATAGCTTTACACATTTCAAAGCCGCTCAGCGTTACAATTATTGGTGGTTATCATTAAAATAACTTATCTCACACGATTTCAAAACATAATACATAAAACATAATAGGTCATTCTAACCTCTGGTATCTCTATTGTCAATGGGCTTCTAATTTTACTGCAATTTGAGTAACAGAAATAAGACGCCGAAGTGCTCTTCAACGTAAAGCTCATCACTTTAAGCATTATCTGAAGTAGAGGAAAACACGTGTATATCCATACAATTCTCTTTGAAAGATATTTTTAATATCTCAATATAAGTACTAGTATAATATATAAGTAAAATATCGTCAACACACGTTTGTTTGTTCGTTCGTTCGTATGTTTGTTTAACCATCGTTCCTTGGAACCAGTACTAAACTCCCATCGTCCGTAAGCAACTACATAAAGACACATGGTCTGTAGCTAGGCTCTAAACCATGACCCTCTGTTAGTGGGGGGTTACAATGATTTGAAGTCAGCGACCTTAACTACTCGACGACAGAGGCGGGTATTTTGATGTTTGCACTAAGGGTCATATTCAGATATTCAGTTGTAATACAGTTTTTGGTCAAAATACGCTATCCTTAGAATACAATCAGTTTCAGTTACCCGTACTTTAATGTTTTCAAAATTACTCAAAGCTGAAGTTTATGTTAAGTTTTAAAACAAAAAAATATCACATTACCGACTCTTTTGATGAATTGCACGTAACATTTATGGTGACGCCATAGGCCTGAAATTAATTCACAAGTCGAACAATTAATATGTTCATCATCGGGAGCTTAAACATTGTTAGCATATGTATACATGTAATAAATAGAATAATACCACTGAAGAAAAATGTGGCATGAAGATATACTTGATAAAATGTATATTTGATACCTGCCATGACATATGTTCTCTACGATTTCACATATACTTCAGAGAAAATATCGTAATATACAATGTAATTGTATTTACAGTTTGTCCTAATTTCTCGTCCAATGAAATGTCCGCATTTCATTTGAAATTTATAAAATACGTCGCATAAAATGTGCCTATAAGACTTGATATGGAGAAAGTACGTCACTTATTTTTCTGTATGTACAGAAATTAAGACAAACTGTAAATCAGTTATCGTTCATATTTTGTATTTTATGCGACATATCACTGCGCTCCGCTCCGCGTCGCTTGTGATATATCCCATAAGATTCAAAATATGAACGATAACTAATACTTATTTTAACAGCAGGATCGGATCTTAAATTTGATGCGCATGTGCCTCGGGTGATAGTATAAAAACGGTAAACAATGAAGATACATTACTACATTAATTAAATACAAGAAGTTCTCAAAGCCAATGCCACACTTGTAATTAATGAATCCGCCTGGATTCTGAGACGGCTTCTGTATCAAACTTAACAATCAATGAAGCATTCTAAACTGGTCTGAAATAAGTGATCGTTATAATGAGGTAGGGGGTCTTATTTTTTTGGCAGTTCGCCCAGTAAATATTTAATGCTCAGTGTTCACTATAAACAGACTGATTCATTATCAATAAGTACAGTGGTACTTACATGGTTCACACAATCAGATGTTTTCGTAGATACATTCGTGAACGCAGCTTGATTAAAATAATTCATCAAAGAAACAGAGATACTTTGGTTGTCTGACGTCGCGTTAATATGAAACGCTGAAGAATTATTTACACCATTCATTGTCCATCCAAGGTTCGATTGCGAACATTGAAACGTGAAGTTTCCGAAAGTTGTGCCTTAAGATGAATATATTAACATGATAAAACGAGTAACGACTATACAAGCAAATAGAACATGAACGAACGAAGCGTGAAATCTTTAAGTATTATATACAACGATTATGTTAAATCCAAAGTTTGTAGTACAGAAATTTATCCTATCTTAGAGGGCAATGTTTCTGACAAAAAAGTGTATGGTCTATGAAAACTCATATAAAATGAATACAATGTGAAAAATACTTACCCAGAGGTTTGGTTTCATCGATATCGACTGAAATGGGGAATTTATGTTGTACATATATTGACTGGTGAGCCATTGAATATAATGTGATATTCACAGGCATACTGTCTTATTGACCGAGGCGTAGTAGCCGATGTCAATACGATATTCTGCCGGTGAATATCACATCATATAAAATGGCTCACTAGTCAACAACTGTTTTATTATATGAAACATGTTTGATTTAAAACATTGATGATAACATTCTGATTCATATTGAGTTTTTTATGCATTATTTGATCAACAGTTATGTACATGTGTATCAACCAATAACAACGATGAATATATCACAAATTACAACTAATAATTCCGATTGATGAATATTGACACGATTCTATTTTTAGATTGGGAAATTCCGAAATTTCCATCAAATATCATGTTACATTGAATATGACATTTATGTTATTCGATGGATCGGGCTTTAAGTCAGTCAAAATGTGTTTATTTATAGATCGTATAATACTTTTAAATAATAAATTGACGAACCTATCTGAAAACTGAAAAGCATATAAGACTTAGATTTTTTTCTCGACCTTAACGTATAAGGGTAGATCTCTGAATTAAGATTCGCCGAGTAGAATTCTTGGGATACAATTTAATGAAATCCTATATAAAGAAAATTACTAGATTCATATTCTGATGCATCTTATAATTATGGAATACAGAGTAATTAAGATGATATAATAATTACAAAAATACCAAAATTCTCCTGACTGGATGCACCATGACACAATAGTACTGTTATCACAAGTAACAACCACAGCATCGTTATTTTGTATTAACCTGCAATAAATATCAATAATAATGTTACTAATTTCATCATTATATCATCATCATCACATCATAATAATTTATATTTATATTACCACCGCCGCTGTTATTCCTGTTATCGTTGTTGCTGCTGGGTGTCGTAACTTGTACCTTTTTTCCTGGATAACTGATTGCAAGCCATGTACAAAACAACGCATAATATCGTTTCTTGTGGTTTTAAGCATAAAGCTTGAACTTAATAAGGTGAGCTTTTGAAAAAAAATCGAAGGCGACGTCTGTAGTCTTTGTCTCCCTTTTAAGATGGAGAGACGGGGCCGAAAAGATGGCGAGAAGGAAACAGTTTTTGAGGAAAACTATTATCGGATTGAATAGTTTAAAGGCGGGAAGAACGCATTTCAATCTATGGATACAGTGTCTATGAGCTGTGTTCGTTATCATTTTTTCGATTGCGTCTATTGTCAGCACTGTCTGATTAAGGAAAGCAAAAACAGTTATAATTATGAAAATAACATACGTTTTTATGGCCACTCTCACTTGCTATAAGAGTTTGTTTAATACCTAACCACTTCCTATGTGAATTTGTTTAATATATGACCACTCCCACCAGTTACATACTTCTATTTGATTACGGGTCCATTCAATACTTTCAATAATAACGCTACTTCCCCACTCATCCTTGTTATGCGAGTAAACATTGTCGATATGATATCTATTGCACAGAGATTTGTCATGATATGAATTAAATCTGCAGATAATATCATGATAACTTTTTCGTAAAATTAATCATCAACTTCAAAGTATCGTTACATTTGATAAAATAATAATCCGCGTTGTCTTCCATTACGTGCTTTATTTAATGTGACCAGAGTCCAGTTTTGTACGTTTTCTTGAAATTAAGAAACGTTTTTAATTAAATAATTATGAAACAGAAAAGTAAAATCGATTTTTTACGTGGAATTCGGCTGTTTTTTATATGTCATTACATGTTTACATAAGAAAAATTAAAACACAAATAACGACAATTAAGAATGCCACCAAACTCCTGATCTGGCTGTAAAACGTCAGTTTAATTTTCTATTTCGCAAATAAGGACTTGAGTTCCCTTAGATATTTATCGGAATATTTAGGTTGTGTAAAAATTACAGTAAACGAATCACATTTATTTGATTCATTAGAGTTAATGTCATTTTCAACATTATTTAATGTATATCGTGGCGGGCAGTTATCTTAACCAGTTTCCCTGGAATTCAATTAGGCCTTAACCAGTACTGCTAAGCTACCCTATATAATTCTGAGGTGGAGGACAATTTAACATAGGATGTATTATATTCAGTCACATTTGTCACGGACAGTGTGAGGCTCGCCCGGGGTTTTAACTCTCGATCAACCTTTTGATCAGTAGCCCAACGCTCTAACCACTGAGCTAGCCTGGTGTGCTAAACGAATCAGTTACGATACATTAAGAAGCGTATAGCATAATTTTAGCGTTTTGTAGAATTTACGTGTGACAGACACATTTACAAATTCATGTAAATTGTAGCAAGAGAAAATCATTACATAACAGTCTAAATTGTCTTACAATTGGAAAGCATAGTTATTTGCTATTCAGTTTAAAGTTTTATAAATTCATTTGTCGTGTTAATCTGTATACTGTATTTTCATTTATTTCCGTTTGGCTCAATTTTCGTGATTTTTACTAAAATGGCTATTTCTTGCATGGGGACATAAAATAGTGGATTTTGTTTTTGAAAAGAAATGCCTTATCTCTGCATTTAAATTCGTGGGGATTTGATTTCGTGGATGAGCCGACCCACAGAACCCATGAAATTAAATCCCCAACGAAAATTAATGATTCCACAGTATTTATGTTTCTAAACATTTGATAAATTCGTGTAGAAGGAAATTAAATTGAATACAAGAGTTTATTTTAAACAGATATAGAATTTGTTTAAATTGTTCGAACAAGAACTTGCCGGGGTTTTTAGACTTTATTCGTCTTATTTCACCATACACAAATCTTGAGTGACCCTTAGTCCAGGGTTTGATTCTCTGGTGTCAGACCTAATATGAAGTGTAAAGAGCACACTGCTTTTTGACAATAAAATATTTTAACGGAATATTTTCAAGATTTATACCCTTTAAATGACAAAATACAAACGTAATGCATTAAAAAGATAGAATTACATAATGTCTTAAATTCTTTTTTTTCTCATTTGTGTATAAATGATGTTCGTTTAGGAACTTTTTTGGAGAAAAAAACATCCTTTTTTCAAGTTTAATTATTTACGAATATTCGAAATCGTTTTTCATTTTCGAATATTCGGCGAAGTACCGAATATTCGAATAAAATTCCCAGCTTTAATAAATATTATTTTTAAATGCCTTGGTGTGATATCAAACGATTGTAGCGATCGTATATAAGTTATACAAATTCAATTGTTATCTGATATGACATTATTTATATCATGTCGAATGTATACAACAACGCTGTAGGAGCTTGACAAATCTAAGGCTGGAGCTGCTTGTGTACAGTGACAACATCTTTTCCAAGAAATCATGTATTTGCATCATGCGTATCGTATTTGCATCGTACAAATCGTTTTTGCATCGTGCATATCGTTTTTTGTATCGTTCATATCGAAATTGACTGCCATGATTGTCCGTTACTTATTCTATGTGAAATGAATAACCTAAAATGTTTTTAATCAAATGTGAGTCATTTAACATACAATAATTATTACCCATAATAAGCACCCTAGTGACCATGCGTTTTAAGATGAGGTTTTTAGCAGTTTAGTACTAACAGTACTTTGATACTCGGACCACATTCTCAATCCAAATCAGCCCTTAATGCCGAGATAAACTCATTAACAAATCAAAATATAAAGATACACCAAGTATTGAAAATCAAATTTAGAACGTATCTGTGATAAGGTGTGTACACAATTATACTGAATAAGAGAATGTATTCTGTTTTATTGTTTGCACGTCCGTTATAGTGACTCAACTCAACCCATTTTCAGAAAATCTGATAAGTTGTTGAAATACAATGAGTGAATAGAAAGCATACTTTAGTAAAGACAGTCAACGCATTAACTATAATTAAATAAATACATTGACTGTCACTATCATGTTAGAAATGCATTACTTATTCATAAAATACTTAATAACATATCAATGATCACGTTGTTTTTAATTCATAACACTGTTGCTAATGCATGTGTCATTGCTATTGACCAATATGTTTAAATTTGTAATGTGAATATATGTACTAACATGTACTAATTACTCTATGACTGTAAAGTCTTAAGTATTGAAAAAAACATATATAACGGTAATTAATCTCACCTGTCTAAACTATGCTTTCATATTCCATGATTCACACTTCCCAAAGGTTTGTCGTATCTGAAAAGGATGATAGCGTCGATTTCAAAACTAGGTCACTTGATTATCAATATGCAGGACATCAAATTATCATGTTGTATGCAATTGATATCAAGGTGTTTTCAAACTTTGTCGTCCTTTAGTGACTGACGTATGATAAAATTCTGCACAAATGTTCGGTATGTATAGACAAAACTAATAGACTAAAGTCGAAAATTAAAAATATTTAACCACGTGATTCTAGAAAATTCATTAACTAGCACAAAGTAAGCCCACTTTGACAACAGACTGGGAATTATTAGAAGCAATTAAAAAACAGTTATTTAGGAATTATGAAGTACATTTGTGTAATCTGAACAAATAATTAAGGTAGACCAAAATACAATGTTTTAAGTTGTTGGTCGTGCACTTGGAATAAACAGCATGAATATGAATAACTTTTTGTCCACCTTTTCCACTTATACCTAAATCGTACGTGTCTTGTTTATATTTTACTACTTCTCTATCCACATGTTTCATATGTGTGCATGATTGTATCTTTGTATATACACATGTATACATAATTATATGTTATTTTGATGGGCCTTGGTGCCTAATGCATCAGAAATAATCTTTGAATCTTTAATGACTACGAAAAAAATACTTAAAAATCGCCAATATTAGGGCAAAGTAATATTTTCAAATACAGATCAAGACAATGTCGACTTTTCTGAAACTCTTTCGACCAATCAAAAGCGAATATTCCAGCAGTGTCAATGTCGTATTATTTATCAACGATAAATATAAAAATACCGTAATGAATTTATAAATGTAATCTCATTATGAAATTTTTATTGTGATATAAGATAAGAGAGCCGCATATTTTAGATATGATTATCTTGAATAAATAAATTAATTATTTGTTTCTTAATTTATTTACGAGATTCATAATGCATAGTGTCGAGTGATACTCTTACTATCCTGATAAACAGGTTCCCGTTCCATGTTGCAGTGCACCAAAGGCTTTGTACACACAAGTCAACGGGAACCAGTTTAACTATCCTGATTAGATAGGGAGCTAGTTCGATAAACAACTATAGTACAACCTTAGTAGCTCTCCGGAAGTTAAACTGCGCATGTCCTTAATCGAACTGAGTCTAGTCGTACTAAAATAAAACAAAACAGAAGCGAGTCTTTTCGACCCAGACACTTTTCGACCCCAAGCCAAATATCAAGACTTTTTGATCCCAGGATGTAAAACGCTATGCATTCGTGTTCATTCAAATGAATGATGTTTGAATAATATTCCAGTGACTAGTGGCAATGTTTACGTTGAATCGCGAATCCATATGATAAATACTTCCTAACTAGGTAACATTCAATTATGTTGGTCAAAACATGCTTACATAACCCAAAATCTAACGATCTTTTGCACTTTTACAGCATCATGATATTAATTAAAGAAATACGATGTATTCAATTGAAATACGTCATTAATAACTTATAAATTTCCTATAGCCGCCATCTTGGAACGAGATAAACTAGCGTATTACCGTTGGTTGAACGAGAGTAGCTAGACTAACCAGACTAGAGCACGACTAGAGTTGGTTCGATCTATGTTTAGTTGAACTATTGTAACTATAGTTATTAATCGAACTCGCTCAGGATATATGATTACAGACAGGCTTATTGATATTTCTGCACAAAGACCGACTTACTGATATAAACAAAGCACAAAACAGTAGCATTCGTGAAGTAAATGATTTTTTAAAACCAATTTCTAAAACTCTCACTGGGTGTGGCTTCAACAAAGTTTTCATAGCGAAATAAAAATTTATTTTTACATTTTATCCCGATTTCCTTGGACATTGTTAATTTGTTATGGTCCGGTATTTTATATTATGCGATCTTGTGTGCATAAATTTGATAGAAGTTCGAAATCATATGAAAAAATTGCTGCCCTAGTTGCCTTGACTTAAACTATGTCTGACCGTTTCAATTACAAGAGTTTTAGGTCTAAGGATCTTTTGGTCATGAGCTCGACCCTGTGCGCGGCACATATCCCTCGTGGTGACTTGATGGAAGACATTATATGGCTATGGTTATTCGGCCAACACCATCGAATAGACAGTTATTTATGAATAATAGGGTTAGTAAAAGTACAGAATCCAGTAAAAGGGTTTTGTTAACTGTTCGCCATGGTAATTAAATAAAATTGCCCTAAACAGGCGAAAATCAAGAAAAAATATATTTTTCATTAATTGTGGAACAGTACAACCAATGACTTCAATCATCCATTATTGATCTCAATTATTCTTCTCTTCGCTATCTATTCCATGTTGATTTAACACTTAGATTTTGAAAGAAGGCAACTGTTCCTGAACTGGTCGTGTCATCATAAGCAGTTTCTTATCGCATCCCACGAGAGGAAGTCAATGAAACAAAATGTGGCATATGTCACATATTTACATTCTCTAGAAGTCATTCTCGTTATAAAAGAAAGTTCTATGATAATAGCCGTCAAGACTAATCATTTGATAAGATACTAATCCACACTATCTAAAGAAAACAACCTGTTTGTCGAAGTCCCATAAATAGTTGCTATTAGCAAGGAAGTTTACTAGAACATAAAGAAACCCAGAGGAAGACGAATCACAATTTCTTCTCTGTTTTTGTTGAAGCGTGTTCGCGTTAAATTAAATAATTAATACAAAAATAAGCGACATACCTTTTTTTATTTCGTCAATACCAGCTGGAGAGTTGCAATGACATCATAGAAAGAATATTGCAAGAATTAACTGTTGATATGGGTCTCACCACAGACATTAGTGTGACTACCGGTGTTATGTCATACACGACTGAAATTAGTGATGCCACCACGGACAGAAGCCCTTTAACCACGGATATGTTATACACCAAAGAAATGTGCGCTGATCCCATATACATGGATTTAATGTCGGTTTTATACAAATGTGCTGATGTACAAAATGCATGTGCTGAATATTTTCCTGAGATATATTCAAAAATAGTACGAGAAACGGACGACAATTCCGTTGTGTCCATGAGGACTAAATTTCTCCTCGTCATATTGTACGTGCTTATAACTATGATGTCATTAACAGGTAACTCATTGGTGATCATGACATTTGCTTTCGACCGACACATGCGATCAGTAACCAACGTTTTTATTCTGTCCTTGGCGGTTGCTGACATAATGGTCACACTAACTTGTATACCGATAAATCTCGGAACGGCTTTTGCTAAGTATTGGATATTCGGATATTTTGGCTGCAAACTGGTGCCGTTTATTATGACATTTTCGGTCGCTTGCAGTTCTCTTACACTATGTTCTATTGCACTAGACAGATATGTCGCTATAGTCCATCCACATAAACTAAAATTTCTTCAGAACCCAAAACGCGCTGCTATCTTCATGGTGCTTATTTGGGTGGTTTCTTTTTTGTGCAGTGTACCAAATGCTGTGTTCTACACGGTGGAAAGAAGAGTTGATAAATGTCACGAGAGCACAGATGAGATGTTGGTCTGCATCTGGCCGAAGAATAAATACAAAATTCCACTTGAGCTTTGGTTAACCGTCGTTGTTCTGTTTTTCATACCTCTCATCATCATGTCCACGACGTACGGATTGATCGGGTACCAGCTTTGGATTCGGAAACCAGTTGGAAACAGACATAATTCGCTTAGAAACTCGGCAATGAAAAAGAGTGTAATTAAAATGCTCGTTATTGTTATGCTTGCTTTCATAATTTGTTGGAGCCCAATAATGATTTTGAACGCTGTTGAAAAGACCGTGGATTCAATGAGTACGGACAACAAACAGATATTCCTGCTGAAGTTGTATTTTCAGTGCCTCTGTATGGCGAGCTGTTGTATCAACCCCATTATTTATACGTTCATGAATCGGAAATTCCGCCAGAAATTTGTTCGTTATCTTTGCTGTAACAAGAACCGGATATCCGCTCTAAGGCAGACGACTAATGAAGACCGTAGTTTTACAGTCGCTGAAAAGGTCACACAAAGGATGAGTCTTGGAAACATAGTTCCTCGAAGCTCATAGCTTCTAACAAATCATATACCATTGTTACACACGGATATTTGTTTAACTTAACCAACATTTTTTCTCTTCCTTTATGTGGCAATATAGTTAAAAGGAACTTTTTAGCTAGAAAAACGAGTATGTGAAACCTTGATTCTCCATCTCAGTTTTTTCATGATATTGATATTAACGCCAGTTTTAAGTTAGGTAGATCTCACTGAGGCGGTGAGCAGACGAGCAGAATTGACGACAGAATAAGGTCTTCAGCTGTAAGAAAAATTGCGTTATGGAACTCCATGTGACACTTATTATATATGTCCTACGTATTCCTAAAAAATGTGGATTTCATAACAAAACACACATACCTTTTCGAACTGCGTTGTTTCTTCATTAGTCAACGTTTCGGCGCAACCGCCTTTATCAAGACATAACAACGTATTTCTAAGTAATTTTCTTGCGATTTTGTTGAGATCATTTCTCAACAGTCGGTCAGCAAATTTTTCCTACATACCGAAGAGCCTCCATTAACCTTCCGCCTACGAAAATAGTTCCAATTTTTCAATTCAGTGGTACTAGTACAAAATCAAATATTACATGCAATCAAGTCAAAATCAGATGGCTATGCAAAATCATAAATGAGCAAAACAAATCAGTCGTAAAAAATCTAAATAATCCTCTACCTCGGATCACTACTATATTTACTATCAGTACGCACATTTCAAGGAATGATGACGTCATAATTCACGTGCTGTATAATTATGCTAATAGTATGTATATACTAATGGTTCCTAGCTTTAATTGTAAACAAAAAGAAGTCTGGCGTCATTGAATTAATAAACGATGCGATGATAAGTCGATAACTGAGTCAACCAGACATTCAAAAAAGTGGTTCATCGGGAAATTGCAATTGTTTATTATTTCATCGATTGATTTAATGCTTATAAACGTGTAACTTTTTCTCCGGGCATGATATTACATTCTGTTCAAGTTGAGTTTACAAAGGAGCAGGTAATACTGACTATATATGCAAATTGCTGAACTACTTTTGGTGATCAGATGGGGAAGCATAAATCAAAGTACTGAAAGCACATGGAACGGGAACAACAGTAACAACTGTATGGTGGGTGTAGAAAAGCGTAGTACTTTGATTTAAAATGCATGCGTGCCGAGCGAGTGAAGGCTATGGAAAGCTGTCCAAAACTCAGCCCAATACCTCAAAAGAAATTAACGATTGACTGCTTTGTAGTTCCGAGCAACAGCGTAACCTCAAGAGCATTGATTCTGGAGTTTATTAAGATTATAAAATATGAGACAGATTCTGACATTTTCAGTATTAAAGTGCTAAATATGGAATTAATGGACACAAATGACAAATAAAGCTTCATGTTTGACAAGCTTTTATCAAAATGCATAAGCAATAACAAATTTAAAACTACAGTAGGAAATACCACCTATTTATTATATGACCTTTAGTGATGAAAATATTACCATGGCTCAGTAATGCATGTATTGTTATTATAAAATGAACATTGTCGTGTTATTGTGTGAAATCAATTTTGATATGCGATGGAAATTGTATATTTGTAATGAATAAGAATAAAGTGCAATAATAAAAACATTTATACCTGTTCAGTTTCTTTTTCCATTGAAGAGTGATACATTACTACACGGGCATTATCTGGCCTTCTGGTGCCTAGATAGAATGAGGCTCTAAGAATTATTCTTGCCATTTCATATCCATGACCAAGCCATTGCAACGGTTTGCAGCATATTATTATACTAATAGGAAAATTGTCGACATCTTCCAGTAGCTTTTGCAATATGGTTTAAAAATGTACCGATATGGAGAAGTGGAATCACAAACAACCTTTGGCGGTAGAACTAGGTATTTTCTGAACAGTAAGTGTAATAGTTGGTTTGGCAGGACTGCCTGGGATTGAAACCAGGTATTTCATATGTAAATGACAAGCAATTTGTTTCCTTCCCTCTTCAGTTTTTGTAACTGATAATTCTAGTACATGCCAATTGAATATCGAATGCAACTGAAACAACTGCGTGTAATCTGACCTGAAATCTTCTCCCCATTCAAGGATACAATGGGCCTCACACTTTTCTGTTCTGATTTACATCCATGCAGAAGAATATTTACTCGATTATGTACAATGCACCTTACCTAGGCATTAGTTGTTTTAATATCTATTTGATGACTTCATGCAAAAAATACTTCAATGGTTCAGTGATTTATTGGCATAATCATGGAAAGTACAAAATGTATTATGTTTTAACAAATCGGAACAAGTGAACTACACGACATGCTGCATACAGTTAACTGAGAGTCTTCACACTGTTGCCGATATCTAATTGAAGACTGAAGAAGAGTAAAGAGTACAACAACAAGTGAAATCAGACGTATTACTGTAACACACCCCGACAATATAATTGTTAAATTGCCAGTAAGAGGCTTACGGGAAATCATTAAAATACAAATTAGACACGGGTCGACATGAAACAGTTTATTCAACTTTACTTACTTCAGAACTTTCCTTTACGCCTATACTTTTTGAAGATCATAGGGCCATTTTTGTTTGAAGATCGCATTTCGTATAATAAAATATATATCGTACTTTATTACGTCTTTAAATGTTTTAATTAATGCTAATTTCGGTAGCCTTGTCTGTGACAAAGAATTCGTTTCGTTGATTCTAATACGTAGGCTATTTCTATTCCGTTTCGTGATTTAATAACTTAAATGGACTTAAAAGGACTTAACCAGACACCAGAAACAAGCGCGTGGCAAATCCGCGTCTTTCAGATGGTTGACTTGAGTAACTATTTTGTCACGAGAATTGACGTGCTAAGAATGGGGTTGTGGCGTGTAAAGTAATTAAATATAAAACATACAGAACTAATCACGGAAGTGGTTGTCTTTTCTGTGAATAACAATTTTAGCTTTAAAGTGTATCAAATTCTATTTCTGTAGAATTCCTAAATACCATAACAACAATGTTTTTAAAGATACGAAACATAAATCTATCGACACATGTGCCATGAAATGACCTTTGTATAAGACAGAATTTGTGTCAGACATTATTTAAGATTCCTTATGAGAACAGTATTAGGCAGTATTGCAGAATTATTTTTCTTTGTTTAACTACATTTATTGCTTTCTATGCATGCAGTTTATGCATGGGAAATACATTCAGTGGGTTTGAATTATATACATAGAGAATACAACAATACTAATTTACACATATCTGCTACTGTATACCCTTTCTCCGAATCAAAACAAATGTGTGATGCCACAATCGATTTTCAGACATTTATGGAAAGTAATATAGAGTGAAATGTACCGGTATGAATAACTGATCGTATACATCAGCTGTCCAAGTTTGTATTCAGTGCTGTAAAATCTTTAGAACAGGCAATCAAGCAAGAAAGAGAAAAACAGTTTGGACTGTAAAATCTGCTGTTCTCAAAACGGATTATGCAGCAATATTTTAAATGTGCCCAGCTCACAAACACAGACAGTAGCATTGGGAATGTATCGATAAAGTTGTAATAGACCTAATTTAAAACGCCAAATTAAAACATGAAAGTACCTTAAAAGTAAACAATTCGTCACACAAAACGACCCCATTCAATTGATGTTAACTGTAGAAAGATGTACAACTCATTCTACCTGCGAGTCCGCACCACCACAAGAAAGCCCAAAATTATTACATTTTAGATTTAGTCGCGTTCATGGAATTTTTTATGACGTATTTGCCTGACTAACCGTAAGCTAGATGATAATTATGACGCTAATTGCACCGTTAATCACAATCATCGATCCAGTTTTAGACCACAGTTTAGACCACTCCAACTGACCAATCACCACACAGAGAAAAGGTGTTTGCTAAAACATGTACATCACAGTTGTTTGTTGATGACTATCTTCTAAACATATATACAATAGAATGACAGTGGTCTAAGTCGGATGGATTTCTCGTAACAGATGTGTATGAAATTCCTCGGCTCGTTACGCCTGTCTCCCAATTCCACAGACGGTGGTTGCTCGTGATCTATCATATACATTTCCATTTCAGACCTCGGGTATGTAAGTCACATCAAAGTCATTATCATTAATTATTTTCATTATTACGGGGCTTACATTCTTGTTAGTTTTATAATTGCCTTGTCAAATGCCTAGACATAATCGGACATGTATAAATGGAGTTATCTCATTTTCAGCAAGAAGTTATTCAAATTACACAACAACATCTTCGAGTATACTGTTGTCATTGTGTAGTGTAAGCTATTGATTTCTTTGATTAAGGAATTCAATTATCTTAATACTAAAAGTGTCGTCGTACACGTGTATGACTCCAGGAGATATTGACTGACCATTATCGATATCACTTCACCACACTACATATATAAAAATATCTACAGCAGCAACAAAAGAACTCTCCATTTGACAATCAAACGACTTCATAAGACGGTAGGAGGGAAACACGATGGATTCTAACGGTACCTTTTCTGATAATATAAGTGCAGGAAATGACACTTTCAGTACTGGACTGTCGTATCTGGAACTCCAAAGATTAGATTTTCCGAAATGGGCATCTCGTATTATCGGCACTGTTCTATTGTTTGTTGGCGTATTTGGAATTTTTGAAAACATTTTAGTGTTGCGAATATTTTATAAATCGAAACAATTACGATCACCAACCAACGTATTTATCATGGGTTTAGCCATTAGTGATCTCTGCATGGCAATTTTCGGGAATCCACTAGCAACAACATCAGCACTCAATGGTGGATGGTTTGCGGGTGAATTTTGGTGTGATTGGGAAGGATTCATTGTTTATTTCTTTGGACTTGCAGAACTTTACTTATTGACAGCAATAAGTGTTGACAGATTTATTGTTATAGCTAAGCCTCTGAAATCCAGTATCATTACTATACGGTTTGCAGTACTTTCTGTGGTGGGATGTTTTGCGTTTGGTTTATTATGGTCACTCTTTCCTTTCTTTGGTTGGAGTTCCTACGGCTTGGAAGCTTCGGGGATATATTGCGGTTTATTATGGGAAGATACAAGTATCAGCAATACAACGTATGTCTTAACCATCACGGTATTCTGTTTTCTTCTTCCGATGGCAACGATGGTGTACTGCTATTTCCAGATCTACATGACAGTAAGTCGAATATATTCGATTTCTAATCGCAAATAGCATCTTATTGTAATCAAATATTTTTCACTTTGATACAAATGAACTCTTGATTTGAAATAAAAAGAAATGCGTATAAAAATTAATGAACTGAAACTAAACTCCATAAACCTAGCAACTATTTAGGGAAGATCCAAATCTCAGCAACATCACATATGTCTCAACCATTGCTGTATTCATAAAGTCAGAGTATCGGAGGAAACATGTGCCAAAGGTCATTGGGTTTTCAAGTATGCGTCCCCTCTGGCGTTGGTTAAGACCATTGTAACTATCTTGGCTAAAGGACGGGTGTAGAAATGGTGTAGGATCCTCGTATTGCAGATTCTCTTGCACGATTGTTATAATAGCTACAAGCACCGCCTTTGCATCTTTGGCTTAGGTGTTATGGCACAAAGCTACGGGAGGGAAGGCTTTGGCGTAAAATGTATCTGTGGCAGTCTTATGATCAATGACATTTACTCAGGATACCTGTTTAATATGTTATTACACATATGATTACAATTTCCACGCGCTTTGATCATATCAATCGACGCAAGAAGAACTATCCTATTGTCAAAATATTACACTCAGCACAAAGTCACCGTATAAATTGGGAAACTGCAAAAGAATGCTCATAACTCGAACAATTTCAATTACCATTCAAGCTGTATCATCACATGTATCAAACATATATCACAATGAAAAGTGATCTTATTTCCGCATATTGTAGAAGACTTATTTTTTTTCATTTGTAGATGTAAATTGTGCTAAGTGTCTTCTATTTATGGACAGTCAGTTCAGGCTAAGGCATTATCACATTGCTGTCTTTTATGTCAAAATTATTCTTTTAAAATACCATTTATGTACTCTAGTGTTTTGCGAATGTTACATGTAATTTGAAACAATAACTTAATATCTAAGAGAGAGACGAATATTGAAATCGTAAACTAATTTATGATCATCTAATAGTTTCTTGAACAATGAAGTGAGCCAAAAACTGTGTATTACTCTTAAAAATGCGTAGCAACTGTAAATCAAAGCTCTGAAGGTTCTGCTCTTGTTGTGATTCTGACATCCCGTATCAAATTATGTTTTTATTTTGATGCTGCCTCGACTGCAGTACAGTTTTTCTTCAACATCTGTTTCAGATACGCGGTATGAATAAAACAGCAGCTTTTGATAAAAAGAGTCGGGTCGCAAAACGAAACATGAAAGTACAGCGGAAAATGTTGAAGAGCGCCTTCATCATGTGTGGTATGTATAAGGTGTTTTTTATTTCTGGAACTTTGCTTCTTCCATGGAGATACCTTTACACAGCGTTACTTTTCTTTGAGGGCAAAACGACCCGCAATCCGCATTCCATTGATTCATGTCATGTATAAATACGTCTACAATGAGCCTGAGACAGAGTGTCATGGACACTTAATCACTGGACCCCAGTTGGTTTAAAAATTAAAATTTGCATGTACTTAACAGAAAGGCAAGCTAAGGTATGAAGAGAACGTGATGAACGATTATGGCATAACATATTCTGATTGATATGACTTAGGCTGTGTCATGGTGTGAGCAGACATGGGCATAAATTGTACACAGTACTACAGAATGGAACTACAGAAGGATATGTGAATGCGTTTTTAGATCCTTTTGTTTTCCTACACAGGCGCTGTAGGTCCTGATTTCATTTCATGGGCAATTGAACTGACCTATACCTGGAGACGGCAACTATCGTCAGAATGGACTGGCGGACTAAAACTCGATCGAGCATGTGTGGAACAGTCGAAACAGTATCATGTACTGTTAATGTCTATTTTGTCCTTGAGGGATTACAAGATAATTATTTAAGAGCACGGTGCCAATATAAAACGATATTCAATATACTCTCATTTGCAACTCTTTATACTAGCTATCTTTCATATCTTATAAAATGAAAGAATGATTAACTTCTGCGGGAAATATATCAAAATAATGTCCGCCGTATTACACTTCACGCCCTCATCTACAGTTCATACTTCAGCTGTTTCCCAAAAATGTACGTCGTTACGGCGATTATGTCATGGGTGTGTTTGTTTTACAAACTCTTTGGTTTCAAGAGTCAGTTTCCATTAAGTGTATCACGTTTTTACCTCGAACACTATGGTGTTATATAAGACGCCCCTCCATAAACATAAATGATGTTTGTAATAGTTTCCAAGTATAAAAATACATAAAATACACAATGTATTAATCTTTACCAAATACTTCAATGTATTTTAAGGTGTGTACTGGATATGCTGGAGTCCTTACGCCGTTGTATCCTTCATACAAACCTTTGGCGACCCGCATTCAATTCCTATCTTTTGGAGCTTAATACCTGCAGTAGCAGCCAAGTCAGAAATTGTCTGGAACCCTCTTATCTATGTTGCAACCAACAAACAGTTTCGACAAGCTTTTTACGCTACACTACCATGCCAAAGCCTACGAGAGTCTTTAGCGAAGCGTGAGGAAGTCCAAGAGCAGTCGTCGAAGGAATCTGACTTAGACGACAAACCATGTACAACCACACAGGTAACTTTATTGTATATATCACATGGGTCAAATTATATCAGGATGCGGCTGCAAACGGGATTGACTGTACTTCTTAAAAACACTTTTCGTTTATATATTTGAATTGTTATCGACAACGTTGTTGTAAGCTTGTCCAATGCTTCCAACCCAACACAACTTGATTAAAGATAGGAAAAAAGTAATTAGCATATCCAAGTGAACAAACCAGAATGCATGTCTTTACCTATGATGGTTTTATATCTGATGAAAAAACACGATTTTGCTATATGGAAGTAAAGCAGGTTTGTGACGTGAGAATTCTAGTCACAATTTTCAAATTTACTGTACATGTTGATTTTGGCATTAACATAGATTATTTCTAGGAAACCTGGAATGTTGTGAGACGGTATTAAATAGTGAGAGCTAAGACGAGGATATAATTTTATATGATTAAATTGATATTTCTGAATAACTACAAGTATATCATGAGAACAACTTCAATATGATCGCATTTGTATAATGCGCTGTAAAACTGTAACAAATTGTAAAGGCTTTGCAATTCAGCAAAAACTCGGAAAGTTGGAAAATGAATTGTTTATTATTGCGAAGGATGTACTGTGCTTTAAATCTCATAGGAATATAAGGTTATGTATGTATGAGTAATGGCAATAAAAACTACTAGGACTACATGTCTAAAATTTAGATACACTGTATGATGAAAATATTTGAATTTTAGGTGAGCCCGGCACCTACGACGACAACTGTGGACACCACAGTTACACAAACACCAATACAGACAGTGTCCATAAACGTCAAGAATAACGAAGGAGAAGCTGGACCAACAAAGGTGGATTGTTCTTAAAACATCAGAACATCTGATATTTGCTATAGTTAGCAACTGTGACAGCATTAGTATCCAGGAATGCATACTATTGTAAAGTTGACTTTTGGTATGGATTTATCTGAACGTCAGACGTATGGAATTAGCCGATTAATATGCTTGATGTACATACTTGTACAAAATTAATTACAGTTACCATATGTTTCTACGATTTTCAGATTCCATAGCTTTCTTCCACAACAGTTCCGACGAGAATAAACTCTTAGTCATCTGCCGAGCTTACTTTCGAATACTAATATCAGAACTTGGTGTATTTATTGTGCCATGGTATTTTCTAATAATGTGAACTTTTGTGCACTAACTACTTTGGGGATTGAACAATTATTTCCACATTTAGATTGTAATAAGCAAAACTACTGTATTTAATTAAGCGTAATGCCGTCTTAGGTATACTGTATGTATACCGTCAAGTAAACGTAACAACGTCTTTAATAAATTAATACTAATGGTATGTTTGTCTACAACATACACGTCATCTTATATCGTTTGCTTCGACTTTAATATATTTGTATTAGTGTTGTTTTTATTAGACTTGTGTTAGTATTGTCCTTTTTGTGTCATATTTGGGTTTAGCAGTAGCCATTTTCTTCATGTTTGAACAAGATAAATCATATTGTTCATTTGTTCACGTTTGTATGCAATTAAGTTCTATTGTATCTATGTTCACGAACAATGTGTTATATTTCTCTAATTAGACGAGAAAGTCGTACAATTCTATTTCATTCTTGAAAAAGATCGTTGTTCGGATACTTCGTCCATTTAACTTCATTCACTGTTATTCTGTGTCATTGTATCTGCGGGAAGTCATGTCATATCAAATGAACAATAGTGTCTTAATGACAAAACAGTTTCTATCATGGTAACCTATAAAAATATCAAGGTTTTGAAAATCTGACCGCCCCATTTTGAAACAATAAGTTTGGGCATTTGGCATCTAGTACATAATGTGAGACCAGCCATTTAAAAGGGCATACCCTACAACTTTGTGCATCTAGAATCAAGGCAAACTGATGACAAATAAGACGCTTGTAAAGAAAAAAGCCGACGAAGAAAGTTTCAGCCAAAAATTCATCCAATTAAAAATAAAATCACAAAAAATATGTATTTGTGACACATACATTTAGTCATGGAAATGTCATGTAGTCGTCAGAGAAGTATGTCAACAATCAGCAAATTTGAAATTTACCTCTTCTTTGAAGTGTGCATGCCCGTAAGTTTCCATAAAAGATCGGATAATCTTTGGAATTTATTGTACAATTTAGGGTGGAAGTGATTTATTATTCATAGCTATGATTTTTGCGGCTAGTATCTAAACTAGTCATTTTATGACCCAAGTTCTTCTTGCAATTATCCATTATATATTGTTTTACATATACATCTAACACATGTTTACACTTTCACAGAATGTTTGTCAGTTGTAGGGTCCCTTTAATTCTAAAACATTCAAGCCAATACACAAATCTAACATGACTGAGGAAAAGATTAAGATTTAATTATCATCATAGTAGGACAGTCTACAAACACACTGTAAGAAAAACGAAGTATCCAATGTACTTTTTTTCTTGGATTAAAGGTTAAACTCAACTCTGACGGATACTGCGCTAGTAAAAATCAACCATTCACAACTCCGGCATCACTTACATTCTGATTACAAACAATGATTACTAAATCTGGTCATATTCATTCCTCGCGGCATGTGGATACATTTTTTTCTCAAAGTGTGTAAGCACATTAACCACGGATGTGTAAATTACCAAAGGAGATACAGCAGATCTAAAGGCACATGAATGGAATGCTGGTCTACAAATGTACCGACGAGCAAAATGCCATATTTTTCTGACATACATTCAAACAATGACAATTCCGTTGTGTCTATTAGGACTAAAGTATTATTTATGACATGTAAGCTCTTATACTTTTGTTACGATTTACAGGAGACTCATTGGTGATCATGACATTTGCTTTCGACCGACACATGCGATCAGTAACCAACGTTTTTATTCTGGCATTGGCTGTTTCTGACATAATGGGCATACTTATTCGTATATCGATAAATCTCGGAACTATCTTTCTGTCTAAATGGATCTAAATTTGCCTTTCGGACTAAGTATTTCCCTTTTTGAAAAATGTGTGCTCTTGTGTTTTTAAGGTATTTATAAGCTATGGCTTAAAATATGCTGGTGCAAATATGTAACACGTTATTGATTAACAGAGATGTAAATAAAATATTTCAAAAATATTATAATTCACGTTTTAAATGGTATTACTCTTAAACAATTGCAAAGAAACATTTACAGCATACCAGCAGATTTAATTGCTCGGGTATCTTTTAGGAACTTATTTAAGATTTCTATTCTCTTCGATAAGGAACGTCTCCATGACAGGGTGAAATATATCCAATACTATTTCATTTCGTATCAATGTATTTTTCTTTCCTGTTTTACAATGAGTGTTAATGAATATTGAACGATTAATCGTATATTACATTTGTTAGCATTTTAATAATTTTGTGGGTTTTTTTATGATGTTGTATGAATTATTAATACATGTATGCAGAGAAATCATAACTCCTTCGTTTGAAGTTCACAACTCTTATACTTTCAAGAATATTACGTCTTTCCTCCTTGACCTTGTAGAGTTTGTGTTAGTTTATCTATAGCTATAGCTAATGCGTTGCGCTCCCTATATTACTTTGTCTATATCTAAAAATGTGTTAAGTGTTTCATTTGCACACACTATTGTAGATAAATAATATCGATGTTACAGTTGTCTTGTTTTTTCAACAATCTTGTATAACAGAAGAGTTCGCAGCTTTCTAAAAATATTAAACCTGCCGAACTAAACACATGCTGATACAGAAGGCAGCGCATTGAAATAGATAGCTAAACGTATGCAACAGATGATGCTTAAAACAATACTCGCTGAGAAACAAACACGAATTTACTAATTACCAATGAGGAGCCTACATTGACTAAATGCTTGACATTGTTGCATTAGGTATCGATAAAACCAGAGAATGCTACATGTATATAGCATAGAGATATCACTCATGAGACTTAGTGACATTTTTTACATTATTGTTTTTCAATGACTATCTTCATAATTATTATTACAAATGAAAAGGTAAGGACGTAAATGTTTATATTTAGGTTAGGAAATGGCAGAAAGAACAATATAAAACGAACTGAGAGAACGTGTACATTATGTACCAAAAGTTTTGTAGAAACTGAATATCGTTTTCTATTTTGTTGTCTTCTTTACTGTGAATAAAGAACTAAGAATTTTGAAAAATTTTATCATTGGTTACCTTAAACAAATGTTCGTTAAATTCTTTATCATAATAACGCTAATCTATTCATTGTAAATAAACCAATTTTATTTACTTTGCTACGAAAAACGACATGTTTTTTGTTATTCATCCTAACCATGATAATTTTAAAAGTAAAACCACGTGTATTTATTTTCTGGGTGAATGGAAATGTACAGTAACTAAATAAATATAATTAAATCGATATTTTTTTGCTAACCAACATTTCCTCGTGCAAGATGGTGAATATAATTTCTATACAGCTACATTGTAATTTAACTTATACTTGAGAAAACGGATATTAAATTGTGTATAGATAAGAGTGCATAGTTGGGTGTTCTTCGTATAATAAGAAAGCTAAAAAGAGCGGTGTACATACCGACAGTCTTAGTGCTCCGTATGTGCAGTGTGTACTAAGTCGATCTTCGAAACTAAGAAGTTAGAACACCGGATTTTAGAAAAGAAAGCGATAAATTATAAGAAATCCGTGTCACTTATTGGACAAGAAAGTGGGGCGAGCACTATGTTGGGTTAGAGATGGCTCTAAGTGTATGTACCGATAAGCTTTGAATAAATAGTAATTGGTTTTCAATGTAACAATAATTTTAATGCAATGATCGCATTTATTTCTCAAGTATGATATACATTGGCGAGAAAGATACATGAACATTTACTGAGAAGTTGTAAAACGTTTAAGGTCATACAAGAATGTGTGTTTTGACATGAAGTTACACTGTTACACACACTATCTACAAAGTGTTAGTTTACAAGTAAGAAGCCTACAAAATACAGGTTAGGTCCGGTTTGTGAAAGAAGTCTGCACAAACTTTTTTCCATTGCGTATCTTACCTCAGAAGTTCCATTTACGCCCGGAAATTTTAGAAATCAAACAAAACCATTTTTGTTTGAACATATCGCAATTTGTTATGCCTTTAATTAAATTACTGCTGATTCTGTGACAAAGAATGTTGTAATAAATCTGATTCAATGAATGGGTTAGGGCGTGTATTAAATATAAAATATTAATTAAATATAAACCATACAGAATTAATCAGAGAAGTGATGGACATTTCTGTGAAAACTATTTCAGTTTTAAGTGCATCAAATTCTATTTCTGTAAAATTCCAGATGACCATAACATCAATGTTCTTAGAAATAGAAAAAACTTTGATATATGGTTGCCTTTGTACTTCGGAATAAATGTTCATCAAGCCGATTTACGAAACTCGAATGTACAGTAATTACATTTATTTCATTATTGTATTTCGATAAATTGATATACATTCAAAGATGGAGCATATAATTTTTTTTTTTTTAATTCAACATCATTATTATCTAGATCTATTCAGTAGTAACACGAACCTCGGTAATCTTATTTAACTGTACACAGAATGTTGCCCTTATGGAACTGTTGATTATCAAGCGGAAAATTGTGATACTTTTTATGCAGAAATAAGTTTTATAATGACAACTAAGAAGTTACAGCTCCAATATATATATTTGAATTTTTTAACAATCAAATTTGTAGAGGCCCTTGCTTTTTCACTGCGAATTTATTTAAGGTTTAGTGACTATAATAGTTATTCAAGGCCGCTGACCATATCGACCAAACTGACCATAATTATATACATGTAACAGTTTCCTTTGTATTTACACGAGCAAAATCAGGGGTAAAATTTCCAAATGTTGAAATCGACACGAAATGTAAGCATTTTGATACCAATTTGCTCTATGATATACATTATGTCGAACATGGAGTTTTCCTCCAACGGCTTTTTTATACCGCTTTATAACAGCGAGTTTCATGAAGCCGAAAATACTAAGAAGAAAACAGATTATCGCTTTTAGAAAAGTCAGATTCGTATGCATGTAATTTGTTCTTGGTGTTTCCCAAAATAGTATAAAATTGGAAAGATTTTATTAGAAAAGTCTACAACAACAATACAGATCTCGAAAGTGTTTTATTGAACTTTACACGAAAGCTGTCTGTGTGACTTCAATTTATAACTTTCACTCCGGGACTTGGGATCGAACCCCTCAATAAATCTTCATTTTTTACATTATTAGATACATGCTAACTTTTAAAATTTCCAGAACAATTATATTGAGGGAATAAATTTGTTTGTTTCATCGGGTTTAACGCCATTTTCAACATTATTTCAGTCATATCGTGGCGGGCATTTATCCTAACCAGCTTTCCTGGACTTCATTTAGGCCTTAACCAGTACTAACCACATTCTATCCGTAAGCTTCTGCCAAGCTACCCCACATAATTCAGAGGTGGAGGACAATTTAACGTAGGATGTAATAGTATATTCAGTCAAATTTGTCACGGACAGTGTGAGCCTCGCCCGGGGTTCGAACTCACATCCTCTCGATCAGTAGACAAACACTCTAACCACTGAGCGAGCCGGGCGGGCGAGGGAATGAATAGTATAATGGACTTCTGCAAATAATATAGACTGTGTCTCCTTGGCGGTACTTCCAGCTAGAAAATAAGTTTGTTTTATGATGCAATCTCTGTAAATTAAGATTTGTAACTTTGCGATTTTACGACAGTGTGTCGTTTTGTAAAATTTGACCATTTTTCGAGTGAAAAATCTTCAATAGCGAGTTTAGGATATCTTTAAAGGTAGTAAAAGTATACATTTTCTGTTAGCGTGTTGAGTTGCCCATACGTTGCACTATATATGAGTTAAATATTTTGTACTGCATTGCAATAACATGGAAGTTTATAACACGCGTTGGAAAATTCGAATTGTCGAAGTTCTTTCCCTTCTATATATACATGGGTTACATGGGAATTTTTTTTTTTCGTGACAAACCCCTTTGGTTTTCACTGCTTGAATAGTAAAATAAGTAAGACAGAGTTTATATTACTGAACATGATTATAATGATTATGTAATGTACCTATAATTTGTTTTTGGCATATTATACCCGATGTTTCAGACTACGAAACATTCGAACAAGAAATACAGTCGATCTTGATGTGTCTTGAACTTGATTAAACACGAAGATATTGAACGGAAATTTGAATTTTGAGTTGTTATGTATGACATGTACAAGCTATGCAAAACCATTGTCCTAAGAACCAAGTTTTAGAGTTTGATGTTTTTTAATTCCATAAGCTGGATAACTTAAAGTAGTCGGTAAATAATTTATTTTCGTCTGAGCAAAGCGAATTAGAAAGATTCAAAACAACGACAACGTCGTGCTATTTTTCTATACCAGTTCTCTTTTCACTTATAAAAACATCTTTACTTAAGTACAGGATTAATTCTATCTCTTATGTCACTTTCAGCTGACCAATTATTTTCAAAAAATTAAATCGAGTAAATCACGGTATATTTTTACAGATAAATTTTATTAGAACAGAACATAACTTTATTCTCTCAGGTATGTAACATACGCAAATCTGCCTTCGTTTTGATAGCACAAAACGTCTTTGTAAGTCACCCAATACACCATTCGTCAGATACGTTGAAGTGATATATTGACAATAAAGGATAAAAATACAATAAAGTTAAAGGTAGAAATCTAATTAAGATATAAGAATATAAAAACTGAACATTGTTGAACTTGAATAACAAAAGATTTGTTATGAATGTTATTACATTGTTACAAGTAAAATAATAATTGGCATCGATCACATTAGTCGCAAAATAATTATGTTACCTATATGCTTGATTTCCGCTTCATGTTACCGTACCATTGATGTGTGATCTTATTCGTAACACCTGTGTTATAAATGTGATATTTTAATGAGTGTGGTCTTTTGTATAATGCTTTCTTCGTCATTAAGTACGCATATTTTATGTATCATTTTTTGATAAGCTGTTTCATAGATCATCATCTATGGCTTTTAATCGTTCTCTCCATGTTTTAGGAACACTGTTCTGTATTAGTTTTTTGCCATATCCGTATTAACAAAAAAACTGCAATCAGATACGTTAACTAGCAAAATAAATACTAACAGTCAGTCGAAAAAAACTCAATAAAGGAAAAAAATGAAGATTTTTAATTCGACAGATTTGCGTTGTTTGATGAGTGGAATTGGAAAATAACGTCTGTAAACGTATAAAAATCACGGAATCGAGTGCCTATGGCTCAGATATGCTTCCTGGATCGAACGTTACAACCATTATGATAGCTTCGACGGGGGGGGGGGGCTTTTGTCCGGGGTGCAAAAAAACGGGAGAGCTATTGTCCGGGTTAGTAAAACAATGGCAGAGCTTTTGTCCGCCCCTATCAAAATCAACGGGGGAGCTTTTGTCTGGATACCTATTGCTTTTGCTTCTTATTTTTTGATGTTACATTATTTAAAACGAGATTGCTCACTAAAAGTAACTTAAGAAGGCTACATGCTTTGAAGAAGTAGTTAGGGATACGTTTTTCTTGCATTGTTATGACCAGATAAATAGATAAAATAAAATAGCGTGTGAATTTAACTGTTTTAAAGTCTACAGGGTAGGTGCCTTTAAATAAACTCTTTCAATCACACTGCTCGGGTAGCACGAGGAATGTACATTTCATTCAAACCTGTTCGCATCTATTCAAACCGTCATTCCTGAGTATTCATTTGTTGGGAATTGTGGCATTTCATTTAAAATTCTGAATAGTTTGTAAAACAGTGCAATATGGCAGGTGTGAATAGGAAAAACTGTGGGATTTCTGTGTAATACTTTTGTTTGGTTTGATTTGTTATGTCAATGCTTAATTTTTAAGGTAAGAATTTTATTGAAAATGTGTTCATATTGAGTGTTATGAAATTTTCTCAATTGATACTATGTTTCTTCATGTTTGTGAAGTTGGCGGCCTAGCGGCCCGGCGGCGTGAAGTTGGCGGCCTAGCGGCCTGGCGGCGTGAAGTTGGCGGCCTGGCGGCCTAGCGGTCTGAAATTTTATACACCCAATCGCCCAGAAATGTATCAGAATCACGTTCTATAAGCATTAGAAACTATTTTGGAAGGGAAAAGTCGCAAAAAAATCACTTCATCGTAGGTACGCAATTTCGCCGAAAACTTTTTTTCACCGACCTGGAACATTAAACACCCAATCACTCAGAAATATATCAGAATCACGTTCTACATGCATTAGAAACTATTTTGGACGGAAAAAGTCGCAAAATTTCACTTCATGATGGTTACGCCGCTAGGCCGCCAACTTCACGTTAATTAATTTATCACGACAACCACGGGTTCTTTTGACTAATTCAGCCTTTGCTTCATCCTAACTGTAGGATTATAAGGCTATTCTCGCATTAATACAGTATACAACCCCTGAAAACCGGAATTCTCTGAATATCGGACGATTTTTCAAGTCCCATTTTTTCTCTTCTATAATCAATGCAAAAAGTTCTCTGAATACCGGAACCTCAGAATTCAGGATCAGAACAGAACAGATTTTTATTTCTTCAAAGACGTGTACAAAGTACATAGTAACAAACATATTTACATACATGGATAACATGGTAAACAGACAAAAGAAAGAAATACATGTACATAGAAAGAGGACAAACATGTAAATATAATTAATTAGACAGGATGGTTGCTCTTAGCTCTAATGCATTTTTAACATACAGAGAGATTTTACGTAATTTTATATCATTTTCACTTTGTAGAAGTTGAATAAATTTAAACATGGAGGGCCTAGTGACATAGTAATTAGGAATATATTTTCTTCGTATTTCGATAAAACAGGGGCAAATACAAATAAAATGAAACGTATCTTCTAAGTCTTGTGTGTTACAACATAAACAATACCGTAGGTGGTTCCTGTCTATTCTTTCTCTATTCAGGATACCAAACGAATGGATATCAAACTATATTTTAGCCCTGAATACCGGACGCGCATATTTTCAAGTTGTATATTCGGACTCTGTCAGGAATAAGAAATTAACATGTTTGTAATATGTATGTTCAATTATGTGTTATTATTAATTATATATGTGAGTATATACGTACAGTATATACAACTATGTACGTACATGTACATGTATGATAGTTTTCTTGTCCGTCCGTCTGTGTTTCTTCTACTAGTATGCCTCCTTGCACCTAGTAATGGTCATTAAAATTTGTTTTACTTTGAAAATCTAACCACATTTAGAATCAGGCGACTCTCCGGCAAAATAATAATAATAAAAAGGAATAAAGAAAGAAATCATTTAAAAGCAACATTCTTAACAGTCTTTTATATCAGTTTAAATACAACTACCTGGTTATGTTATGACTGACAAGTGTCATTTTCCTTTGTTTACCGATTAGCGGTCGCACGTGTACAGGCGTGATAAACACATTGGGTGTTGAAGTTGAACAATTAGTTGTAAATCAAAGTTTCAAAACATAACCAGCCAGTGAAAACAAACTGATAACAAACATATCTAGATAACAATAAAATATCAATAAGTGGAACTTGTACTCGAAAGTGAAATTAGCACGCATAATCCATAACTATATAGAATACAGAATACTTTATTTCTCCAATCTGTTTATTTGTTTATTTACGAACCCGTTTAATTACGATCATTATGAAAGGATCACTGGAAATGACCAGTAAAATTATGATATCTTTATTGAGTAATGTTGATTTTTTTGGGGGGGGGTCATTTCATGTCTGCTTTCGCTACATAAACGTCTCATTATCATTGCACTTCTTTAAAATAATGTCTGATCCACCTTCACAGCCAGGGATACTATATTGTAATATAGCATCCCTGTCTAAGCGTAGAAGGTTTGAATTGTCTCTTGAAGACAACATTAAGATTGTCAGATGATATGAGTCTATTCTTAAACCATCTTTAAAGGTATGAGTATGTCATTTCCTTTTCTGCATGTATTATCAAGTTTCCCCGAGTAGTACTGGGTTTGAGCTGTTTCTCTTACACAACATGATTGCTATAAAACCCTTACACAGAAGATAAAAGGGTACTATATTTGGAAAACATATTCTTTGCTTGGTTTAGCATTCATATAGTAATACATATCAATACAACTAAGTATATAAAACAACAATGTCGTCATATACAAATCAGTCACCCACAAGACCAAGTATGGATAAATTTCAAAATTAATTTAAACTACTATGTCCAACGATAACTTCAATATGTCACTGAGGGTTTCCATATTTGAAATTTTCATTATTAAATGTCTTTCCATGTTTATTTGAAATTTTAAACGCAGTCCTCAACTTTCACACAGTGAATTTTCTTCCATGTTTGTTTAGGTTACTGTGCAGTACGCATGTGTGGAGGATTTTTTTACAATGTGAAAGTTGAGGACTGTGTCTAAAATAGAATATAAACATGGAAAAACATTTAAAAATGAAAATTTAAATATGGAAACCCTCAGTGACATTGAAGTTATTGTTGGACATTGTAGTTTAAATTAATTTTGATATTATGATACATTATTTTGGACACTGGAATTAGCATAAGTTCGGGTGAGAATTATAGGTACTTGTTAATCATCAAATATTATTTTACTGACGCAGAAATGTACATTTAATCATTAGCTATTGAAAAAGCCTCATTTCAGTTATGTACTTTCAGTAATTATTGAACAATGCCACTTTTTAGGATACATAGCTAAAATGTCAGACGGCCATTTTGTAACAAATTTGAATTATGTTAACTCATGTATGATCTTATAGGTTTCAAATATAAAAACATTTTTGAAAACATTTCTAATAAGCGAACGTTAAGACACCGACTCGATAGTGGGTACAAAATTACAAATTGTCATCCAATATACCAAAAACTGTTCTATTTCATATAACGACTATACACATTTTTACTTTCTCACGGCAAATTGTAGTTAAAACTGTATTAAACTGTTCAGACTGTTCATTAATAAAAAAAATACTAAATATATAAATCATGAACATCTGATTCCATTACTATTTGCCGTGTATATCAAGAACCCGTTTCAAAGTCATCACTTAGCTAAGATAACAGTTTCTTTGTTGTAGTCAGCAAAATATATGAATATTTGTAATTCTTAGTTATTGCTGCCTTACATTTCACGTTCACAATCATCGATTTGCTTTAACTTTATAAAACTTGGAATAATTATTTCTAGGTGTTAATTCATATTATCATTATAACTTTATATGTACATGTTGACCATTGCCAGTAATTACAATTTTCTTTGATCTTAACTTATACTAAATAACAGTTCCTTCAAGCTCTGTTTTACCTTTGAATAATTTTAAGTATTCATGCCTTTGATTGAGGTATTTAACTATCCTAATACTGATATTGTTGTCGTACATGTATTATGATTCCATGAGATATTGACTGGATCATTATCGATATCACTTGAACACATATATATAAATATATCCACGACAGCAACCAAACACCTCTTCACTCGACAATCAAACAGCTCCAGAAGACGACAGGAGGGAAACACGATGGATTCTAACGGTACCTTTTCTGATAATATAAGTGCAGGAAATGACACTTTCAGTCCGGGACTGTCGTATCTTGAACTCCAAAGACTGGATTTTCCGAAATGGGCATCTCGTATCATCGGCACTGTTCTTTTGTTTATTGGCGTATTTGGAATTTTTGAAAACATTTTAGTGTTGCGAATATTTTATAAATCGAAACAATTACGATCACCAACCAATGTATTTATCATGGGTTTAGCCATCAGTGATATGTGCATGGCAGTCCTGGGGAATCCATTAGCAACAACATCAGCACTCAATGGTGGATGGTTTGCGGGTGAATTTATGTGTGTCTGGGAAGGATTCATTGTTTATTTCTTTGGACTTGCAGAACTTTACTTATTGACAGCAATAAGTGTTGACAGATTTATTGTTATAGCTAAGCCTCTGAAATCCAGTATCATTACTATACGGTTTGCAGTACTTTCTGTGGTGGGATGTTTTGGGTTTGGTTTATTATGGTCACTCTTTCCTTTCTTTGGTTGGAGTTCCTACGGCCTGGAAGCTTCGGGGATATATTGTGGTTTGTTATGGGAAGATACAAGTATCAGCAATACATCGTATGTTTTAACCATCGCGGTATTCTGTTTTCTTCTTCCGATGGCAATAATGGTGTACTGCTATTTCCAGATCTACATGACAGTAAGTGGACTATATTTATACACGTATAATATTATTTATAACAATCTAATATTTCACTTTGATACAAATGGATTCTTGATCTGAAGGAGACATGTATAATGATTGTTTAACTAAAACTGAACCCCCTAAAAAGAGCAACTTGTATTTACGACCAAACTTGGTAGAGCAATTAATCAAAAACCTTAAAAGATTTCCTACAATTTAAAATTGTTTATTTCTACTAAAAATATTAGTTTTACTATCTCGCTCGACTCGGGCGGTACGTCACTGGGCCACGACTTCGTACGTTCTAATCCTTGATCCGACATATGTCTTCGTCATTTTTCTCTCCTGCGAATCAATGGTGCGACATGTATAATGTCGTCGTAACTTTCTTCCATTGCTGATCTTTCATGAACAGTAAGAAATATGTTTGTGTTTATTGTTATCGTCAGGATTGATGTAATGATCCTTATAAACATCTTTATTGAAATTTGTATTTCTTGTTTATCGCATTATAACGTTGCGCTCCTTGTCGTCAAAACTATTGATTTTGAATATCAATAATGGTGTGTTTATTTTGTTACGACATCAATTTCTACCAAAGGGCAAAATCCGTTCGTATGCTGGTGAATCTTTATTGGTGGATGTACTGAGTGATCCCTAATTGTTTATAATTTTCATAATTATCTTCAAACTTTAGTTAATACGAGGAATGCATTTATTTCAGATACGTCACATGAACCAAACTTCGGCATTCGATAAAGAGAGTCGGGTCGCTAAACGTAACATGAAAGTACAGCGGAAAATGATGAAAAGCGTCTGCATTATGTGTGGTACGTAAACGACACTGTATTTCTGTTAATTACAGAAGGCCCGACTGCCAAGTAATTAATCAAATATGGATAACCCACGTGACTTTTGACGTCACAAATGGGTATTGTGTGAAGCACTCTTTTGCACGAAGCCAGGAGGAAGGGATCTATAAGTATTTTATTCGGATTTCAATTTTCACGATAGAAGCAAGCTAAGTGGGGAAATGTGTATGGTCCACGTATAGTTGTCAATTATTTGCATTCTGTACAGCTTTCTGTCACTCCCGCTATACCCAAAGTTTATACCACTGTTTTGGCGCGTGTGTTACAGAATAATGTACAGAAACAAAGAAATGACAGCTATACGTGGATCTTACAGTGTCACATGTTTCCACTTTGCTTGCGCTATGTGTCGTGGAAGTTCAAATCGGAATACAATATTTACAGCTTCCTGCAAAAAAGTGCTTCCCGCATGTGAACAAGAACAACAAAATGGCCTGCCTATTATGTCCGAGGCACTTTTCTTTAGGCAAGGAGTTCCGATTGTAATGAACTAAGATCACGTTAAAGTAAACGTTAAAACTATCCTGTCTAATACAAGAATATACAACGACAAAAATACATTGTTCGCTAAAATATCTGTATGCCGGTATATACGTCAAAATATATCGGTCCATTTTCTTCCATGAAAACTTCATTGAATTGTATGCAACGTTTACCACTTGTAATGACACTCAATACAAAATAGTTGTCGGCAATACGACTAAAAAACTCGGCCAATACGGACAAAACTTGACACTACGTGAATCACGCATTCCCATTGGTTAAACAACTCGGCACAATATGGAATAATGAAACGCGGGCTTTTCATTGGTTGTTGAAACTCGCCACAATACAAGCGAAGGCTTTAGAAAAGAAATTTATGGCAGTCATTGTTTTTTTTAAATCAACGTTCCAAAATGAGCGGCAATTCTTGAATATTGAATATTAGATAGTTATTAATAAAATACTTTTTAATTAGGAAAATTCATATTAGCCGAGTTATTTTTCCTCGGTCAACTGTATTGGACTTCGTCCTCCGGGCTCAGGCCAATACAGCGAACCACGGACAAATAACTCGGCCAATATGAATTTTCCTAATTAATAACAGTATATTATTTCGCTACCATGTTTTGAATTAAAACCTTTTTTTATAATTATGCGCGAACCAAATCCTGCTTGAACCCAATAAGAATTATAATTTATTTACATTGGCACTAAGCTTAACAAGAACCCTCTAATGCTTAATCTGGATGACAGTAAATATCTTACAGATTTTTTTTCATTACGGAGAACTGTTGTGGATATAGCAAATATCACATTGTTGGTTTCGTTATTGATATTTTGAAGTAAAACTGGACAGACATGTTTAACAAAGGGTGACTACAAAACGAACGGTCGTGGTTTCAAACTCGGCTTCGCCTTCCGATATTTCAGAGAAACTTTTTCAGTGTCCCCATCACAACTACGGAGCAAATTACTGTGTTAAGAAAATCACGGGAGGCGGGTGAGGCATGTATCAGAAAATATTATAAATAAGAGTTTAGAGATATAGATGCCCATTTTCCTATATCTTAATTATTCCCCCCTCTCCCTCTGAGGCAGCTCTGAATGATCATAGTTGTCGAGTTGGCTGTTAGACAACAGATAATGATATATATGCTATTCGAAACTCATCAGCGATATGACGTATACTGTGATGTTTACGTATCAATAAAACATCGCTACATGCAATACGTTTTAGCGTCGTCCGCTGGGACTGCATGCCTTGCGGGAGGACGTATTGTCATTAAACTTTGAGGTTAGTAAATTTACCATATTACTGAATCACGATCCGTATTTTATAACAAGTATTATGACTAGATCAACGATTGTATAATTCTGGGACAATGAATAACAGTTCCTGTATAATTGACCATCATTTGACGGTAGAAATTTTGCTTTATTTATATATAGGATACAAAAATACAAGGTAATATATGCTATCATATTGCTATATTCCAAGTGTTTTCGAATTGATTTTCATAAGATTAAAAAAATTATTAGAAATAAAAAACTGTCCTACAAACAATTTATGAACTAAAAACAAAATTTATTAAAATTAAAACTATTTAATATTTTTTATGAAAATAATAAACATAGCATGCAATTATTAGATAACTATATATTAGACAGAAATTGGTTTACATTTACAAAGAGTGTTTTGTTAATGCTCTCATGAAGTATGTTGAAGCCATACAAATTATTATATTATCAAAAGAAAATATAATTAGACTGTGGATATGTCAGTAACAATAAGTACATGTATGCTACTTACCGGTTCTTGTCACATGTCTCATATCATGATGCTGAACTAGGGCTGTGGCGAGTATCCGAGTACTCGGGTATTTCAAATTGAAAAATCGAGTATGAAAAATCGTCATTACTAAGATTCGTGGTTCGCGATCTTGTTTTTTAACAAATTAAAAGTGTATTCTTTGTTCTTAAAAATCCCTTTTCTCTGAATAAATATTGTCACATCATGGACTAATTTGTTTGCCAAGATTTTAAATGATGATGCTGGTAAATCAATTAACTGGAAGGGAGTACGTATAAATTTAAGCCATAGAACAATTTATATTGATTTACTTCAATATTCCTAAAAAAATTAACTGTCTTCAGGACTGCAATTTTGAAGTTTTAGATGGGTTACTGGATAACAAAAGATTCGTGATTCGATTTGTGGATCGTAAGTGTTGAATCGTGGATTGGAGCGGATCGTCACTTACCCAACGATCCACAGCCCTATGGTGAACTGTTTTAGTATCAAAGGTTTTTTGTTGTTGTTTTTTGTGTAAAATCTTGCATTATTATTTGTAAACAATGTCTACTCATTACGTTCACAATTGATCTGAAAAAAAAGAACACGTTTATAAGAGATACAAGTATTGTATGAATAGAATAAGGCCTAACGTCTTTATCAAGTATTCATACGATAATTATTGACATGTTGTTGAACGTCCGTTGTATTTACGTAATGTGCTTATATACAATTTTGTAAAGTCACATATTGCCTTTGTTTGTATGTCTCCAAAATTAATGCTTTCGTAATAAGTTGGTCATTCCATGGCTTTACAGTTATACTAGTATAGTCAAAATTGTGAACAAATGCCACCCACGAGAAAGACAAAATGTGACCTTTATTGACAGGTGGCCTTTATTCGGCTGGCATTTTGTTCTAAGTTATCAATTTCAGTTTAAAAAGAATAGCCTTTATTCATAGGGTGGTCTTTATTCAGAGGTGGCCGCTAGCACAGGATTGACTGTATATTGTAATACTTAACTTTCCAGCATCGTTTTTAGATAAGTACGACAATAGTATCGATGTCACCATTGCCAAATACCAGCAACAGTTAAATTTTATCGACCAACAAAATTTTTGTTTCTAGTTTCTGTTAGATTTATTTCGTCTTTAAATACTTTCGCCAGCATTTTAACTTCAGGTTAAAAACTAAGTTCGAGAACAGGCCCCGAGGTTATAAAACTTGACATCGGTCTCCGAGCTAAAATCTCATATTTTGTCCTTTTAATGTGTCGAAGTTAATTATGATCAGACAATCTTGATACCATTGAAACGTTAGTCTGACAGCATAATTGATCTGAATATGTATATAAAAATAAATCAGCTCTATCTTTCAGCTGAGCTCGGAAACAGTTCTCAAGTTTTATAACCTCGAGGCGAGGTTCTCCGAATCCGGTTTGTCACTTTGATTGTTTATGATACCTTAGATGAATACGTGAATATAACCAAACTGTGAAACATTGTGTCTGATTTCTGGTGCTTCTTCGATTTTGGAATACTTAGTAGATGCATACATGTTTTTTTTCGAGTTTTTGCTAGGATGTGGTGAACATACATTTTTTATTGTTATTTGAATAAAACATCAGATCCTTAAAATATATAAAATACAGATTTTAACTCTACCAAATACCTCAATGTATTTTAAGGTGTGTACTGGATATGTTGGAGTCCTTACGCCGTAATATCCTTCATACAAACCTTTGGTGACCCGCATTCAATTCCTATCTTTTGGAGCTTAGTACCTGCAGTAGCAGCCAAGTCAGAGATTGTCTGGAACCCTCTTATCTATGTTGGGACCAACAAACAATTTCGGAAAGCTTTTTACGCCACCTTACCTTGCCGAGGACTACGAGATTCTTTAGCAAAGCGTGAGGAAGTTCAAGAGCAGACGTCCAAGGATTCCGAACTAGACGACAAATCATGCACATCACAGGTAAAAAGTTTAACAAAAATAACAGCTTCTTCGGCAAGAGACTACAAGCTCACATGACAATGAATTCTGATAATTTCAGAACTTGATCAGAACTTATTTTTTTTTAAACTTTGAATAATGGTCGCCAACGCTGCAGCAACTGAGTCAGTCCGATGCTTTTAACACAATACAGTTGAATCAAATACAAATGTACGTACAAAGGTGTTTGCTTTAAAGGTATTTTGTATTCCATTACTAGACGCAATTATGCTTCATGAAGGGTACGTTAGTGGTTTGAGAATTCTCGTTCCAAACTATCGTTCATTAAGAGATTCCATGTTTTCACGTTATTACCAGATTTTGAAGTGATTTTGTAAATGAATGGCATTAGCCTGTATTAAAACCTTTGACGCACGTGCCTTTTGAAGTACATAAAATGCTTACGTGTCTTTTATGATAAATATATTTGGTTTTTTTTTTGTCATTTCAATAGCCGGACAATATTTCAACGTTATTAGTTTTGATTAAGGCTTACAATGCTCCTCTGAACGTAACTGACAAAGGCAAGTTTATTGCCCGTTGTCTTTGATTCCGGCTTTACTTTCTATGCATAAAAGACAAGAACGAATGAAATAAAATGTCTTTAGAAGACTTAAGCTTATTTTCAATAGTGTTACATTCATAAATTGGTAGGCGATTAAAAACTAATCATTGCTTCGAATTCTATACTAGTACTTACCTTGTTCTTGTCAAGTGACTGTCAACTTCTCAAGTAAATCACTCTAAGCATTGGTGGAGGAATCATATATTTAGATACATTGTCTTCAAATCAATAGCCATAGAGGTCATATGATGCGCAATCGCCTTATTGTTAAGTATAATTTGCATGTATGGTGCCTCTTTAATGAACTATTGTGATTTCAAAATTACTAATACACTAGATCTAGTAAAGGTACTAACGATCAAGTTAATTATTATTTCCCGACACAAAATGTTCACGAGTATTTCATGAGACTTCATTAACTCATTTAAATCACATTTTGCTGTAAATGTTACAATACGGTTATTATTCTAATGGGATCTCGAACAAAAATCCCCTCTTCACAAGGTCCGGAAAAAAAACTAGAAAAACGATTAACGTCGTGACGTTTGTGCTAAATCATATAGGGGTGTATCAATTCATGTTGATGTAGTTGGCCAAAAAAGCATTAGAAAAATATTGGACCCGTCTCCGTAGTCGAGTGGTTAAGCTCGCTGTCTTCAAATCACCGCAACCTCTCACTGATAGAGGGACGTGTGTTGGAGTTCAGCTACCGACCATGTCTATTTATATGAGAAAATGTTCCGCTGCTTACGGAGGATGGGAGTCTAGTACTGGTTCTTCCCAGGAACGATGGTGAGGTGAACTTTCCGCCTCATATGATTCTGACTGTTGAAAAGGGGCATTAAACTCAATGAAACAAACAAGATAACTGTTGTTGATGTATAATTGTAGGCGTATACTACGTTAACACGACGACTGTTTTATTAGACACGCTCTTTAAATGGCCTTTTTATTTGAAAATAATCGATTTTCAGGTGAACGAGATGCCTATGTCGACAACTGCGGAGACCGGTGTAACACAAACTCCTATACAGTCAGTGTCCATAAACGTCAAGAATAACGACTCAGAACCTGGACTTACCAAGGTGGATTAATGATGGAATATTAATAAAGTTTGCCTTAATTCAAACTTCTCAAAGTCAATCGAATGGAAGTGGTCGATTAAAACATTCTGTGGAGCATCAAAGAAACAATCAAATACGCAACTAAACATGATTTTCATGTGTATTCTCCGACTTTGTGGAGATATTGCCTATTATGTTATAATAGGTTATATGTAAGGGAGGTGTGTAAAGCTATCCTGACTATAACATTCAATGCTAGTCGTTTTGAGTTACATGAAAACATTCATTTCCTCGTTTTGAACTGAAGACTTATGGTTTTCATGTCTATTGTTGTACAATTGTTCAAGAATATGTGTTATAACGTTGTTGTTGTTTTTATATAAGTCGTTAACAATGATATATTTCTCAAGTCAGACAAGTGAATCGTTTACCGCAAGCAATCTACTGTTCAAGAATTTCCGTGTAAAATGCTATTGATATTAAATCTTTTTCTATTTCTGTTCAGTATTTGTAATTCCAGTAATATACTTTTACTAGTATATTGTGCATCAATTAATTCATATTTTATGTTAACAAATATGGTTTAAATATGCCCGAATCATGTTTATGTATACACTCAATTTCCTTCATTCACTTAATTTATCGAAACAAATATATATTGAAAACAAGAAAAGTGCTTGTTTTATTTCAGTATATCTGTTTGATTGGTATTTTTCCGTGTTATGATGTCGTTGTATGTGACTTATGGCCAACAACAGTTGGTGGTTCTTGGATATTGCCAATGTCTCGGGGAAAGTAAAAGAAATAAAGAGAAACCACGCGAATGTGAGAAATATTCCATCTTTGACATTAATTACCTCCTGGGACGGATACGACTTGTCTAGGACAAAACCTCCGGTGATATATTCATCTCCGGAAGTATTAGTTTTAATAATAATAGCCGAATAAGCACTTTAATTTGGCGTTCAAATCTGAGTTCGTAATTTTCATAAAAACACTAGCGTGCAACCATCGGAAGGAAACACAAATGATGACGGTATTGGCAGTGCACGGAAAATGGCGGATGACGGCTCTCGATAAGTGACGGTTTTTCATTTCTGTCGATTTCCATAGTCATTTCTGACTTTCTGAATTTAAAAGGTAATCTCCACAGATATGCAAGCTACAGTGGTCTGAAAGGTACCGACGTACGCGGAATTTAACTGACCATATGATAGGGTATGTTTTAGTGGTCAGAAATGGCAATGGAAATCAACATAAATGAAAAACCGTCACTTACCGAGATGAATGTGCTGGAACATTATCACGGACTAGACAAACATGTTTAATTCTAGTAAACTGACGTCGATTTTGTTAATATATCTTAAGTTTTTTTAGTTCAAAATCTTGGTAATACCGACCCCTTAGGTTTATTACGTATAAATAATGTATACTTATAAAGACAAATACATATTTACAAAGTATAAACAAACAACAAAACATGTAAGATACAAGGGAAAGGTACATAAATACAAAATTATCAAAGATAATACGCGCCTATAACTGCCATAATATTATGTTTACCTATAATTCGTATATCACAATGACATATAAAAACAAAATAAATAGAAAATGAATATATCATTATGCACATAACATATAGTACTAAAATGATGTAAAATAACGTTACTATAATAATTAAATCTTATACAGGCAGATACTTTCGTTTGCTATACCGTCACATGAGAAGATAATGGCACAGATGACCTTCTTTGCTCATTGCCCCTTTGGTAACTGCAGGCAGTTTTAGTGTGTTTAATAAGCCAAATCGTGTTTCCAATTTTCTTAACTGGCTCGATATAAGGAACCCAAGTCTGAACACCATTAATGGTGTTTGCAAATTGTCTATAGTTGAAATTTTGAACCTTTTTGAGCAATTCTTTTGTCGTTTGTATGCGTACCCTTTTTGATCATCTGTCAATGGGGTTACCATGTGGAAAGTAGTATTTCGTACTTTCAAGCTCAGCTTCAAAATGACATGTACTCTCGATAGTGATATGCCAACAGCTTTGGCAATATCGTGAATCGTATTTCTGCCATCCCTTTCAATCATTTCCCTGTCTCTGGAGACATTAATATAGCCTGTTGCAGTCACCATTCGTCCTGATTTTGCAGAATCTTTAACTGACTCCGTGCCCCGGTAACAAAACTCTTTTTATAACTACGAACTATCACAGGAGATACATTAATGGACCCATAAAAATAACTCCCTCCATTCAGTAAAACATTTTACTAACTTTTATGTAACCTATATAAGGTAATTTTATTTAGAATCAATGGCTATATACATAAATTCTTCAAAATTCTCAACACGTTTTCCAACCATTTTATCAACAGTTTGACATTTGTGTGTTGAACTCATTATTCATGTACAGTTTGTATATACCATTGTGAAGGTATTGATTAGAGCTGTCTAGACGTACCAATATTAGTGAAATCGTGCATACTGTTTTCTACAGTACAATACACATTACATATCGAACATCTCTCGTATTTTCCCATGTTGATTGATTTACAAATTGATTAATGTCTTTTCGTAATTGTTATTTAACCTCTCGTTGACACGGGCACATATTCTTGTTTCCATATGACAAGCGGTCCTTACAACATTAATTCTGTGAGAAAGTAGGCAGTTGCTTACGGAGGATGGGAGTCTAGTACTGGTTCTTCCCAGGAGCGATGATTAGGTGAACTGTCCGCCTCATATGACTCTGACTGTTAAAAAAGGGGCGTACAACTCGATATAAAAAACAAACACCATTAATTCATCAAAACCATTGATCTAGCATCAACATTAATTAGTAATTCTTTAATTTCGTAATGCTAACATTCGAGTGGGTTTAAAAGAATTGTAAGCAAACGCAGCACAAGTATTACTCAATGTGTAGAGAGTTATTCACAAATGTTAGTTTTATTGATTTCTTTTGAGAATGATCCTGGCTACAGCTTTTGTTTTAATCTTAAGTTGTTTCGTAGTGTTTTAGGGCATTCTACTGCTTTACATTTAGACAGTTTGATATATCTGTACATTACATAGGTTAGCATTGCATGTACCAATTAACATTGATATTAATACATATTATATCATAGCGCGCTAGTTCATTGTTTACATACATATACATGTACGTTTATATTTGTGACTCCAATACCACGAAGGTGCTAATGAAAAGAAACACAAAACTTCGTCACAAACCTATGCCAATATTATCTTTGGCAATAGCCAACAGCTGATGTCAGTTATTCTACGACGCGGCACGAGTTCCACAGCCAATTCACAAATCCATTTTGAATCCATTTGACATCTTACAAATGCGTGTTGGCGTGCAAAATGAAGTGAATTGAGTGAGCACTCAACAAATATCAATGCATTAACAGCCAGCAAATATCTAAAATGATTGGCGAAGTAGCGTACGAAGATAACAAACGAGCAGATGTAGTAATGGTACCATTAAAATATATATAATTCCAAAGATTGGGATTTAAAACCGGAAAACAATAGCAGATAACAGGAAAGAATAAATACGGAGCAAAAGGAATTTCAGAATTTGTGTCAAATACGATACATTATTTGAAATATCTTATATGTTATGTAGTCTGCTTTATTAAACAAAAAAAAGATATAAATTTAATTAATATTTTCTATGAATTCTTTGTTACAAACAACTCATAAACTAAATAGATGTTTAGGTATTCTACTGTTAAATTTACCTCTGAAACATTGAGTGCATGTCCTTGGCTTGTTCCTCAAGTGCAGATAAATCAAGCCACGTCATTATTTCTGCTTGATATTTACACACACCAAAGCACACATTATTCAAATGCAGCAAAGGTTACAATTAATCATAGTTTTCCTTCATTAGTGTTTGAACTGGAGACTTCAATATTTCCAGTTATTGTATCGATCACAGTTACCCCGATGATGTTATTACTGGGATAATTATAAAAAAATATCCAGTTCATTAGCAACCATATGGTCTAATATACTGTCAGATTAATTATTACGTTTCATTGATTAAATCAATTCTAACCACACCTTTTACTGTAATCATGGAAAGCGGGTTGTATTTGTTTACTTTAGCTTGGCTTATTAGCTTCATCACATCAGAGATCATCTCCGCAACTTCACAGGGAAATAATTAGTTGATAGGTGACCGACCGCATACAATATAACTCAAATATACCCCCTCTCAAACTTCGTTTATAACAACATGTATAAATAGAAAATGAAAAAAAAAACTTTCACACAAATGCTTAAAATATTGTTCAAATTCAAATTCTGAAATTCGATATTTTTTCTGTTTGCTTAGCCTATTTCAAGATAACTCTATACAAATATGCATTTAATATCATCCTAGGACAAAGGATCTAAGAAATATTGAAGAAATTATTTTCACATTACGGAGAATTTTACACCAAATTACCATACCACTACGTTCAAATTATCTCCCTTATTAAAAACCACAAAATGTGATTCTGACTTTATTTTCCTGTCTTTCTTCCGCAAATCATTAGTTTAACATCCTTACTAATATCCCTATCTAAAAGTCAAACATTTATTTAGCTGATCATAATCACAAAAACGATATTATGTAAAGTTGTGTCTGAGGACCGTGGGAAAATTTATTTTTGATTCAAAAGTCAGTTCGAGTTGCTTCCCTTAGATGTTAAGGAACAAGGAATGTTTGTCCACGAACCATACACACTATATTGGGTAATTCATCTCTATAATTATTTTCTTAAGAATATTCTTTAGTAGAAGTATATATAAGGCTGTAAAATTATTCATTTTACTGAGAAACTGCGTCTAATGTACTTGGAATATTCCGAACACATACATGTCTATAAGGCATCAAATTTACATATTTATTCCTATATACAATTTATATATACAAGAATGACTACCTATTGCTTGTGTCTGTTAAGTCTACCATAAAAACATGTTTAAAACAAATTATTTCTGTGACTGTCTGGTTTTCTGACCTCCACATGCCATTTTGAAATGTTTGACCTGCAGGGGGACGAAATGTTAGTTTTTTTGGATTGTCTTGTTAGTTGTTTTTATTAAGTTTGTATTTGCCTTTGAAAAATGCGTTTTCTGTACAATGATTGCGTTGTCATTCATCAAATTATGCCAGATTAGTCCGTTATTCTGTGTAAAAAACAGTTTTCCTCAAAATTATTGTGACATGAAACCCATTTGTAAAATATTTAGCACTCATGATACAGGCATCATGTCTGTGAACATAACTTAGCATCTCCCCATCGCTTATCAGATTCAATACAATGTATACACGTTAATGTAACAAGGCCTTTCGCACTAGACAGGTGTGTATGGTGTCAACTGAAGTCTCTTTTTGATGTATATGTTACTAACAGAGTGTGTGATGTTTCAGTCTGAAGTCAAATGTGTATATCAATTAATATTTTGCAGTTGACAGATATCTATTTAATTATGAGTGATGGTCTAAAGAGAACAGTTAAAATTGTTATATGGTCTTATCATTTAATAACTGCATTATAATAGATTTAGGCACATACTTTACGAGTTTGAACAATTTAGAAATATGCTGTTATCTAAAAAGTTTGATTGCATTTCTTCGATTCGTTAACACCATTGCCCCATGCATTAGTATCTATAGCAATGTTGCACCGTGCTCGTCAATCCAAGCGTGATTTGCACCGAATTCGCCAATATCCACCATTTGAAAAAAGGTGACCCAGTCTTGAAGACGTCTACGGTCAGTTATAATGCCCCCATCACACCAGAGCACGTCCGCACCACGCTCGCAAAGTTCCTATCACGTCCTGAAAATTTTGATGGCCGTGGCAGGGACGGGGTCAAACTCGAAAAGAAATGATGCACCCAGGCTCGCACTACGCCCTTACAACGTCCTTGCCTGGTTCTCACTGTGTCTATCACGTTGCCAGTAAGTTCATTACACGTGCAGCTTCCCGTTGTCACCAGGTCTATTGCGTTAATACTACGCCCAAATTATGTGCTCACTACGTCCATGCAGACTGAACTGCGCTCTCCCTAGGTCCCAATAACGTCCGCATTGCATTCACTATCTCCGTATGTATACTGTACCTTATGTGTCCATTTATATTAACTGGTCATGATGGCCAAACAGACGTCTTCTTTCTGCTTATAGTCATGCACTAACGCAACATAATCTAAGTTGCTTCATGTTTCTTTTTCTTCTATTTCTTATTTAGAAAACGGCAATTTCAGCATCCAAATGGCTTGTCAGGTGGTACAATAACAAAATGCATTCATTTGCTAACGTCCTGTCAGGACGCAGTGGGTGTAGTGCAATCGTTGCCCTAGTGTGATGGGGGTATAATTAGAGTAGATGTGATGGATTGAAGAAGCTTCTGTAATTGTACTAGGGTCTCTTTTATTGTTTCATTGGTAACATTAGATCTACTTTTTCAAAGTCCTCTGCGTCTGAGCATAGTATAGTAGTTGTGTGTCCAATTGTTCCGTCAGTTCAGCACCATCTGGTTGAGAAACTTCTGTACATCCCGGATTCCGCTTGTTTCAGGAACAATTGGCAATGGACAGACTTAGTCGGTGTGTTCACTTTAAAAAATTTCCATATTGGTCTGTCACTTGTTACATTATTTGTAGGTATTAATTTTCCAGTTTCCGTGATCGTTGTCATGTCGTCGATGTTGTAGATAACGTAATGGTCATTCATTTTAAGTTGCATTGTGATATTTAGTTGTACCTCTATCATCTGCTTCCCTCATGAACGTAACGCTCTATATGCTGGAGATTGCACAGTGTCATTGCGCTTCTAAAATGCTGGAAAATGGTGACCGGCAGTACATACACACCGCGTGGTCTGTATCCTGAAATTAATATGACTTCAGTGAGCAACGTACACATGAAGAGTGACCTTCGTTTAGCACCATACACACACTCTGTGAGAAACAAACACAGTCGTAGTATGCAAAAAAACCCGTTCATATGTGCTTATTACACCTACAGAACATTTCTAATGAAGACAAAAAGATTGAATAAGTAAACCTTACCCAGTAAGTATAAGAAATGATACTCACGAAAAATATTTTAATGAAAAATCTACCAAAACAAGACTGTCTATGAACATCCCTAACTTTTGAGCTTAATGCATACGTAATTGGTACTCAATTAACTACATACAACTGTTTCATAGTATTAAACGTTTCTACTCACCATGTTTCGTGCTTGGAATATGATATTCCAGCAAAATACAATGTCACTAACTACGAGAAATGTCGTCCTTAGCTTTTCAACCACGTTATGTGTACATAACATGTGTCGTTTGTCGTTGCATAACATACACATGTTTTCGATGCGAACCGCCTCTCGTGATACGTCGTTGGCCCCCAGTGTACTTAGACTGCTAGCGCTTTGCATCATGGGATAAGTGTGTTAACACGGTACTATAACGGCAATTTAGGAGTTTAATAAAGATCATATTTTTAGTTTTAACAGTCTAAATAACATTAAAGAAAACTTCGCGACTATCTTTTTTAAAGACATTTCTTGTTTATATTTTCCTATATAAAACATGTGACCCCTGACACAAAGGGCAATATTTTAACAACTTTATTAGAGGGTCACTAGGTGGTGTTTCTATTCTTTTTTTTCTTTTCAGGTTTTCAATTACCAAAACGGTAATGCATTTATTTCTATTCTATATTCAGTGGCATCCATGTAGTGAAATATTCTAGAATTGCCATGCTGAACATGTATACATTAATATCAGATACTCGAAGATAAAATATCAACCAAAAAGAAATTTGTCAATTTACATAACACTGGCTGAAGCAAGGAACAGTTTCACACAGTGAATAGTGTTACAATATTCGCCGGCCTCTGTGGGCGAGTGGTTAAGGTCGTTGACTTCAAATCACTGTAACCTCTCGCTGATAAAGGGTTGTGGGTTCGAGCCCATCTAATGACCATGTCTCTTTGTGTGTGAATGTAGGCAGTTGCTTATGGAGGATGGGAGTCTAGCACTGGTTCTTCCCAAGAATGATGGTTAGGTGAACTGTCCGCCTCATATGACTCTGACAGTAAAACTCAAACAAACAAACAAGCCGTAATATTCCAATATAAACTCGTAACATGTGTACATTAATGATTACAGCATATAAGTGTAACGTTATTATGTAGACTCAAGAGGGTCTTGTATTAAGTGTATGCCATAAATGAAAGTGTCAGAAACAGAAATAAAATGATTCCATTTAGCACTTCCATTAGGATCATGTCATTTAAACTGCGTAACGAGCACTTGTTGATCTGTGATAAGAATTTATCTCAGAGGTAAGTCATTCAATCGTCAGTATTTGATATTTACCCTCTTTAAGTAGGCTTTTTGAAAGGTTTGACCTAGATTATATGCATAAAATAACACGCATACACTTGTGTAATGGATTTAAAATCTAAGATTAAGTTATTTTAACAATTCCTGATTAGTGTCTGCAACTTGTATGAATTTTCTGATTTTAGCTTAGATATAGGACAGTTAAATTATCTAGCACCATTTAAAAAACTTCAGATGCCTATGTAAGTGAGGTTTGTAATGGTGGTTCTTTTTCAACTTCTTTCCAATTCTGATCAATAGTCCGCTGCAGAGTCACCGGGGCTGGGGTGTCATGCAGGGTCGCAATCACTGCTCCAATATTTCGGCAAAAATGAAATTTCAGCAAAAGCCTTTTTTCGAATATTTACCCCTCACCCAAAACCAACCCTGTCTGCTGACACTATGTCAAATCACTTCTGCCCCCCCCCCTCTCCCCTGGTGCAGGATGACATTTTGTCCAAAGAACTAGTCTACTGTTAAGATAGATATCACAGGTACAATAATACTAAGGATCTGGTTGATCTTATAATGAGCAAACACTCAGAATACAGCTGAGCTTAAGAAATCAAGAATCGACATGCATCTGTTTATCATTTATTGCAGAAAAATAAGGATGATATGTCATGAATTTACACTTACATTTTGAATGTACAATATTATAACAATGTGTCTATATAACATCAAACAAAAAATATAGTAAACAGTTTGTGTCATTCATAAAATACTACATTGTATATGAAACTAAAATCTGGGCCATTATACAAAACGGTCCAAAGCACAATGCATGCACAATTATATATCAGTATAATTAAATAAATGTATTTAGCTAAGCACCTTTATATAACGTGTCTTATAAGCATATCACTGAACAAGCAGCAACAGAAATTGTCATTGAGTGCTGTTCAAATCAGTAAAGTCGTAAAGGGAGGTAAATGTGGTGAGAACAAGTCATTTGACAAAATATTCATTTGCATACTTATATATAATTTAGGCCCGTTAGCTTTTTGAATTTAGTAATACAGAAAGTTAGATAGAATAATAGTAAAATATAAAAAATGTTTTATTTGCTCAAAAACATAATTACTTTTTTACATAATGCCTTTCTTTAGCCACATCCTGTAAAGATGTTGTCAGATGCTTTTCTTTATTTTTCACAAAATCATTGAAAAAGAATTCTGCGTTACATTTCCGTATGTACTTCATGATTAAAACAGAAAATTTTGGAATGTTCTTATTGCAAGTTAAAAATAGTTTCTCTGATAAGATAGCTTTGTAGGTAAAATAAGACCTACTTTAATTCTAACATCCTAAACCCTAATGTGGCTTTAATCACCATATAACTTTTTATCTGCACAAAGTTATAGAAATGGAGAAAATTATTGATTGCTCTTCAATTTACACAAAATGTGATCTACTTGAATTAAAATCTAAGAATTTTTAATTTGCAAAATGAAAGAATGGACTGTATTTACAATGAAACAAGTTAGCATAAAATATATATTTTATAACTTGTGATAGTTTAAACATGATATATTTTCTTGCAAATGATAACAATTACTTGAATAAACGAACAATATTCATTAACTATCATATAGCCAACTTAACAATATGGATTATTTGATAAACAACATAATAAGCCACACATCATGAAAACAACAATCTCTGAATATTATCACAGAAACAAGTAGAGTAACATACACAATATATTTATTTATATAAGTTCAAGGCTTCAATACACCCAACCAAGGATAGTATCACTTCTCAATTCTGCTACTTTTTTGGTCTAAATTACCATATCTCTATCGTAAAACATTAGCTTCAAATAAAGTACTAAATGTACAGACAGACAAAACCATCTACAACCATAGAGAATAATTTTACCTACAGCAGCTTTAAAACAGCCAAATAACACTGAACATAGAACCAATATGCTAATTATACATCTATCTACCATTGCATCATAGTTCAAGTCATTACGCAAGTATATTTATTGATTAAGGGTCACACTCAAATAGACTTTGAAAGTTCCTGATTCATTTACAGATATGTAGCATTCCAAACAATCCAAGGATTGCATTTGGTTAGTATATAATGTTGAATTATACTTGGTACAACATTAATGAAACATCATTTAATGATGATGCCATACATATTGTATCTTTAATGTTACTCATATATTCTGTAAAAGAATGCAATAAGTAACAATACAATTAAATAAGAAACCCTGCAAAACAAAACCCCAAAAATGATTGTAGTGATATGAAATCATTATAGAGCAGTGCAACCTCTCCAGAGTGGCCCTCTCTTGAGCAACTACCTCCCAACAGCACGACTTTAGTCCAACTGTACGCATAAACTATTAATTTAACCTCTCAACAACAACATAAATTTCCTTCTCCCAAAGGTTTTGCTTTTGGAGATGTTGCACTATTTCAAAATCCAAATATTCTAACAAACGTTGAGCTATGCAATACCATGAGTCAGATATTAGTAAATAGAAGATCTTTAAATTCATAATAACATAATGTAATCAGCAATAACTACATCTTGATGATAAATGCTGAAAACTTCAATAATATAAAACAACTATAAGTGATTAAGATAATAAAGAAGCATAAAAAGCTATGTTAAGAGGTTTTACATAACCATGATACATGAGTATAATATGGTATCTGTGACAAGTGAGAAATACACGGCTCAACTTTTATAATCAGTCAATATGATCAATTACGTATATTCTGTTAGCAGGAATATTACTCACTTTATTGGATACCATACCGATGAAGCATATAAATCATTTTTATAACTTTAATGAGGATCTAAGTACCACTTTTATCTACATCTGACATGAAACTGTTTAAGTTCCTGTTCCATGTTGCAGTGCAAGTCTATGTAAGTTCAGTTTCCGTGAGTACTTTCAGTACTTTGATTTTATTATAAGCTTCACTTTTTCTAAAATATTATGACATTTTACATTTTGTTTGTATAGGTCTTTGATTGCCATTGTATATTTTAATAGTATCATAATTATACAATGTATAATTCTAGATGACCAATCAAAAGTTGAGCAGTGTAGATTTGTTCAAGGCAATACATCAATCCTTATATAAAATAAAAAGAGAAAAAAATAGAACAATATCATGCAATCAAAATGAAAATGTTATAAAATTTGTGTATGATATGTAGATACCAAGATTATTCATCTTCAAGTATGATATGTCTATATTCAATCAATAAAGATAAAAAATCACCAAACACGAAAAACACTAAAAACATGAAAAACGATTAATTTAATCCATCAATGTTTCACCGCATTGTCTTCTTCTGGATAATCTCCCTTTTTTATGTCTATATTTAGTAATCTTTGTTCTTTAAACAACATTTATCCACAATACAATAAAAGCTAGATAACAATATATAATCAATGCTTTGGATTTTTTAACAGAGGTTTAACGTCAAGACAATATCCAGGGAAACTTGACACCTTTTTCAGCTTTAACTGTGAGAAAGATCCCAGTTGTTTGTTTCATCAGGTTAAACGCCATTTTCAACATATTTTCAGTCATATCGTGCCAGACAGTTATCCTAACGAGCTTTCCTGGACTTCATTTAGGCCTTAACCAGTACTTATCACATTCTATCTGTAAACTTCTGCCAAGCTACCACACAAAATTCAGAGATGGAGGACTATTTAACATAGGATGTAATATCTTCAGACAAATTCGTCACAGACAGTGTGAGCCTCGCCCGGGGTTCGAACTCACAACCTCTCAATCAGTAGACAAACTCTCTAACCACTGAGCTAGCTGGGCAGGCCGATCCCAGTTGTACTCCTGGGAGAACCAACAACCTTTCTGTAAGCTAGTCGGACAGCTTCCTCACTTGTGAATTTTGTCTACTGTCATGAAGAACTTGAATTCACATTGGTGAGGGGATAGTAATTATAGTCAGAGATCATAACAGGTCACTGAGGTCCCTAAATATTGTATATGAACATAGAAAAAGTCATAGAGTCATTGAAAAATGAAGAAACAAATAAACATGTTTTGATATATTGCCTAGTTACAATAAAATATATATAAAAATAATCTAGAAGTGTACTTAAATAATATATTATGCAGAAAACTGAGTGATTCCAAACTTATTTTTATTTTCAGCCTAATCCAATTTATAAAAACATCAAGTATAAATTTACTTTGACAGTTCATTATCATGTTTCAAAGATGATGTTCTGATTCTAAGAAGGCAATTATTTATCATTCTTGAATAATAAAGATCTTTCACATACAAAAATACTGTCTGATGAGTATTATACCATGTGGAACAAAGATAATCATACCATATCAAACAAAGAGTATTATACCATGTGGAACAAAGATAATCATACCATATCAAACAAAGATAATCATACCATATCAAACAAAGAGTATTATACCATATCTAACAAAATATTAAAATTACCAATTTCAACAACTATAATCTCAGCATAAAAAACATTACAGTTAAACCCCTGAAAATCAAACCCTGCCAGACTTGGCTAAAGATCAGGCTTTCCGAGAATTCTGGTTTTCAGAGAACTTAAATACATTCGGAGAAAACTGATATGACATAAAAATAGTCAGATTCACACAGAATTCCTGTTTTCAGGGGTAAGACTGTATATCATATAAACAAACATGACACACAAAACATCACATGACACATGCTGTATGTCAATTCACAAAAAAAGAGAATTTGACCATCATTTCCATGGATACATGAGAACAAAATCATAAATTGATCAGTGAAGTGGAACGGATATTTGATCAATCTATGCTTGGTCAACATTCAGTGTGGCAGGCATGTCAGAATTTCCTGTCTGTTCTGGTGCCTGTTGAGGTTCTAATGTCACATAATCGTGCTGATTATCCCGTTCCTCATGCAGTTTACCATATCCAAACTGATTGTTCTCTTCAGACTCACCTGGTAATCCACTCACCTGAAGTAAATAACATTTCAAGCATGTAGGAATACTCAAGATGATTCAATTAACCATTGTGTTATACATTACATTGAAGTATTGAGCCAAATGCCAATCTGACAATAGGATTTTTTTAAAGCACACTCAAACCTTTGAACAAAGGCCACCATCTGGAAAGACATAATGTGGCCTTTATTGGCTGGTGGCTCTTATTCAGGGGTCATTATGTTCTAGATAACCATTAATGGTTTTTAAAAGAATGGCTTTTATTTACAGGTTGGCCTTTATTCAGAGGTAGCCGGTAACACATATTTGACTGTTTATGACTTAATTGTACAATAGGTTTTCATATGAAGCAATGCATAAGTTACAAACCCTTTGGCCATTGGCATAGTGTGGATTCTCAAATGAAACAGTTTCATTTCTTTGTGATGGAGGGGGAACTCTAAGGCGCCTGAAATACGACAGAATGAAGCATTGATAAACATTATCCAGGTCCAAACACAACTTAAAAATTCCAAAATTATGAGAAACAATATTTTCTAAATCTGTCAAAATCAAGTATATATATTCATATCATCTTTAAAAACTTATTTTGTACAGTATCAAATTGATATATCTCATGGCACAACATAATTGTGATATTCATAAACATACTAATCACTTCAGCCATTCACAGGTAAGTTTCTATAATTGACTAAGAACTGATATATGATAAAAAAAATAATGAAAGATTTAACAAGAGCAAATAAATCAGATAATTTCAAATTATACAAGTGAAAATCAATGACTGATAAATTACTTATCAATACAAACAATCAATTCTGCATACAGTCAAACCTGTGAACAAAGGCCATCCTTGGTATACACAAAATGTGGCCTTTATTGACAGGTGACCTTTATTTGGAGGTTATTTTATTTGAAATAATCATTGACAGTTTTTTGTAAGATAATCAGTAATGGTTTTTAAAAGAATGGCTTTTATTCACAGAGTGGCCTTTATTCGGAGATGGTTGTTATCACAGGTTTGACTGTATACTGATAATTCATGTTTTGTTATACAGGTAAACTTACCTGAAGAGAAGAACAGCTACAACTATCACAGCAGCCAAGAAGCAAATACCCAGTATGACACCAACAACCACACCAGTTGTTTCACTGGGTGAACCAGTATTACCTGATGTGTCAGTTACTACACTTGTAGACTCTCCTTAAAATGCATAAAATGAAATTTAAGCATTGAACAGAAATTTTGAAAACATCACAGCTGCTGAAATTCTGTGTACTCAGAACACAGATAATTAAAGTCTTGTTTGTTTGACAATATGAATTTAGCACGCCTTATGTATACATGCCACACAAATATAAAATAATTTCAGGTCAATTCAATTGTCATTTTTTTTCATTATTCATTTTTAAAGACCCACCTCCTTGATCGAGTGGTTAAGGTCGCTGACTTCAAATCACTGTAACTTCTCACTGATAAAGGGTCGTGGGTTTGAGCCCAGCTACCAACCATGTCTCTTTATATGAGAAAGTAGATAGTTGCTTACAGAGGATGGGAGTCTAGTACTGGTTCTTCTCAGGAATGATGGTTAGATGAACTGTCTGCCTCATATGACTCTGACTGTTGAAAAGGGGCGTAAAACTCAAACAAACAAACTAACAAACATTCTTTAAAACCTTTATCCTCTAGAACATTTCACAGTATTAAATTGTACAAGAATGAAATAAAAATCAATCATTATACCTGTAGTGATATAAATGTAATTTGATTTTTGTCCAACACCATCGGCACTGAGAGCTGCAACACGTATAGCATACTTTGTTTTGGGCAATAACTTGATAAGTCGAGTTGTAGTCGATACTGTATTCACCTAAAGAATGATACATAAACATGTATACAAAAAAAGACTTTTGAACAGTTCTTGTCTTATTATGTTCAATTTAATACTTGAAGCTGTTATACACATTGATCATGTTATCATAGCAATGTTGCCATTGTACAAACCACAAGCAATTATTTTTGTGTCTACTGACCATAAGAAATAATTAGTAGAAACAAAAACTGTTAAAACATCCATGATATGAACAGGTACAATCCTGTTCCTTTGTAAGCAACAACCTCATTAAATTTTGACTATAAATTGTGGGGAAAATGCTGAGCCTTGCCAAGATTTAAATGATCATCTTAAAGCATGTAGTTCCAGATTTAAGAAATGAACCAACCATCTATGCTTCATATATCTATAGTGTTAATACTTACTTTGGTATCTTTATCACCTAGTCTGTGGAAAAATACCGAATATCTAACAATTTTAAGTGGCGAAGATGGTGGATCCCATTTAACATCAACACTTGTGGCATCAATGAGGTCTCCATGTACATTAGTAGGCATCTTAGGTACCAGTGCTGATAAATACATTAATAGTTTACAACATAACAACCAATTTATAGGTCAAACAGTTTGTCAGTTAGCGCATAAACAACAAGATGTATTTATGAAACATAATGCCCCCTCTCAGTAACCTTGACCTTCGACCTACTGACCTGAAAATGCACAGGCATGTAGAGGTTGTCATGAGGAACCAACATATGAAGTTTGATGACTGTAGGTGGAAGCATTTTGATTTTAAAGGCAATGTTAAAGACAGGCAAACAGATAGGCTAAAAACAATATACCCCCGATCTATCGATACAAGGGCGTAAACATTATAGATACAAGTCACAAGAATACTAATTCTCATTCATTTGAAAAAGTACGAAATCTCTAATACAAAAATAGGATATGTCAGAGTATGAATAAAACCTTACTAATGTGAAAATGTATTTAGACAAAAAGCAAGTTCAACCAACTTCAAAAAACTAAAGAAGTAATTTTGTGAGATCAGTAAAAGGAGAATAATATTTGCAACAGTATCATCACTTTACAAATTTTCAGGCTTGAAACATGGAGACAAGTTCCACATACATGTAATTTTTACAGTAGCATTCTTCGAGGGATGACTGGAACCAAAGTTATTTTGTGAAACAATCCATACAGTAATTGTTTCACCCTTCTTAACAACAGATGCTGGAAGTATGTAAGATCTATCATTTCTATTCTGGAAGTAGAAGACAAATCAATGAAGAACCAAAATAGTTTATTCTTACATTGGACTACAGAACATCATATAGAAAATATCTATAATAAGGGATACAGTCAATCCTGTGAACGAAGGCAACCCCAGGGAATGAAAAATGTGGCCTTTATTGACAGGTGACCCTTTTTGGCTGTCATTTTGTTCTAAATAATCAATAACTGTTGGCCTTCAATCACAAGATCGAAAGAGACCAAGGTTTATTGAGGTAAGTAGTAAAAATGAATTCAATATGGCAGAACTGACATAGTGAGTTTGAATTCTGGGCAAAGCTTACACTGTCTGTGTTGGGTAGCTTGGAAGTAGCTTGCGGATAGAATGCGATTAGTACTAGATAAGGCCTAAAGGAAGTCCAGATAAGCTGGTTATGATAACTGCCCGCCACAATCTAACTGAAATAATATTGAAAATGGCATTAAATCCGATAAAATAATGAAATAAATAAGTGACATGAAAACATTTAACTTACAACTCCATCAAAATCCTTAGTTTGAAATGGTGACTGATACCAAATATGGTAAACATCAACTTGTTTGGCATTCTCACCATAATCCCAAAATACTTCAACAGTGTCATAGTATAAGTTGGCACGAACATTTTTAGGGGCCGCAGGAATATATTCTAAAAAAAATACAATATAATACGACAATGTGGATACTAATTAAAAACAATATGAAAAACTAGAATTTTTCCCAAAAAGTGACCATTTTTGAGTATGCATGCATATTCACAATATTTTCGTGGATTTGAGGAGACCACACATAACAATAAAATCAGTAACTACCAACTTTAAAGTATATTGTTTGCACATTGGATTGCAAACATGTCAGAACTGAATAAACATACCGATGCAGCATTCAAGTCTCAATTACTTGTCATTTTAAGCAATCACTATTTATTGCAATCTTGACTGATACATATCATTTTTAAAGATTTTTTTCTAAAATTTTAATTAAAAATGAGCAGAAAGCGAATGGAACTTTCTCTCAAGCAGCAAAATTAATTACTAAATTTGTTTCTCTAGTTTCACATGTAATAGTTAATTGACAAACAATACTTTATAATTCTATATATGACAATCTTTTCTCAACAACTAATTTACGCAGTTTATTGACAAGAGAGTGATTCACAGCATCAACCCAACCACGAAAATTGCTAATTTAAATAATGTGACATAATTTCCTGGTTTACAGTAGTCTAATATACAAAAAAAATTATAAAAATTCTCAAGCATGACTTAAAGTACACACAATGACATCATGTTCAATAATATACTGAATATGATCAATAATGTATCAATTTAAAACAACTTACGTTGAGCATTTACGGCACAATTTAACATAGTCTCAGCATGCGGCATACAGAACAATAATTCAGTGGTGTCTTCATGCTGAGGTATCTTTCCAGCGCAAAATGGTAAACAAAAATCTAGCACTCCTCCCTCTGTACAGCACTTGCTATGATTTTTACCATCTAGAGAATGAAAAGAAAGTTAAAAGTACCAAGCAACAAGCTACTAGATTGCATTTTTTTTTTTTTTTTTTTTCCAAGTTTACTTATGATGACAATGAATTCAACCAAAAATTTGTCATAAAAACACCTGAATTTCAACAGTAAGAGATGAATTGCATTAAAAAGCACCACAGGTAATTTTTAGAATTAAAAAGTAAGGATAGAATAATACCTGCACCACAAGCAAAAAATTCTTCTAGATAATCCAGGCAGTAGAACAAGGTAGGGTCTGCAATCACTGCATTTATATCTACAGCATAACCACATATAGGCTCGGCACAGGAATCTGGTACCCCTTTTCCCTTACAACAGTCTATAATAGATGATCGAATTAAATACATTACAAGATACATAGCAAACCTACATAACAACATTTCCGATAAAAAATTAGGCATCCACTATCACCAATACTATACATACAACAAGAACAGAAGCTGAAGTCTACCAATCAATACCATTATAGAACAGGGACCCCAATTGTTTATCCAAGGTTATAGGTTACAAATATATAAATATATTCCATATATATATTGTATTAGGATCTGTTTAAACGTATAAATCCATACTTATTCTATGTGTTGATAATATGTTCTTCTAATTGTACGATTTATATGTAAATTCAAATTGAATTCTACTGTGCATAGAAAGACAAGGTATTTAGCACAACTAACTTCAGTAAAATAATTATAAATTTGATACAATAAAAGGTATAAGTTCTGTTTTATGTGTACCTTTAACTTTCCCTTCTTTTGGAGGTACTGATGGTGGTAAGTTTGTACCAGGAAAATCATCTGAAAAATGTACAAAATCAGTAATTTAGAATGAAATATCCTTTAAAACCTTAAATACTTAACTGGTTTTATATATGTTTTTATATTGAATATTTATACTTTATACTGAATACATGAATTTATATTGAATATGTATACTTTATACTGAATACATGTACTTTATATTGAATATGTATACTTTATACTGAATACATGCATTTTATATTGATATGTATACTCTATATTGAATACATGAATTTATATTGAATATGTATACTTTATACTGAATACATGTACTTTATATTGAATATGTATACTTTATATTGAATATGTATACTTTATACTGGATACATGTACTTTATATTGAATAATGTACTTTATATTAAATATATGTACTTTATACTGAATACATATAACCCTACAGTGAATATAAATACTTAACACTGAATACATGTACATGACATTATACTGAATGCATATATCATATATTGCGGATACATATTTTTTACATTCCATACATATACCTTATATTGAACACAATTTACTTTATACTGGATACATATTCAGTCAATTAAAGTAAATTGATACAATATCTTTAATAAAGTAAAGTGGCAAAAAGTCACAAAAAATACTGGACAAAATCATCTGGTGAAGACTGGATAGGAACAGTCCAATTTTGAAAACAGACAAGGTCCATTATATATTGACTGGTGAATCAGAGGCCATACTTCATGAGTTTTAGAGTTCATATTGCTTTTTCATCAAACTTGGCTGGAATGTTTTGCTCAAGTTTGGTGAAAAATTGAATAGAGGCTATTTAACTTAGAAAGCAACCATTGTGTACATCATCTACCTGGTGCAAGTATCCCCAAAATATGTTCTGTCAACATGAGCATATAATAAGACAAAATATCAAAAACTGGAGAACAAACAACTACACATTTGGGAATTGAGCAAGAGTTCCATACAAGCATAAACATAAAGCTGTCACATACTGTAGTAAATAGGCCTATTCCACATGGAAAATGAAAATGATAATCACTAAATGAAAAACTCACTTTCAAGTTTACCAGTAATACTGTTAGATCCAAACTTGTTTGCAGCATTACAAGTGTAAGTTCCAAAATCAGCTGATTCAACATTGTTGACCCTCAAAGTGCTTGTGGTGGTACCATCTTTAATATTATACACAAGGGTGGGGATAATGTACTTAGACTCTTCCTGCAGGGCATGTCCATCTTTTGTCCATGTGACAGTATCAGGGAATCCACCAAACACACACACAATGTCAGCATCTTGTCGTACATTAGGTAAAACACTGGAATCATTCATTCTTATTGGATGAGGCTTGACTGTAATGAAAAACAATAAAATCAGTAAAATTGTAACTAAATACCCAACTGACCCCAAATACATTCCAACTAAGCTTTCATGCAAGGTTGCTAAATACCAAGTTTAGTAAAGATTAGTCATTCCAAACTTAAGTAATTGACCAGAAACTGATTTCTATATTTAATAACAGTGACCTTGACCCTACTGGCCATTGATGCAGTACAAAATCATGGACTGAATGAAAGCTACCTACACACAAAATTCCATTGCAATATCTCAATCCTTACTTTAAATAAGTTACTGACCAGAAACTGATTTTCTATTTTTAGTAACATTTTCTATATTTATTAAACAGTGACCTTGACCCCACATATTCCAAATATGTTCCCAAGCTGGGTTTTGATTCAAGGATACTAAACACCAAGTTTAGTCAACACTGGATATTCCAATCTTAAGTTATTGACCGGACACTGATTTTCTATATTTAGTATCAGTGACCTTGACCCCACACATTCCGAATACGTTCCCAAGCTAGGTTTTGATTCAAGGATACTAAATACCAAGTTAAGTCAACATTGGACATTCCAAACTAAAGTTATTGACCAGACACTGATTTTCTATTTTTAGTAACAGTTACCTTGACCTTGATCCCACTTATCCCAAATACAATCCAAGACTAGGTCTTCATTCAAGAATCCTACATACCAAGTTTAGTCATGATTGGTCAATCCAAACTAAGGTTATTGACTGGACACCGCCAGTTTGACACCCGCTCGCCAGCCCACATACCCACCTGCCCGCCATATTCGGCATTCTAATTAACAAAATCAAGCACATTGATTAAAAATACAATTGAAAGTATAAAGACATAAAAAAATTATTCATACTCACATCTTACATTCAAAAATATGTCTTCAGTTTTCTTCTTCAATTTCTCAGCAAATGTTACACTGCATGTATATATACCAGAATCACTCATCGATACTTTTTTTATCTCATAGAGATTCACTCCGCTTACTGTTTTTTTGTACCTCAACCATTTAACACTGTCAATTTGAGCACCTAGACCAGCACATCTAAGCTGTACAGATGTACCAGAATCAATCACACCAAGAGGTTCTTGTGATATAGATACTGTACCTGAGGCTGTAAAATAGAGAACAACTTTTAGAATAGAAACTGTAGCCTTATCTAATGTGTGGGAAATACACCTGATACATCATGTACCTATCATAATCAACAATTTAGTGACTTACATAACTTATTTGACCTCACAGCTGACAAACTTTTTTTCACAGTACTAATTCATTTGCAAAACATACCCCTAATGCATAATAAAAGAAGGCATAATCATGTGTTTATCACTAGTGAATCATCCAGTCTAAAATGGTAGCATGAAGAATAAATATTGAATCTGAATGTATATCTCCTCATCTTTTGACCTTGAAATATGCAATTGCTATACTTATTCAATTTAAGATAGTGCTCATTATAGGTAACAGACCAAATCAAGTGATCCTGAATTTCCTAACAGTATGAGCTCATAGCTACATTCATTCCAATAGCTACAGGCATTTCCCCACATAATATGTAATAAATCAGAGGACAGAAAGAAACTATACTGACTGATCCAGTAATGGTAGCTTTAGTATATTTTAGCATAATTACAACAAATCAAGACAGTGTACATACTATCAGGCAATGTCATCAGGATTACATATGGTGAGGGTAAACTTGAGCCATACTTGTTACTTGCTGTCACCGATACCCGGTACCAAGTCTCTGCTTCAAGTTTATTGAAGTCGATTATTGTATTATTGGTGGCCTGAAAAAGACAACATGTTATTCACAATGAAACATACTACATATGTAGCACATAATGATTTCAATTTACAGAAAATTTTGCAACAGATAAATGAAAAAAATAAAGCTGTCTTAATGAAATTGTGTCAAGACTTTGAGGTGTCTAGTTTGTTTGTTCGAGTTTTACGCCCTTTTTCAACAGTCAGAGTCATATGAGGCGACAGTTACCCAAGCATTGTTCCTGGGAAGAAGCAGTACTAGACTCCCATCCTCCTTAAGAAACTGCCTACTTTCTCACACACACACACACTAAATCTGAAGAGCTAAGGCCAAATCGTTCTCTAGCTATTGGTCGGACAAGGTTTAGTTACGGATGGACTGACAGACGGACCAACCTTCGGACTGACCGACCGACATGGGCTAAGCAATATACCCCATTTTCTTTGAAAGGGGTCATAATAAAATTATTCAATGATGTGATTGAAATTGAATACATGTACAAAATTAAATACAAACATTAATGATAAAATAATATGATAATTAAAAATATAATTACAATTTTGTATTTTAATTCTTGGCTTTTATCAGACCAAAGTAAGGCAAAATAGGAACATCCATCATCACAGTTATCACTAGGTGCCAACCATTTCATCTTTATACTGGTACTGGTTGATGCTGCTGCTTTCACAGATTGGGGAGGAGAAGGAATGACACCTGAAATATACATATATTATACAGTTGACCCCATCCGGACTGGGCCAAAAGCACGGTTTTCAGAGAATTCCAGCTTTCAGAGAACTGTTGATAAATTCCTAGAAAAATTGGACTTGAAAATCATCTGATTTTCAGTGAATTCCAGTTTTCAGGGAGATCAGTTTTTAGGGATTTTACTTTGCTATAAATCATGTCAATGGATGCACCAACAGGAAAGCAATTACAGTTCAACCTCTCCATAGTGGCTCACTCTTAAGCAACAACCTCCCTGCAACAACATGATTTTTTCCCACTGCACAATTTAACTATTAATTTAACCTCTATAGAGCAACAACCACTAAACAACAACATAATTTTAAAACTCCAAAAGGGGGTTGCTTTGGAGAGGTTGAAATAAAAAATAATAATTTGATTACCAACAATTAGATCAGAAATATTCAGCTTTAAAAAAAAAAAAATATTCAGCTGAAAACTCACTTATATGATAATCCACTAAGTACTGTTGTCATTAAACAACTTAAAGATTAAAGTTCTGTTTTCCGTGATATTCTCAAAGGTGAGTGAGTTTGTCTGAGACCCACATTTCTGATTTCTTCACATTACTAACCTTGTCCTTCTGTGAAGCATGCAAACATGGCACTAATGTAATGTAGACAGAGAGCTGACTGGATGTCTCTTGACCCTGGCTGACCTCTACAATATGGTAGACAATCTTCAGGGAATTCAGGATATCTTGAGCAGCACTCTGTGTGATCTCGGCCGTCTGAAAGATGACAGGAATAGACAATACAACTCCATGTTAAAATATTTACCTATCTACAGACCCTACATATTTTGCATTTATGTTTAGTACAATAACTACACAGGGTTATGTATACATTACATTTTTCTGAGGAATTAAACTGTCTAGGAACATTTGAAAAATTATGAATCTTTGAGCTTGAATTAAAAATGGACACAAAACAGAACCACTTTCTTAATAATATACAAAACTTTATTAGAACAAATTTTAACAAGCACCAACTGACTACTGAATCAGGGGTTAAGTTTGAGTCGTGTAAATGTTTGCGTTTGTCGTGAATGGCCTATTTTCGCTGACATTTCTACAGGTAGAAATTTCTAACCACACATAATTATGTTGTTTTGCTTTTTATCATCAATGATGTTTGGTACTGTATGCGCTTTTTTGTATCATCAACAGAAGATATAAATGTAACGAAAAAAAATCAACTGAACAGGCTATCTTACTTCTATCAGTAAATAGTTTTTCTCGAACATCAATGAACGCCAAATGCATAGATTTATACATTTCCACAAGCAACAATATCTACTTATACAGTTTGTCACCTACCTGCACCACATGCAACTATTCTATCCAAATCTGTTGCACATTGTAATAAATCTATGTCCTCAGCATTAATGCAACCTTTCTGACAGACTGTAGTATTACTGCTGTTAGCACAACATTCTGAAAGATATTAAAAGAAAGCTTCAGTAACTTTATCGATACACAACATCAACATAGATGAACTACAAGAATGTTGGTAAATCAACACCAAGCAGGAACAATGTTTCAATGTTCAGAGACATAAAAAAAAACATACATACCAGCTTTACTATTCCACAGCATCATCCAGTTCCTGCCATGTGTTTCATTTACAGCAACTGAAAATTTTTTTTTATAAAAATAGAAATAAAGATAAGCAAAACTACAAACAACAATGATTCATAATACACGATAGTCAATACAGGAGTGAATTACATCATAAAAACTAGAAAGACATAAAAACTATATGCTATTGAATGGTGTGAACACACACAAAAAATCAACAGCTATTTTAAATGAAAAAAATACTATAAACACATAATCACAATGAAAAAGTATGTAACTGCATAAATATCTTAACTGTACTCACCTGGTTTAGTAAATGCACTGACAATAGCTGTTGGAAAACTTTGTCCATTGGTATTGATAGCTAGTACACGGAAATGATAAACAGTATCCGGCTTTAAATCTTTGACCTCGGCGAAGGTTTGTGTAACAGTCATGCTCTGTAAAAGATACATCCAAAAACTTCAGATAAATTTGAATAGACAATACACACAGAATTTAAGAAACACCAGAAGTTACAGATTTGAACAATAAATAGAAATTTTCAGCAAGCGTTGAATGGACATTGTATATACATACCTTCACCCAGTATTTTAAGTCCATTGACTGTTGAACAAGAAAGCTTGTAATATTTGGTCCACTAGGCCTCTGCCAGTCAATCGTAATGGAATAAACATCTATAGCTTTAACAGTGACATCTTCTGGTACAAGAGGTAACACTTCTGAAACATGAAACAGTTCATGATGAATTTAACCTTTACAACATAAAACAAACAAGAAGTGTTTGCAAAACGATGATGCCCCCTAAAGGCCAACTGGATAGTAAGACCTTTGCCCTACTGACCTCAAAATCAATAGAGGTCATCTACATGTGGTGACAAACCTCCCAACCAAATCTGAGGACATTAGGCCAAATCATTCTCTAAGTTATTTGTCGGACAAGGTCCTTCGTAAGCAACTGCTTAACTTCTCACATAAAACAGACATGGAAGGTAGCTGGGCTCAAATCCACGACCCTCTATTAGTCAGAGATTACAGTGATTTGAAGTCAGCAACCTTAACCACATGACCACAGAGGCGGGTCAAGAGTGGAATAAAAAATTACATGTATAATCATATAAATAGAGCACAAAGAATATCTACTCTCAGCTTATAAAGAGCTTTCGTTACCTTTGCCTTCGTCGAAGCACTTCGATAAGTCATCTTTGAATCCAATACAAGTGACAAATTGAGTCGTTAGGTTTGATTCATGTTGCAAACTACAAAGCCCTAAACAATCGTCTGGGAAATTTGGAATCTTATTACAACAACTAGTGTGGTCACGACCATCTATAAATAAAACACAGAATTCTTCATATTGTTTTTAAAAAACAAATAAAACAAGCAATGTCAACAATAGTTTACAAGGAAAGTAAAAGAGGAATATTCTGAATAATATACAATTTTTGGTCCTAGGAAAAGCAAAATGGTGAGATGACGTTTCATAGATTTTGATAATAAAACTACACTAAACCTATGTTCCGAGAAAAAAAGACTTCATGTTATATCAATATTATCATGCAAAACACACACAAGAAGAAGTAAAGTCTTCCGGGCACTCAATGTTTATGGTAACTATGGTTACTTATAATGGTAAACACTCTGAAGTAAGTACATTCATACTTATACTAACCATTGTGTGCCATAGTTATTAAAAATCTTATACATAAGCATACAGACAATTCATATCACAAAAATACAATAAAAAAAAATTAAAAAAACAAGTGTACCAACCTGAAGCACATAGCAGCATTGGGCCTAAAGCATCGGGACATGCAAATCCGAGTTGAATAATTGAGTCATTCAAACGAAATTCATGAACGCATAAATTCAAACATTCTGGTGGCACACCTTTCTCAACACAACATTCTAAAAATACAGTTAAATTAATAATACTTTATTATCACTTGGGATTAACTTTGCACCAACGGTCAGGGTCATTTGGCATCTATTCCAGCTATCATGGTGGAGGTAGATACCAGCTGTAAACTTGGGTGTACAATAGCTTGAAAGCATTCAAATATACATGTACTCAACAAAAAAAAGAAACTTTACATATTTTAGGTAAGATTTCCATTGACACAACTTTAGTTCACTGTGTATTCACATAATGGTCCCGTGCATTGATAAAATTAGTTGTATGATTTGCAGTGGACTACAACCTACACAGTTCGTTCATGAAATTAACAATTTATGCAAACAGTTGACCAAAAATGCAACAGTAAATATGCTTTTATTTTAATTCAAAGGGAGGTAATTTGAAATATTAAAACAGGTCAACAGCCCATGAAAGGATAGTTTGAATACCCATAATGCTGTTTTAAAAAAAAAATCAGTTATTCCCCGTTCCGGTCAGTAATTCTGAGTTGTTTTCCCTGGAATTCTTCAATGGGATGGACAGTTGAAATGTCATGATGTCTTTCCCTGGTTATTTCTTTAATGTGCATTGAAATATCAATACATGAATTATGTAAAGTTTCTTTTTTTTGCTGAGAATATGTGAAATTTGGTCTTAGGTGGGATTTGAACTTAAATGTCAGTGACCATGACCACTCAACCATGGTGTTAACCACCCAAGTTCAATTGTAGGATAAAATAGACTGATTAGATTATTATAATTCTAAGTATTTTAACATTTCAACACATTAAAATTATAAGTATCTCTATATCTTTTAATATCAAATCATTTCACTTTACCACTGTCCTTATAACACATAATCATATCACCATATATTTCAATTAAACTGCACTTTCTATACATGTTTGTAAATTCTATTATTAACTTCCTACAACAGTTTGAAAAAGTGAATTTTCAAACAAAAAGTATACTAATATGTAATGTTAATTTCAAAAATTTAGTATTTATGATTTTCTTCCAATGAAGGATATATACAATTAACAGGCAGTAAAATACTGTGAACAGTTAGACAGTAAATTTATGTAAAGAAGTGCAGAATAGTATCTCAGACAAATGAATATAAACTTAAAATACATACCTGTCTCATTAAATGGAGTAGCAATAGCACCAGTCACGCCTTCAGTTACCAAGATAAGTGTTAATTCTGGTAGGCTTGAACCCTTATCATTTACTGTAGAGACAATCACATTATATATTGTTGCTGGTTTCAAATTAGTGATCTGAAAACGGGTACCAGCCACAACATTTGCCTGAAAAAGAGTACATAATTATTATTATATCAACCCAAATCAAATGAACTATAGACACGTTTTTAGAATGTTTAGAATATATCATGAATATGATGACTTTTATGAAGATGGCAAAGAAAAGTTTAGTCTCATTAAATAAATAATTTCAACAAATTACTGTATTTACGCACACTTTCCCATTGTGGTATATCAGTATGATATAATCTCCATGATACAACATACGTCTCCCCTGGTTTAGAATTGTCAGGTTTATCCCAGGCTATTACTGCTGAGTTGGATGTGACACTACCATCCTCAATGTGAGTATTTTTGGGAGGATCTGGCAGTATTGCTGTAAACACATTCGTTAAATGAGGACAAGTAAACACGGCAATAATATAACAACAAATTACAATCATGCAAGAACAGATAGACATGGAAAAACTGCAGAAGTACTCAATATAGGAAACAAGTCTTTTGTCTCAAGACTTCGAGATATTCAGATAGGCCAAAAAGTTGATGTTTTATAATCAGTCAATCTATCTAGAGAAAACATCACTTTCCTTGACTTTTGACGGGAAATCGAGAATTCAATTTATTGAAAAAAAGAAATGTGCTCACTATTTCAAACTGAAACAAGAGTGCCCAAGCCATGCTAATGCTCATCTGTTCACCGCCTTGGTGATATTTATCAACCTGTGAAGTTTCATGTCTTTACCTCCTCTAGTTTCTGAGTTATGACCCACTTAAAGTTTTTGCACAGATGCAGATACTGACGCAGTGATCACAATAGCTAGACTTTTCTTTGAAAATAGACAAGCTAATTAGAAAATAGGTAACAAACAATCAATAGATCATACCTGAACCTTCAATCATACATGCAGATATGAGGGGCATGGAAGTCATACATGACACAATATCCCAAGACAAGTGAACCTCGCCTTGACAAAGATGATAACAGTTCTCTGGTACCTGGACACGCTCACAGCAAGGTGTATGGTTCCCATAACCTGTAACAAATCATACTCATAAACTTGTAACATATCATACTTGTAATCTTGTAACATATCATACTCATAAACGTGTAACATATCATACTCATAAACTTGTAACATATTATACTCATAAACTTGTAACATATCATACTCATAAACTTGTAACATATCATACTCATAAACTTGTAACATATCATTCTCGGACACTTGTAATATATCATACTCATAAAATTAAGTGTATTCCTGGGAAAAACCAGTACTAGACTCCCATACTCCGTAAGCAACTGCCTACTTTCTCAGCACATTAGAGGCTGACCCTTGAAGGTCAGATTTACTACTAAACCATGCAAAACTTACCAGCAAGACATTGATACATAGTATTTAACTGTGAGTGGCAGCTGAACAAAGCCTCTGCATCACCTTCTAGATAAAACATTCCCGCTGAGCAGAATCTGCGACATTCTGAGGACACGTTTGCCTTTGTACAACATTCTAGAAATAACGACAAAAAAATCAGCCTTCATAAAACAGCAAACTATCAATTTGTCTACAATGTACTATACAACAAAAATTGAGGTTAATTCAAAAACCTATGTTTAACATCAATCAAATACTAAAACTTGAACAAACGAGCATCACATGTGATTGTTCAAGAAGAGAAATAGGCAATTACTAATGGGGAACCAGGTAAGGACGAGTACAGAATCTAGGAAAACTCCCACATTTATTTATCTATTGTTTAACAGCCCATTTGACAGTTATGCCCCAGAGAGAGAGAGATACAGATAAGATACAGGAGAACCAAGCATTTATATCCCTACTCTTTTTTAACAGTTTTTCCTAGTTCTTTAACATGCCTGGTGAAAAGCACCCATACACACCTCACGCTTTTTCCTGTAATTTTCATAGTACTTGGCTAGGTAGTAGGTTTTGGGACACTGAAAAAGTATCCCTGAGAAAGGCATAGCCAACAGTTTAGTAGTCCAGTGCATTACCACTCAACCACTAAGCAATCCACCACAATTTTATAACAAAAATACTGTTGGAAACACACAAAACACTGAATATAACATAACCAATGGCTGAAATGAAGGCATTGTGATATTTCAGCAATAAATATACATGTATGCTCACAATAATCCTTAAGACAGAATTACAATTAGAATGATACTTGCCTGCAATTGTATCATTTCTTGTACTCTCTGTGTCGACCACTGGAAGGAAAATGAAGCAAATTTTGTAACAAAGAAGAATTTCCAAATGAAATTATTGACATGCGTAACATTCTGATTTCATTTTTTTAAAATAGCTGCGATAGAAAAAACTATAATACAAACTATAATCAACAACTGTATGACTGTATATACAGGGTGCTTCAAATACCTTAAGGAATTCCATAGCAATTTTTAAGTATCAATATGAGGTTTTCATGCATCAATGAAAAAAAAATGTACCCTATAAAACACTAGTCCTCATTCATAAAATCCTTAATCCCTGTCAGTACGGTATATCAAATACGAGGGGTTATCCAAAATTACGTGGACTTTCTTTATTGTGTAAGAGCTATTTAAGATATTTAGCTGAAATTTGTACATAACTTAAAAGAAACTATAATAAATAAATGCAGAAATTTTCATATTTATAGCTGTATTTATCATTAAAATACAGGAATTTACGTAAACCCATCTCGGCGAATGTGGAGCACTCCGAAAATAATCTGACGTCAACGTCAGAATAACGTAACGTTACAAGCGTCAACACCACATGTTGAGTTACTGTTTCTCGAAATTATCTCCACCTGCAAACAAGCGACCATACACATTGGGTAACCATGCTTTACCGAGACCAGAGAAATATGTTTAGTGGCGTTCAGCAAGTCTGCAATGGAATCAAATCAACGGCCCGCAGTTGTCCCTTTACCTCTAAATCAACTGATATTGTTACTATTGAATTACAAAAAATATTAATATCTTTACTTACTTGTAAACATTATAAAATATAATTAATAATCAATATTGTTTAAAGTTTTATTTATTAAGAAATAGTTTTATTGTTTTGTTTTGACATTATTGTTACATTAATACTTAATATTGTTACATTAATAGCTACCCCCGGGAATATCGCGAAGTCCATAGCAGCCAAATCTGGTGAGTAGGTTGGAAGTGGAACTGTCTTGAGCTCCATCAGTGACAACTCAAGGTCTGTGTTAGTGTAGATGTCCACGAAGGATGCGCCATAATGTTTCATAACCGCAGCTCTTCCAACCTCACACTTTCTTCAATAGTTTGACGTCTGTCAGTATCTTGACACACCTTGACGTCATCATTGTTGAGGTGAAAATGGTTTTCCATCCGTACCCGGTATCGTTTTTAACATCTTCACGGCCCTCACTAAACCTTTTGTGCCATTTAAACACTAGTGAACGCGAAATTGCCTTTCTCAAACTTGCTTGTTGCATTCGATCTAAATTCTGTGATGATGTCATTACCAAATTCATACAAAACGTATAATAGCGCGATTTTTATTTTTCAATATTACGTCATTCCGTGTGTCGTATCTATAGCGGCGTATGGTTTTCTAACGATATCTACATAAATTAACGGATATGATATCCAATAAAAACACATAATTATAGCTAATTTGATGTCATGGAACAAATGTACAACGTTTAGCGGGGTTTCTACATTAATTTTTTGTCATAAACTCAAAATATAAAGGCTACTTATTTCTTTATTTTTGCGTGCTCCAGGTACCGTTTAGGTGCATGTTTTAAACCATTATAAATCCATCATTTATACACATATTAATATGTAGTTTCACAAAGACATTAACAATACATCAAAATTTATACAGATAAAGTTTCATCACACTAAACGTTGTCGTTCAAAAGATATTACAAAAGTCCACGTATTTTTGGATAACCCCTCGTACTTGAAAAAATAATGCATACATATAATAACATTCACCTCCAGTAGCAATGTCCACTGTATAGGACGGTTGACTAGCCCCTGAACTGGCAAGGGCAACAACTCTGACCTCGTATATCTTATTCAATTCTAGACCAGATATTATCGATTGGTAGGAAGTCTTAGATACAGTCGATTTCTAAAAAATAGAGTGCTTATAAAACATGAATCCAAATAATAACATAGTACACTAATTTATATTATAACAATACAGCACACTAAATGTTAGCTATCTTCAACTAGTTCAAAATAAAAGATACATCATTACAGTAGAGCCAGGACTGAATTTGAAAAGTACCATGATATTTCATGCAATAAGCAACTAAGTCACTTTAGATAGTATTCACAGTTATTTCATGGTATTTCTGGAACTGTCAAAACTGTGGTCCTGAGGTGGAGGGATGACTTTGAACTGTTGCCTAGAAGCCATAGACCAAGGACAACAGTTCAAAATGTCACCCTGAACAAGGACCACAGTTTTGACAGTTCTGCAAATACCCATGAAGTAACTGTTGTTACCTAATACATTACATAAATGTTTTTATATATTCGATTCTTCCTCTAAAAACCTAAAAGACACTGCCATACTATAACCTCAACTGCATCGTTACCAAACGTTCACTACAGATACACCCGATATTGAGGCAGTTAACAGTCGAGAATGTTAACCTGTCAACAGTTAACAGCATGACTCTTATTTCAAGAATCCTAACAAATACCCAACGTTTTTTGTATAACAGCGAAATGTAACAAATGGTGTGTAATAATGAACACAGTCAATGCATCTAAAGTTGAAACAGCCCAAAATGCATCATATACCTTGATAACTCAGGAAGACTGACATGTGAAATTTGAATAATGATTGAGCTTACAAATTGATTATCAACATTAAGTTTACTGACAAATTGATCACTCACTGAGTTAAACAATTCCTCTCCAGTCTTTCTATATTGCACCTTGTAGCCAGTAACAACATCAACATTGTCATTAGGTGGTTGCCAGGATACCATTATACTTTTTCCTAGGTTAATAGCCGAAACTGCTGTCGGTCTACTTGGCAACAACACTGCAAAATATTTTTCTATCAAAAATATGTCTTCGATTTTTCAATAATCATATATAAAAGCCACCCTGTGAATAAAGGTCATACCTTTAAAAACCACCCTTGATTATTTAGAACAAAATAACTTCTGAATAAAGGCCACCTGTCAATAAAGGCTACATTTTGACTTTCCAAAGGATGGCCTTTGTTCACAAGTTTGACTGTAGGTTAAAACAGACTCTAGGCAATTGATAGCCACTGTGTAAAATGACTGAATAGATGAAAAAAAACCTACCGGTACTTGAAAAAGGCGACTTTTTCTTATCTTATGAGGAACATTGCACAGTCAGTTTCCACCAAACGGTAATGTAAATGAAGGAATGGCTCATAGAGATTAAAATTTACAAATATACTTACACTGTCCCTCTTTCAAACACTGCACCAGACTGAGAGTGGGTAAACCAATACAGGAAGTGTAAACTGTGCCATCTGCTTCACCGTAACCATCACATAAATCCAGACAGAGATCAGACATGCCACTTCTTATACAGCAACCAAGATGGTTCCTCCCATCTGATATAAAAGTAAGACAAAAATCATTACAAGATGGTTTCCCTCAGCTGATATAACAATAATAGGGAAGAAGCATACAAAATGATGCACAGACAGTCATTCCTCAGGAGATAGTTCCCATAGAAGGAACTTATTTAATATTTCTATTAAATTGTGACAACCACAGGACACTAAAATAATCAAAATACAATAAGTAACTGAATTTATTCAAAACAATGTACTGTTAAGGCCATTTTAAACTAATAAATTACAAAATGATACAGTGCACCAAAGTAGGTTCTATAGGCTAATTTATTATGCCATATAATAAATACAAAATGTAGTATTTCACAAATAAAATATAAAATGTAGTATTTCCAAAAAATATAAGTCTAAAAATGGCATAATTCAACTGTCATGTAAGTCCTACCTTGACCACATTGTAAGACTTTAATCAAGTTGTTTTCCATGCATGTACCATCATTAGCAGCCATAAGGACATCATTCAGGGATGTACTGGTATCACATAATGGTAAAGCACATGCCTCCACACCTTCTCTCTTACAACAATCTGTACAAAAAAGACTCAGACGTGATAACAGTCAAACCTGTATTAGTGGCCACCTCCTTATAAAAGACCACTTATTGAATAGAAGCCATTCTTTTAATAACAGTCATTGATTATTTTATAATAAAATAACCTCTGAACAAAGGCCACCTGACAATAAAGGCCATATTACACCTTTCCCAAGGCTGATCTTTGTTCACATGTTTGACTGCTTAACAAATACTGTGTACATGTCAGAAAGAAAAGTAATGTTCTAACAAATACCTTTTATCAACCTTGCATCAATTATAATGCAATGAAATTCTTGACTTCCATGAAGTTAAAATAATCTATAGACAGCCAATTTCAATACTACAGTAAAACTCCTAAAAACCAGAATTCTCAGAAAATCTGATGATTTTACTAGTCTCATTTGCAAGGGGTCTGTTTTTCAGTGATTTTACTGTACAATGAAATCATGACCAACAGCCTACCAATACATACTTATACATAATAACAGGAAAAAATATGCAGCACTTACATGACTGAAATAATATAATAACTACAAGGTATGTCACCTTAACTATGTTGTTACATTGATAATTGTTTATATCATCATAGTAATAAAATGATATATTTTTTGATGATTTTCAAACTTGTGGAGATAAGTGGATTGTACAAAATCGGGGAAAGTACAGACCTGTATTGATTTTTCAATAAACATTACGGAAGATTTATTACCCTTAGGTGTTTAACATTCATTTGCCATAACTGTCTCTGATAAACAACTACATTCAGTTTGTCCTGATTTTGATCATTTTTAGTTGCGGAAAATTTGGATTGAGTTCTAAACCTGATTTTTGTACTTGATTTCCGAATCACACAAGTGATTAGGGTAATCATATTCTCAGCTTACCCTACATATATCGAGGGTTCAGCGCAACACTGTCATAACTTGTTCTTATTTCAATATGAGTTACAACACTGTTGCGCTGAACCCTCGATATGGTAGTATAATGACAAATAATACCTGTGTATCATAAATTTCTACTCACCTGTAACATTGAAATTTGGGGCTGGCGGTGTAGATGGCAGGTCTGAAAATTGAAAAAAAAATATGTACAATACACTGACATAATTATGGCATACTTGATCATCCTGAGATAAAATACAGTCTAAACAATGAAAGAAGATGACCACAGACAAAGCTTTAATAAATGTCCCTAGAAGTGTTTCCTTCATTAAAAAGGGGTGATCATACCATACAGATGTTCGTCATTTCAAGTTAAAAATCAGTCAAAGCTCATCATTTAATCATTCAAATGACAATTCTGATGAAGTAATGATAGTAATATTGAGACATGTATTGTTACAAATGCTGGTGTTCGGTGAACAAAATTGTACAATATACAAACCATCTATTTCCAAATGATGAGTGACCTTGACCAACGGATTTGTACCATTTACATAACACTGATATGTACCTACATCATAAGAATTCACAGATGTTATGGCTAAATTCCAGTAGGTTTTGTCCCCTGTATCTGAAAATGGATAACAGATCAAGAAAATTGCACCATTTGTTAACTGTTTTGGGGGAAGTTTATTTTTCCAAAGTCATAATAATTATGGTGAAGACTATAGGCTACCACCAACATTATATATAGCTTCCTCAATTGATATTTTTGTTCTGGTCCCAATTGGTATTCTAATTCACAGCCATTAGGCGCTGGTAATTACTGGTCTGACACTTTAACCACATGACCACCAAAGGCCCTTGTGCAAACATTTAAAGATCTGTAACACAGGAAGGCCATTTGTATATCAAGGGCCTTCCCTGAACACTGAGGAATAATTTAACATTCTAATAGTCCAATATTCTATTAGTCATATTGATACAGTATCTGATTATAGCAGATAAATAACCTATCAAAACAGATTGACCAGTACCTAGTGTCATATTTTGATAGAACAATATAATCAGGTTAATCAAATAACTCCAACAGACTAACAACAGCTCTTGCTAAAGGTACAACACTATTAAATGTTTCAGTTGGTATACTATTGTTTTTCAGCAATTGTTCAATTTCATGTATATACAATGACCAATTCACCTAACCATTTTTCTGGACTGTTTTCTAACCAGAACTGGCTTACCCTTCTACAAGGAGCCGACAACTTCTCCACAGTTGGAGGAAATAAAACAACAATTATAAGGACTAAATAACTCAGTAAAAGAGGAATAACTTGAGACAATATCAGCCACTAACTACCTGTAGTAATGATAAATTAGAAACATTCATTTATGTAAACTGTACCTTCGGGTCTGTATATTGAATATTTATTTTCAAAACCACTTCCTGCTCGGATTGTGTCACCAGTTGATATAGTTGTATTGTGATCCACAAAATGCCAAATTACCTACAAAAAAGAGATCCACATAAAAACAGGTTTATAGAGGAAAATTAAATGTCAGCATTTCCAATGATTCAGTTTAGTGTAAGAATGATTCAACCTTTATGAGGATTCAGCTCAATCCTACCCAAAAAATTATTATTACAATAATAGCATTGTCCAATCAGCATTATTTCTTTGATAGTTATCTCAATTACTACAATTAATTTTGCATAATTTTGAAATTTTTGTAAGAGTTGAGGCCCTTGTTGGAAAATAGAAAATATATTTATTTCTTTTGATACTGCGTGGTGACCTAGACTTTTCTGTATCAAATTAGATTGACAATGTGCTATTGCATCTTTTTACCATGAGTTTTATTGAAATGGGTTACTCCCATAGACTTTAATGCAAATCTAAAGGGAAGATAACTCAAAGGAATGTCATTGTTTTCGCAACCACGACCCTCTATCAGTAAGAGGCTACAGTGATTTGTAGTCAGTGACCTTAGCCACTTGACCACAGAGGCAGGTCTTGTTCAGATCCGAGTATTCAAATAAGGTGAATGACTTGGACTGTATTTGTTTTGTAAAGTTTAATAAAACATATTTTGAAAATGGGGCCTCTCCAAAGATGTCAAAAAAATAGAAATGATTTTATTAAATTCAAGTGCTTGCCCCACTTTCTTATCCAATCAGTGACAAGGATCTTTTTAATTATTTGGTTTTCATATCTTTATAGTATTTTAATAGAGTGAAAAATAAATATTCAAGAAATTAAATACATAGTCCAATGTATTTTTAAAGGAAATGAACAAAATATGTTTCCCGTGGCAAGTCTGTTTCATACAAGTTGTAAAGGACAGAGGACAAGATTATGCATATTGTCAAACTTTCTAAAGGAAAACATACCTCTTTTAAATTTATGAACAGGTAATGAATGGCCAAGGACATATCTACACAAAATTATAAACATGTTTATATTTGAGGTGCAATCCAAACAAAGATTGATATCAAGTCTGACAGCTGTTTATATGAACTCTGAAAATTTGTCTGCATCCAATTCCATAAACATTGTTTAATTTTAACCACTAAGTTAATTTTGAGGCTAGTAAAATTTCAGGTTAAAATTTGATTAAGCGATTGTATAAAATTTGCGTAATTTTTTCAGAAATTTGATCAGAAACTATTTCTTGTCAGAATTAATCCATTTGTCTGATTTTGTATAAGAAGTTGTCAAGATCATCAGTTGGTCTGTTAATTCAAGGTCGCTTAGCGCTTGGTACAAAAAATGCAGCCGTCTTGTTCCTTGTTGGTTTTTGTTTAACATCTTAATCTAATTCAACCAATGTTTATACAATTGGTCACTGGTGGGTTTATATAAACTCTGAACTTTGTCTGGTGGGTTTATATAAACTCTGGAATTTGTCAGGTGGGTTTATATAAACTCTGAAATTTAAAGGTAGGTTAATATATACTCTGAAATTTGTCTGGAGGGTTTATATATACTCTGAAATTTGAAGGTAGGTTTATATATACTCTGAATATTGTCTGGTGGGTTTATATATTAAACTCTAAAATTTGTCTGGTGGGTTTACAGAATCCATAAAATTGAATCTGTCGGGATTGTGATAAAATTTATATACAAGCAGTAATATAACTACCATTTGAAAGAAACAAGCTTGAAATGTAGATATCAAAAATGCTATAAGAAGTATTTTTTGCTCAAAGGTTTCTTTAATGTTTTCATTAAAGTATTAACCTTTTCGCTGCCAATGAGACCCACATGCACAACCCACATACCCGTCTGCACAAATCTCTGCATTTTTGCCAACGTGATGGGCTTACCCGTCTCCACAAATCTCCATATATCTGTCTACATGATTGGTATACCCATTTGGGAACTGGTTGAATAAGCTCGCATTTCTAAGAAATTCCCTGACAATGTAGGCAATATGTGCCAGGCAGCGAAAGGGTTAAAAATGAATGAGAATTGTTTCAAATTTGTAGTAAGATGTGATCAATGGTTCTTAGGGAAAAGATCATACACAAAGGTATAAAGTACAAATAATACCTGATTCAACAAGAGACTGAAAATATTTTAATACAGATACAATATAAATGCATACATGTAAAGCATGTCAAACTTTTGCCAATTTATTTTTGCGTTTTTTTTGTTCCACTTAGTCAACTGGTGTAACCCATATATTGCACTCATAATTTGAATAATCATATCTGTACATTTATATCGCAGAATAAAAATATTTATGTGCTATTGTATAACTGTAACATGACGGCAAATGATTTTAATTATATGTGCTTTCCACAAATCAAGTTAAGTGATTATCTAACCTCATAATGTTTGTCAGAATCTATAATCTATGTATTGGTAATACCATTTTTCAGGGTCTATATATTCTATACATACAACTTATATTAAATTATATGTTTACCATTTAATTCTCTACATGTCATGACCAGTCAAAATCTACCATCAATTTGAAACATTTTGATTACTAAACTTGAAATAGGTAAAAATAAAATAATAAACTGGATGATCACAAAAATAATCCATTAAATTGGTCAAAGACCCTAGACTATGAGAAACGATCGCATATAGAAATACTTAGACTGTTTTCTAGCATATCTTACCTGCTGATTACTTTTCACATTTATTACATTGCATTCAAACTGTGCTGGTTCCCCTAAATTCTTTGTGACAGTCTTTGGTTGTGTCAACATTTGAGTTTCTCCAGCACCTGTAGCTGAAATATGATACAAGTCTTGAAAACTTGTCCTATATAGCTTGTAACATTCTGTTATTCATTTGGGTTTAACGCCATTTTTCAACAATTTTTCAGTTACATACAGAAGTCAGTTGTTCACCTAGCAAGTTTTCCTGAAAGGTATTCTAACCAGTACTAACTTAACCCTCCACAAAGATCAAGCAACTTCTCCACATAAGGAGGAAAATCGACATAAATGCCAAATTTTCTATGGGAGGGTATGACCTGCTTTGACCAGGAATGAAACCAAAATTGCCGGTGCACATATAAATCCAGTGCACTAACCACTGGACCCAACCGCAACCTTGTAACTTTCTGTGTATAAAGTTACTATAATTATGTCAGTTTCCCAGTAAAAATATGATGTTGAAATTCTCTAATGCATTAATCATTTATTGGCACAATTAATAACTAAATACACATGAATTTGACTAGTTACTGACATTTAAAGCAAATATAACAGCTGTAATCAACTTTCTAGTTCCACTTTTCTGGTAATCTTTAGTGCTTAATTTCTGAAGCTATATCTGATGGTGAGTCCTCTTATTTAATTAAGGAAAATTGGAAGTGACCATTGATAAGAAAATTGAAACGGAAATTGAAAGGAGATAAGTCAAACATTTTCAGTGAAATACATTATTGTTTGTATTTTTCGGAAACTGAGCACCAGCTTTCAATAACTGTCACTCGCCTGGGGCGCACAAGTCTGATGTGGACCAAAGTACTATGCTTTCTACATCCACAGTGCAATAATTATTGTTATAACTAGTTTCCATTCAATATTGAAATGTACAAGCCTACATATATTTATATGTAAGTTCCATTTCCATGAGTACTTTCAGTTCTTTCATTTATGAAAGCAAGCAGGGCAAGCTTGAATTCAGCAAATGCTGCTTCAATCCTTAAACAGTGGAAAAAATGTAAGGGAACATTTATTTTGATACCTTGTAACAATCATGCTTGTTAAATACAAATTTCAAAGTGATTTTACAATCACATGGCTAACAATCAATCCTCAAGTATTAGCTTAAAGCATTTACATCTATTTGATTTTTTGTCATTGATTTTTTAGTATTATCCATATAAAGCCCTAAAAATAAATTAATTATAAATTTCACTAACAAAAAATCTAAACATTAACAAGTCTTAAACAGGAAGATGGTTGGGTTTGTCAAATTCTAATTTGAATAATTCATATGATAGTTCAACAATCTACAAAATGTCTTATCCTTGTAAATGTAGACTCTTCATAGTGGAGGTAATTTTAATAGTTATCAAAACTTACCAACTGCAGCTAATGCAGCAACAATAAATCCCTGAAAAAATACTTCCGATATCATTGTGTAGTCTTCAGAAAATCATCTTTATTACCTGAAATCATAAAAGTAAATTATTTATGAACAAATCATGCCATAACAATCTATCTATGGTAAAATAAAGATAACGCAGTCATGAAACACCATAAAATGAAGCATTTGTCAGGCATGTCAGCAGATGTAAAAAATATTTGTTTGAGCTAACCCTACCCATTTTTACCCTGAACCAAAAATACCTGTCAAAATGCTATCTATCTATGGACAAAACAAGTTTGGAAGTGCCATTTTTTGGTGAGTAGGTACATTTGTAGCATAACCCCAAACAAATTATCTTTAAGGATGATATCAAAAAAGTTGTATTCATTAATTGTGAATGATGTAAACAACTGTGTCACGGATGTGGTTAGAGCCACAGATTTACAGTGTCATTATAGACTCATCATTCAAGGTTCATATCCTGGTTGACCAGTAAAAATTAATAAATGAAAAAAATAAAAAAAATAAATAACAACATAAATAAACAATCCACTGTGCTGATGTAACATTTCAATTATTTTCGGTGGGCTAATGCCATTTTTCAAAGATATTTCAGGTATATAATATGGTATATATATCAGTTTTCCTGTACTGTATTCTAACCAGTACTAACTTATCTTTCCACAAGGAGCAGGTAACTTCTCCACATACGGGGGAAAATTCACATTTTTGTCAAACTTTCATAGATAGATAAACATGTAACCTGCCCCAACCGGAATTCAATCCGGAATCACAGGCACGTTTCGTATAGCCAGAGTGGCAAAAAATTCAAGGAGTTTTCAAAGATATTTAATCAATTTTCAAGCACTGTAACCATCGGCAAATAAGATCTACAAAGAATTTAACAATGCAGATAATCAACTAGAAACAACATTAAACGCTAACAGTGTTCATGAAAATTCATCCAATGCAGACTAAAACCTATACATATCTGTACAACTCTTCCTGTGTCCACAGATAAGACATAGCAAACAGGGAAGTTAAAAAGGTATCCTCAAAGAACTTTTTTATTTACAAAATCAAACTTGTTTCACTGGAACATTAAAATTTAAGGAGTATACCTGCAAACTCAAGTAATTATCAAGGAGTTTTCAAGGATACATAAAAAAATAAGCAGTTGTAAGGAGTTTTCTAAAATTCAAGGAGTTTTCATCCAACAGCCTAAAATTCAAGTACTGGTAGTAAATTTCAAGTGGATCTGTATGAACCCTGGCACGGTTAGAAGTCCAGAGCATTAACCACAGTCTTAACCTACTGCTCTGATGTATTACATTAATTAACACAGTGATTTCAAATGGGATATAGGAAAAGCAAGAGCAACTTCAGCTCATTCAAGTTATTCCAAGAGCATGGAGGCCCTATTAAACCATCATATACGGTAACACAATGTGTCATGTCATGACTACGGTAAATTCTGTCAACATTTGAATTCAACCCAATGTGTTATGTGAAAACACCTCATGTCCACATGTCATGGCCTAATTACTCTGTAGTCATAATTGATTTAAACAACTATAAACTATTTCATACATCAGGATTTTGTTTGCTATCTTTATAGCAAAAATTCGGTCATATTCCCAATTTAGAAAATAAGACATCTTTCACTGTATTAGCCTTTTAAATAATGGCAGTACCCATCATGGACAGTGCTTGTTTGTGTTCATTAAAAGTATTCATCCCAATTTTTAACAAAACTCCACAGTTCCAATCCCAAGGGTAAAGGTCATGTTCCTGAAGTACTAAAAAAAACTGTGTGACATTCTGATTCAGACTGAATTTATTATAAGACCTTGTGTGGAAATCTTCAGAGGACAAACAACTAATTCGAAAACTGGGACACTTGGCACAAAGATACATAGAGTATATAAAATACAATACTGCTGACTAAATGCATACAATTATTATACCAGTGTTAAAATTATAATTTAAAGGATAAATTTATACTCAGTACAGATAGGTTTAACCACAGGAATATGACAAGGTTTTTGTACCAGACAGAATATGTATAGCCCTTGACGAAGATAAATAATTCATTCATAGTTAAATAAACATGTCTCTGATTATCTATAATAGTACATGTCTATTTATAGAATCCCTATGGATGAAATACTGTACATGTATAATGGTATGATATCACGATTTATATAAGCCCATTTTTTGTAAATTACATAAGCAGAGTACTGTGTCACAATACCGGTATGCTTTTTCACAAAATAGTTTATGGCAAAAAAAAGAAAACATCATGAAAATTTTAATAGAAAAATTTATAAGATATTATCATTGTATGCTTGCATATTTTCATATTTTAGACTTTTTGTATATCTAAACCACTGCATATATAACCATTGCAATAAGTCATGCAGAAAGAGAAAAAAATGGTATATCATAATTGAAATATAATTTGAAAGAAATTTAGATCAAACAGAGAAGAGGAGAACTTACAAAGTATTGAACATATAATGTAGTAAAATATATCACTTTACCGTAGTCAACATAAGTTAACCTCACTGTTCAAATAACCAATTATAAAATATCATGCAATTACTGATATTATCAATATATCTTCTCAAAATAGATGTGTTTGTGATGTATACATACAATTTAAATCATAACTAGCAAAATTAGATAGTAATCATATGCATGAACACCAGGAAACATGAGCCAAACATTTCAAATTACAAACAACACAAACTTACAAATACTAAACCAGGCCCTTTTATGCCATTTTTAGTCTGGTATTCTCCCCTGTTCCCCAAGTAAAAAAGTATATATTTTTCTCCACCGAGAGAAAAATTTCCCCGTAATAAGAAAAATATTAGTGTTTCACGATGCAAAATTCCTCCATCAAAAGGACTCGATACCTGTCCCCAAATTATAAAACAAGGGTTGATGACTTGTTACAAAAAGCAACTGACTAAACATAGTCATAAGTTCATAGGAAATATTCTTCTATAAGCAACATTTATGAACAATTTTAAAAGCAAACCCTATATGCCATTAAACACAAATTTAATTTAAATCTTAATGCACTTAACTCCTTAAATTATTAAGAAAAGAAGTCAAAACCGAGTATTACCTATTCAATAGATGTTAAAGTCAATAACTCCATGCTTAAGAGCACAAAACAAATGAAAACTAGACGATTCATGCATACAAACATAGGTGTTGATATAATTAACAAGACTTGGCCAACCTATTATCAGTTTATGCATAAAATATAGGTTTATACAGAGACATTTGTTCCAAACCACAACCAGATCTACTAGAAACACAGGGGTCATTCATTTATATCAATGCAGGAAAAGGACTTCTAACTCCTGTGATGCTGTCTATTAGTTATTTATAATTCATGAAATATTCATGAAATACGCAAGAAAAGTTCAAGAAAAAATCATGATTTCAAGTAAAGGGGTTAGCACTTACAGCAACGATATTTAACGATGGTACGTATGCTCAAAAGTTCTTACATGTACTGGTGCATGGTAAAAGTAAATACATACAACAGGGATGTAATTGAATAATTGTCTGGTTAACCTTTGGTTTGTCCAATTAACCAGCTTTTAAATCAGTAAAAAAAGAAAGGAGAAAGTAAATATTGACAAGAATTGTTCGTGAAACACGAATACCCTAAGGTCTACTGGATAATAAGTAGTACTAATATTAAGGCCTTGAACTTTGACCTATTGATCTTAAAATCAATAGAGGTCATTTACATGTGAAGAACAACCTCCAAACCAAGGGCCAAATCATTCTCAAGTCATGGTTGCTAAATGTATGTGTATTGAAAAAATAAATAAAACAGAACATTCCCTAAAAAATAAATGTATTATGTGACTAGTGCATCCTCCCCAAAGCAACACCCTTTGGGAGTAGCAAAATTATGTTGTTGTTGAAAGGTTGTTACTCCAAAGAGTTTAAGTTAATATTTAAAACATGCAGTGGGAAAAAAGCATACTGTTGTTGAAGGGAAGTTGATGCTCAAAGAGAGGGCCACTCATGGAGGTTGTACTTGTATGTAAGTAACAGCTATCTGATATGTATTTAAAGTTTTGAAATGCATGCAAATAATACAAAAGATATCATATTACATTTGAGGTAAACACGTCTGACTTCAATTACATTTGGTATAAAGGTTTTCATAAAATGTATTCATGTGTATGAAAAATACCAAACCTCAAGGGAAGCCCCTCAAATGTTGCAAAATGACCTTAGATTTAAACATATTTAATATTGGACAGCTATTGTGTATAATTTACACATTCATATCAAAATACTGTATTGACAGGACAAGAAATGATAAATCAGGGTTTTCATTAATATTCAGTACAACAGATTTTCTTATGAAAGCAACAGATTTGGTTGGGGGTCAAGGGGGCCACCTAGTTCATAAGTATTTTCAAACTTTGGGGATGGTAACCAACTTTTTTGCAATTTTAACCAAGGTTTTCTTCAGCAATCGTTTCTTAATGAAAACCCTGACAAATACTCATGAACTTATGCTGAAAGTAATATCAAATTTTGCTCAACACCAAATACCCTCTAATTTAAATGTTATGCTTTAAGCTTTAAATAATACCAAGGTTTATTTTTTGTACACAATCCGTATCAAATGTACACATTAGAAAATAGATTATGCCTGATAGAAAGTATGTTAACAAAAATTTACATGCTCAAAACTTACATGCTCCAAATTTATATGCTCCAATTTTTATGCCCAAGCTTACATGATCCAAAACTTATATCCTCCAAACTTGCTTACTCCAAACTACATGCTCCAAACCATATGCTCCAAACTTACGTGCTCTCAGCTGTATGCTCCAAACTTACAGGCCCAAACTAAAGTGCTCCAAACATATAATATGCTCCAACTTACATGCTTTAAAATACATGCTCCAAACTTATATACTCCTAGCTTTCATACTCCAAACATTATTATGTAATGTTAACCCAACAATGTATAAAAACAATTAATCAAGTTCATAATTAGCTCATTACTACTTTATATTGCTTCGTGCATATCTTTATATACGTGTAATCACAAAATTGTAACTTACTTCACCAATGTAATAGTCAAACCTGTGAATAAAGGCCACCCTTGGGAAAGACAAAGTGTGGCCTTTATTGACAGGTGGACTTTATTTACAGGTAATTTTATTACTAAATTTATAACCAATGACAGTTTTTTTAAAGAAAGGCCTCCATTCATAGAGTGGCCTTTATTTGGAGTTGGTCGCTAACAAGGGTTTGACTGTACATTCAAATATTTACAAGAGGTATTATGATTTTGTACAAATACATACAATTTAAAACCTGTATTTACTTTTAACGACTATCAATATTTTCCCAAAGAAAGAAAGAAAAAAAGAAAACTAGGACTATTTACATGCTTGGGTAACCAAGAGTTATTTAAATTCACTCAATAATCTTATATTATAGGATTTCATCAGGATTCACATTATAAGCTTAAGATACTATATTGCAACAACTTACTGTGGTATATTTGTATAAATGCATAAAACATTGAATGGCAGTCAAATTTAATCTCTCTTATTTCTATTGTACACTGTGGTACTATGCTTACAAAACATGGTATTATAAAACAAGGAGATTCCAACATGATAAAACATAATACTTTGTTTAGATCTAAATTTAGATAATCCATAAAGTTATACAATTTGTATGATATGAATAATACACAATTTTGTTCAAAATTAAAAGACACTGTCATTATAACATCATATGATTATGCCAAGGATATTTCTGTTTCACCCTTGATAAAATGGATTGTGCTTCAATTATTACCGTAACCCAATTTAGGATGAACCTTTATCTATTTTTAGAATGATTATGTCACTGACACATCAATTTGTGGCACTGTTGAGTATATACCCTCTAAAAGGTCCTGATATAAACATGGACAAACCTAATAGCAGAGATAGCAGTTTTTGAACTGAAAAATCTTTAAATCATTTATTTATCAATATAAAGTGTTAACTGTTGCTGATTTGTGAGACCTATTGCCAGCTGTTATAGGTAAAGTATTGAAATGTTTACCATAAGCAATTTTTTTAAATCGCCATCTTAGCTAATATAATGTCTATGAAATTGACCTCAAATATCCATATCCTGCAAACCACACCATAATTTCTTAAATATCTTACATTACCCATGAACTTAAATGATCCATAGATATCAATGAAGATTTACAACTTTCCGCCTTTGGTTAAATACATGTGTGTCACATATATTAATTTATGCGTCTATCATTTAAGTATTGACCTGACTTAAGTTTACCTGTGACAGAAACTTTATTCATGTATAATGTACTGGTACATACATATCAAATTTTAGTCATACATAGTATACACATTATATATGCATGTATACTGAAGTAATGGTTACATTTGAAGTGTATAGAGGTTACAACATACATGATATCGTATGAGAAAATTTTGCCACACAATTTCAAAACATGTAAAATCACATTATTTGGTTTTAACAAAAACTGTATCTGTATATATTATAATTAGAATTATTAGCATTTAGAATGCTTTAAGGCACATCCATAAACATAACAAGAGGGCCATGATGGCCCTATAAATGCTCACCAGGAGAAAAGGTCATTTGGAGATTAACATTGTTGAAGTTTTCTATACGAGTCAAAGTAAGATCAAGTGACCCATCTGGGCCGTTTTTTATCCCATGGCCATTATATGAACAGATTTAAAAGAGGTCTATTAGACAAAGCTAGATACCAAATATCTTAGTTCTAGGCCTTGTGGTTTCGGAGAAGAAGATTTTTTAAAATTTTCCTATATAAAATAGAATAAACCCCAGGGCAGGGCTAATTTTGACCCCGGGGCCATAATTTGAACAAACTTGGTAGAGGTCCACTAGACAATGCCACATACAAAATATCTAAGCTCTAGGCCTTGTGTTTCGGAGATTTTTTAATTTTTCCTATATAAGTCTGTATAAATCAAGTGACCCCCGGGGCGGGGCCAATTTTGACCCTAGGGCAATAATTTGAACAAACTTGGTAGAGGTCCACTAGACAATGCTACATACCAAATATCTTAGCTCTAGGCCTTGTGGTTTCGGAGAAGAAGATTTTTTAAATTTTCCTATATAAGTCTATATAAATCAAGTGACCCCCGGGGAGGGGCCAATTTTGACCCTAGGGCAATAATTTGAACAAACTTGGTAGAGGTCCACTAGACAATGCTACATACCAAATATCTTAGCTCTAGGCCTAGTGGTTTCGGAGAAGAAGATTTTAAAAATTTTCCTATATAAAATAGAATAAACCCCAGGGCAGGGCCAATTTTGACCCTAGGGCAATAATTTGAACAAACTTGGTAAAGGTCCACTAGGAAATGCTACATACCAAATATCTTAGCTCTAGACCTTGTGGTTTCGGAGAAAAAGATTTTTTAAATTTTCCTATATAAGTCTATATAAATCAAGTGACCCCCGGGGAGGGGCCAATTTTGACCCTAGGGCAATAATTTGAACAAACTTGGTAGAGGTCCACTAGACAATGCTACATACCAAATATCTTAGCTCTAGGCCAGGGCCAATTTTGACCCTAGGGCAATAATTTGAACAAACTTGGTAAAGGTCCACTAGGAAATGCTACATACCAAATATCTTAGCTCTAGACCTTGTGGTTTCGGAGAAGAAGATCTTTTAAATTTTCCTATATAAGTCTATATAAATCAAGTGACCCTCGGGGCGGGGCCAATTTTGACCCTAGGGCAATAATTTGAACAAACTTGGTAGAGATCACCTAGACAATGCTACATACCAAATATCTTAGCTCTAGGTCTTGTGGTTTCAGAGAAGAAGATTTTTTAAATTTTCCTATATAAAATAGAATAAACCCCAGGGCAGGGCCAATTTTGACCCTAGGGCAATAATTTGAAGAAACCTGGTAGAGGTCCACTAGATAATGCCACATACAAAATATCTAAGCTCTAGGCCTTGTGGTTTCGGAAAAGAAGATTTTTTTAATTTTCCTATATAAGTCTATATAAATCAAGTGACCCCCGGGGCGGGGTCAATTTTGACCCTAAGGCAATAATTTGAACAAACTTGGTAGAGGTCCACTAGACTATGCTACACACCAAATATCAAAGCTCTAGGCATTGTAGTTTTTGACAAGAAGATTTTTTAAATTTCCTATATAAGTCTATGTAAAATCAAGTTATCCCCAGGGCGGAGCCAATTTTGACCCCAGGGGAATAATTTGAACAAACTTTGTAGAGTTCCATTAGACAATGCTACATACCAAATATCTCAGCTCTAGGCCCTGTGGTTTCGGACAAGAAGATTTTTTAAGTTTTTTCTATTTGTTGCCATAGCAACCAGAGTTTTTAATGAAATTTAATTTTTTGAACAAATTTGAAAGGGGACCACCAAAGGATCATTCCAGCAAAGTTTGGTTGCAATCGGCATAGCGGTGTAGGAGGAGATGTTGTTTTAAGTAAACATGGACGCCACGTAACGACGCACGATGGACGCAGGGCGATCACAAAAGCTCACCTGAGCACATTCGTGCTCTGGTGAGCTAAAAAGTCTTCTGCTCAGGGCTTTGATTTATTTATGTGTTTGTGTGTGTGAGGAATACATTGATATGAGGCTATGCTGAGCCTGTTGTACATCATATGATCAACTTATAAAAAAAAATCATTCACTTGGAAACAAAAACATTGAGTTTATCAAATTTACATATATCTGGTATGGAACATAAAATTCCTTGCATCACTGAATTATCGTTTAAAAGGAAATGCCCAGGAACTGCTGTGTCTTTTTTTTCGTACACCAAAAATGTTTGTCACTTGTAAAATCACTTGTAAAATCAATTATTACCGATAGTCAAAGAAGAATGTGTATTAAAAAATGACCCTTAATAATATGCGCGTCGGTATTTGTATGTCGGTTTGAATAAAGGCTGTCAGCCTTTTATTGACGATAACGATATTTCCGATACGTCTGAGAGTTTAACTGAGCATCATCACAGTGCGCTGCCTTTCAAGTGAACTTAACATGAGCAATACTTACCATTTCAGTTTGTTGACATTTTTTCCGCGATGTTTTCGGTTTTGACAGATCCCGAAAGGGTCAAGTTGTGAAAATGACAAATAATTTCTGAGGCTGAAATTGGCAGGTTTGGTAAACTAGCGGGATATTTTGTAAATATTTTACAGGGCTTTCATTAATTGCTTTAGGCATTAAAATGATGCCAATTTGATTGCTATTCGAGATGCTTCAGTTCCAGGGCATGCCCCTTTAAACACACTTTGAGTATTATAATATTAAGAGTACATGGATTTATTATTTATACAAAATAGTCAATATGTATTAATTATACAATAAGTGTCATATTGCAAACAAATCATTTGTTTTGTGTAAGTAAACAGGTAATCTAAAATTGAAATCAAAACCTGATAAAGCATTTTTTTTTTTTAACAGGTCAATTTTTAAAGACTTTTAAAAAGTTGCGCAATGATTTCATACCACTTGACTAAACTCCCACATGCATTGTTTGTAATGACAATTGCAAATTCACTTAAAATATTAGGTTTTCTTGGCAAACTTTTACACCTAAAAATGTATAATTGATTCTTTAATTTACAAATTTTGAAGTGATTTTCGTTTGATTGACAATTATGTTAAGTAAGAAAAGACATGTGTTAAGTTTCAAAAGACTATACCTTCAGTAGTTTTAAAGACTGAGGATGCGTGCGAAACATTAACCAGGATTTTTTAAGTTCACAAAGGGCCATAAATCAGTCAAAATCCACATGGATAACTACATCCAGTAATGATCACAAAGACATGTATGAAGTAAAAAGCAAATATCTTTAATTAATGGTTGATGAGATAATATATCGTATACTGGTAGTGGATCAGATGAACTTTCATCATGCATGCAATGATTTTTTCAACACTTAAATAAAACCACTGTGTGTACTAACTGGAAGTTTCTTACTAAATGTTAATTAATGTCATTAGAAAACAAAATATTCCAGTGGAGTTATGAATGTGTGATGTCATGATAATGGCATAAGATCAAAAGGTTTAACTATATATAACTGAAACGTTTTTTAAATCAATTGTCATAAATTTACAAGGTAGTAAATGTTGTTCAATGCAAAAAAGTCGATAATATCGGAGAATCAGACATATATTTATTAATACATCCCTGAACGTACTGTCTGATGCCGGGCTTGTACCCACGACCTCCTGCTTGCAAGTCATTTTAATATGCTCTACAAACTGAGCTAATTGAGCTTGTGATTATCACAGCCAATTCATAAATGCAAATATTATTGCACCTGTCAATATTTTAGTCGCACTGGGGGAGTGGCGGGCTGACCTAAGGGAATTTGAAACTTTTTTAATTTTTATGTCTAAATCCCCACCCTAGAGACAAACGTACGTATTCGCCTAATTCCCCACACTATTATAGAGCCTACATTTGTACTTGGTGTATCAAATGCGACAGGGATGTAAAACTCGGCCAAAAACTATTTCCCGGGACCCAGTCATTAAGTTTATCCCGTCCTGTCAGAAATGGTCTTCTGTCTAAAGCCTCATGTCAAAATATTGACAGACGTGATGTGCTTATACACTATACTGCTACAAGTAAGTCCAACAACAACAAGAGTAGGAAAATATTCTGATTACTAGACAAATGTAAGAATGAAATTTGG